>JZKD02S0925337.1:0-13895 GCA_000966675.3 Picea glauca
TCAAGTACAAGATGATTCAAAATGAAAATGTCTACTTGGTATATATAGGAGACTAGGAGGTATAATTACAACTAATGGCCTAAAGATGACATAAATAAAATAACATTACTAATATGCCCCAATTAAGGGGTAATGAGCCAATATTCGGGATTAACAAAAGGGATTGGAACTTCTACCTTCCAACTAGATTTTGATATGCAACTTCAACTAAGTGAATTGCTATATGTACCTGGGATGAAGAGGAACCTTGTCTCCATTTCTGCCTTGGAAGACAAAGGCTACAAAGTCACCTTTTCAGAAGGAAGAGTTCTTGCATGGCATAAAGACTCACATATAAATTTTGCCAAAGTAATTGGTGTCCGAGAAAACATTTTGTACAAATTAACCATCAGACTAGTCCAGACTTTGTTACATGACACTATCAACTTGAGTGAGCTATGGCATAGGAGACTTAATAACATTCATTATAGATCTCTCCCAACTCTAGGGAAAATGGTAACAAGCCTTCCATAGATACATATTCAACATAAAGGTGTTTGCAAAGGTTGTGCTCTTGGTAAGAATGTTAAAGGGTCCTTTTTGAGAAATGACAATAGATCCAAGGAAATCTTGGACTTGGTACATTTAGATGTGTATGGGCCAATGAATGTTGCCTCTCTGAATGGATATTTTCACTATGTACTCTTCATAGATGATCACTCTTGGAAAAATTGATTTACTTCTGGAATAACAAGGATGGAGTCCTTGCAAAATTTCAAGAATTCAAAGCTCAGGTTGAGAACCTGTCCGGAAGAAAGATCAAGGTACTAAGATCAGATAATGGAGGAGAATACACCTCCAAGGATTTCAACAATTTATGTATTGAAGTAGGGATAAAGAGGGATTTCATAGTTCCTTACAACCCTCAACAAAATGGGGTTGCAAAGAGGAAGAACATAACTATCATTGAGGCAAAAAAATCAATGATGCATGATCAGAGCCTAATTCTCTTTTATGATAACATGGTCCTATTGTAGACAACAAGATTCAGGGTTGAATTTCATCATTCAGTCACTTGTTTTTCAGAGGTGTTGATCTATCTTTGATAGCCTGTTTAGACTTGTCTATTTGTGAATTAAATTTCATGACTGATAAAGGATATTATGCATAGTCAAGTGGGAAACAATTTGTGGCAAGATGATCCATATTTTAAAGTTCAATTTTTTACTTTCTATCAGAAGTCCTTTTTTATGGTTTTCATCGGGGACATATAAGTTTGACTTGTTGATGATTGCATCTATGTGAGACATTATCCAGCTTACAAACCTGTGAGATGTTGATCATTTCATCCATGTGAGTTTTTCTCCAGCTTACAAACCTGAGAGAAATCCCCTAAGAAGGGTACGTGGTTCCTACCTAAGGCAGAGCTGGGACATAGAGATGAACTCCTCCATTCAGAGAGTTCAGAAAAACTACAAATGATTATCTAGTGGGAAAGGCGATTTGTTGAGTTATACATGCATGTAGCTGAGCACAAGGTGAATGTGTGAAATCCCAAAGTGTTGGGTGCATCGTCATGTGAACATAAATGAAGATGATGTATTAGCCTCCTTTGAGAAGTAGAGTTGACAACAAACTCTAGATGATTCTCTTGTGTGAGGCAGTGGGAAAGAAGATCTGTAGAGTGGACGTGCCTGTGGATGACCACATGTGAACATGTGAATATATGGTTCTTCTGTGTAATGAAGTGATCCAGAGATATGGACATCCCTATGGATGTGACCCTAGTGTATGACCACTAGTGGGTGTATCAGATCCCTTTCTATATTTTTCAAGAGTCAGACCTGCCTGTAACCCTAATTGTAATGTAAAGGGTACAGGTTGACCCCACCTTAATGTGACTAGTAATTAATGTAAAGGATAATTAATATGGATAATATTAATTATATTATAAGCTAGTGAGGTCAGTCCCGTTGTGCCAATAAACACTTCTGTTGACATGTTCAGGTTAGTATAAGTAAAGGTAAATTCCCCATTGAGAAATCATATCTTTTGTGTGAGTTTGGAAATTTCAGCAAGTACATCTATTTGGGAAAAGTGTGCACCTCTCTTGGGCGCTATTCTTCTAGGTTTTGCAAGAACCCTCTTGTGTGTTAGGTTTTATTAGTGGTGAAGGTATTTCTCTTGAAGAATATAGCAATGGATTTGGCTGGGTTTTCTTCCCTTGTTGAGAAGGGTTTCCCAAGATACTTCTTGTGTTCTTGTGCATGGTGTTTCTTCTTTTGATCTTGGTTGTTGCAACATTATTGGTTATGTTTAAGTTAAATGATAAAATGGAATGAAATTCATGCTTAACCTTTTATATTGAAAAATAAACATGGTATCAGAGGATAGGTCTTGAAATAACCCATTGCACAAGCATCTACCAAGTCTCCTCTCTCTCTTCTGCAAAACCGTATGACCCTCCTAGGGTTTCCAGAAATTTTGTACAATCTACCTCTTTGAGGAGTTTTAGCACTTGTCACTTGGATGTTGGGGACAAAAAGTGCATAGGAGTGTACGACCTCCTTCAACGCACCTCCAACAAACTTCAGATTTCATTTTCGAGAATTTTGACCTTTTGGCCCTAGGGTTTTGCTAATTTTTGCATAAATTTCAAAATTAGGGTTTCCGCAACTCATTGAAGGATCTCTTCAACTCACCAGTGTTATCCTATATTTCAAAGGCTTATTGTTGGCAGTCATAAGTCCAATAAAATATAAAAGTGTTAGCCTAGCCTAGTCATTAGGTTTTCTAGCCTAGTTGACAAGGGTTTGTGAAGAACCTAAAATTATGATGAACAAGAAATATGATGGAAGATAAGCTTGATGGATCAACAAATTCAAGTTCCTGGAAGAAAGGACTTTGGAGGAAGGCTTATTGTGAGTAATACAAAAGGGTGACACTGTGACTACCTTCTTCATGAAGATGTCAGAGGACACATATCATCTAGGTGCCATTGGAGAAATCATATCATCACCCTCAGGTATGCATTTGTATATATATTATTTGTATCATTATCATAAGGGTAATTGTAGGAGGAAGGAACCTTTTCTGAAGTCATGGATCCAGAGGGATCTCAATGCATTCATAGGAAAAACACATTGGAAGTGAAGACTCCAGGTTTGATTGTTGTAATTGTCATTCCTATAATCTATATTTCTAAATTTTGTTACATTACAAGTAGGTGTTTTAGCTGTGACAACAATCCTTAAATTGTTTTGATTCTACAGATGTACTCATTAATCTCCTTTAGGAGATATTCTTGTTTTGGTTCCTCTTGTTTTCTTGTTCCAGACAGGTTAAGAACAAAGGAACATGTTTATCCTTCAAAGGGAGTCAAAATTAGTTGAGAAAGAGGAAGAATAGAACCATTATTGAGGCAACCAAATAATGCATGATGATAATCATTCTATGATTCCATGGGCAGAAGCATGCATGACACAGTATTTGTTCAGAACGAGAGTCTTCACCAAACTTTGAAAAACATAACTCTCGAAGAATTCTTCACCGGAATGAAGCATGAGATTGAACACTTTAGGTTATTTGGGTGCCCGATGTATTTTCATGTACCCAAAGATAAGAAGTCCAAGCTAGATCCTTTAGAAAGAAAGGATACAGTGAATCTTCAAATACATTCCAGATCGACATCCCTGGTCAGAGATAGATTGAGATGAGCAGAGACGTTGTTCTTGAAGAAGGGATAGTCCTTCAAAGATCCAAAGAATCTTAGATGGATATTGACAGTGAGACAATACCTTCTCCACCTTCAGTAATTCAGAGGGAGACATACATTATTCCAGCTGATCCAATTTATATGTTCAGAGATATTGCAGTAGGGCATAAAAGTCCTACCTAGACTCATTCTGCAAGAGGTAGAGAAACATACAAGCCTCTCAAGGCACATCCTGAGAAAGAAAAAGAGATTTTTGAGCTATCCTTCAGTCATGAGCCACTTCATTGATGCTGAGGCTTCTTGTCTTAGAGAAGAAACAAGAAAATAGGTATGGAAATATGCCACAATAGAAGAATACCAATATATCTTAAAGAATGATGTATAAGATATTATTCAGGGACCATAAGAGAAGTATGTGGTAACTTCCAAGTGGATCTATAAGATCAAGCATGCAGCTGATGGAAGTGTCGAGAAATACAAAACGATATATATAGCCATAGGTTTCTCACAAACAAAGAGAGTTGTCTATGATGAGACACTTGAACCAAGTAAACTTGATACACTTCCATGTGTACTACCATACATGATTTGGAAACTATATCAGATAGATATATTCTTGATGAGTTTGGATTTCATCAAGAGTGTTGCTGATCCAAACCGATATTATTACAGTGTTGGTGACGAGAGCCTGATTTTGATGACTTATTCAGAAAGCCTAATTGGATACAAGTAATCCTTGAATTATGAATTCAAGATGAAGAATCTGAGTATGATGCACTCGTTCTTGGGACAAGAAGTATGGCAGAGGACCGATGATATTTTCTTGAGTCAAGGAAAATATACAATAAAAATATTAAAGAAGTTTAGTATGACAAGAATGCAAAATCCACTGTGATGGATTTAAAGAAAAATATTAATGATGATTCAGACAAGATTGATTCATAACTAATTGGATCACTGATGTATCTAGTTAACACAAAAATTGATTCATGCCATGTAGTGATTATGATTAATCATTTCATGAGTCAATCGAGACAGATTCAATAGACAACAACAAAACATGTATTGAGATATATACGAGGCACAATTGGATATGACCTGGGATATGGTCTGAGATATGCCTCCAGTGTGAACTTGAGTTTGCAGGATATGCCGATTCAGATTGATCAGAAAAGTACAGTGGACCAGAAGAGAACATCCAGTTGTTTTTTTCCATGATTTCCTGATGCAATGGGAAACAAAACTATGCGGCCTTGAGCACCACAGAGGCAGATTATATAACATCGAGTGTGCAAATAAATATGGCTTCACAAGATTCTCTGACAGATTTACTTGACCATGAGATGGATCCTATGATGATAACCAAGAGTCGTGTGTAAAGCTTCTTGAGAACCCTATGTTTCCTGATGGATTGAAAAATGATGAGATGAAATATCCTTATATCAGAGATATGATGTAGAGGAAAATAGTACACATGCAGTGCCTTCCTACCCATGAGAAAATTGTAGACATCTTCACCAAACTAACTTGGTGAAGAATGAATTCCTAGTTGAGAGGGAGTGTTGATAACTCCATCCAAGACAAAGTTCAAAGTACATCCGTGTGAGACTTGGCATGATGAAGAATGCCTCCCTAGATGAGAGGGAGTGTTGATGATTTCATCTATGTGAGACATTCTCCAGCTTACAAACCCGTGAGATGTGGATCATTGCAGATATGTGAGTCTTTCTCCAACTTACAAACCTGAGAGAAAGCCCCTAAGAAGGGTACGTGGTTCCTACCTGAGACAAAGCTAGAACGTAGAGATGACCTCCTTCATTCATAGAGTTAAGAAGATCTCAAGATGATTATCCAGTGGGAAAAGTGATATGTTGAGTTAGACATGCCTATGGCTGAGAACAAGGTGAATGTGTAAAATCTGAACGTGTGAAATCCCAAAGTGTTGGGTGCATCGTCATGTGAACATCAATGAAGATGATGTATTAGCCTCCTCTGAGAAACAGAGTTGATGAGAAACTCCAGATGATTCTCTTGTGTGAGGCAGTGGGAAAGAATATCTGTAGAGTGGACGTGCTTGTGGATGAGCACAGGTGAACATGTGAAGATCTGGTTCTTTTGTGTAATGCAATGATCCAAAGATATGGACATCCCTATGGATGTGCCCCTAGTGGATGACCACTTGTGGGTGTATCATATCCCTTTCTATATTGTTCAAGAGTCAGCCCTGCCTGTAACCCTAATTGTAATGTAAAGGGTACAGGTTGACCCCACCTTAGTGTGACTGGTAATTAATGTAAAAGACAATTAATCTGGATAATATTAATTATATTATAAGCTAGTGAGGTCAGCCCTGTTGTGCCAATAGACACTTATGTTGACAGGTTCAGGTTAATATAAGTAAAGGTAAATTCCCCATTGAGGAATCATATCTTTTGTGTGAGTTTGGAAATTTCAGCAAGTACATCTACTTGGGAAAAGTGCGCACCTCTCTTGGGTGCTAGTTTTCTAGGGTTTGCAAGCACCCTCTTGTGTGCTAGGTTTTCTTGGTGGTGAAGATATTTCTCTTGAAGAATATAAAAATGGATTTGGTTGGGTTTTCTTCCCTTTTTGAGAAGGGTTTCCTAGGATACTTCTTGTGTTCTTGTGCATGGTGTTTCTTCTTTTGATCTTGGTTGCTGCAACATTATTGGTTATGGTTAAGTTAAATGCTAAAATGGAATGAACTTCATGCTTAACCTTTTCTATTGAAAAATCAACATGTCTTTGGTCCAAAATTCCTTAGGGAATTTTGTAAAGAGAACGATTCTTTTGATAAATTGGAATGGAATAAATGATTTCTTTATGTCTCATCTGTTTTGATCATTGACTTGGTGTTTTTTTACTTCTGTCTCTATATTTATTTCAGAATTTGTTCTATTCAGAAAATTACATAAATATTGAATTTTTCAGCAAACTTTCATTTATAAAAATATCAAACTAAGAACTTGTAACCAATACTTGTGGATTAGGAAACAAATTTTGATGGCTATAAACATAGGGTGATATTCCCATATATTGTGATTTATCCAAGTAAGATCTGAAAATGTTTGAGTAAGATCATTTCATATATTTTCCTCAACAAACCTGATCCTAGTGGCTGAGCACTAGTGAGTGTGATTCTTCTGTGAGACGCCGTGAGATAGAGATGTGGACATCCATGTGGTTGAGCACATATGGATGTGCCCCTAGTGGTTGAGCACTAGTGGGTGTATGAGATACCTTGCTATATTTTCCAAGAGTCAGACTTACATGTAACCATTTTGTGATGTAAAGGGTACATGTCAACCCCACCATAAAGTGAAAGATAATTAATGTAAAATATAATTAATGGATAATTAATACGGTAATTATTAATTATATTATGAGTTATTGAGGTCGGCCCTATTGTGCCAATAAACACTACTTTTGATATGATCAGTCTTATATAAATAAAGGTAATTTTCCCATTGAGGAAACATAACACAAGTGTGAGTTTGGAAATTTCAGCAAGTACTTGTTATTGGGCTGAAGTGCGCACCTCTCTTGGGTGCTAGCTTTGTAGGTCTTGTGAGAACCCTTTTGTGTGATAATTTTATGGTGTGGGAGGTATTTCTCTTGAAGAATATAGCAAAGGATTGGCTGGGTTTTCTTCCCTTGTTGAGAAGGGTTTCCAAGGATACTTCTTATGTACTTGTGCATGATATTTCTTCTTTTGATCTTGGTTGCTGCAACAAATTGTTAATGGTGAAATTTCAATTGTATATGGTTCAAGTAAAATGATAAAATTGGAATGAAATTCATGCTTGGGCCCATCTTAATGAAAAATCAACACTTTCTATTATACCATTTTGTTGAGGATTGTAGGGAGTGGTGAACTCCCTCTTAATCCCAACATCTCTGAAAAATATTACAAACTCTTTTGAGGTGTATTCTCCTCCATTATCTGACCTGAGCATCTTGATTTTTCTTTCATAGAGATTCTCTATCAAGGCTTTGAATTCCTTGAATTTTCCAAGCACTTTATCTTTTGATTTCAACAAGTAAACCCAAGTCTTGCGAGAATAGTCATCAATAAATGACACATAGTATACATACCCACTAAGAGAGTTTGATGGCATTGGTCCAGATACATCTGAGTGGAGGAGTTCCAAGACTCCTTCTCCTTTACTTTCTCTCTCTGGGAAAGGATTATTTATGTTCTTTCCTTGTGCACATCCCCTGCACACACCTTCATGATATATCTTGAATTCTGGTAGACCTATAACTACCTTGCTCACACATGGTAATGCTTTGTAGTTGATGTGATCTAATCTTCTATGCCAAATTTCACATGGAGTCTCAGTGTAATGAGTGAAGGCTGCATATGAATAACCTTTTAGCTTATACAATCCACCTTATTCTGTTCCAATACCAATTGCATCTTCTATGGTTTTTCCTTTAGGCCACATAAGAACTTCACCATCTATGAAAGCAACTCTAAAGAATTTCTTATCTAAATTTGAGATAGAAAGTAAGTTCTTTGTCAAACTTGGTACATATAGTACATCCTTCATATTCATTGGGGTCCCTGAATCAAGTTTGTAGGTGGACTCTCCCACTCCTTTGATAGGGTACCAATAATCATCTCCGAGTGTCACTTTCTGGGGAAAGCTCTTTTCTGTAAGGCTAGAGAGAATGTCCCTGTGACCTATCATGTGCTTGGAAGCACCACTGTCTATGAGCCAAGTGTCCTCTCCAGGTGACACAAATCTTGAGAGGGATGAGAATAAAACATAGTTTTCAATCTCTTCTTTAGTCATCTTCATGGGTGGATCTTAATCTTCAACTGTATGGGAATGGTGCCTTTTATTTCTCTTTTTGTATTCTTCCCTTCTGGCTGGAAAATTCTTATCAATATATCCTATCTTATCACAATGGTAGAATTGATGAAAGGAGAAATCTTTTTCTCTTCTTTGACCTTTCTGAAACTTCTGGAACCTCCTTGGAGGGTGAGATTATTTATGGGAATGGATGAATCTCTTCGGGAGTGTGATTCCTTATGTTGATGGGTCTCCTTATGGAAGTGAGTCCTTTTCCTTCCTCCTTTAGCATGAGAATCTAGGGCTTGATCTTCATCTCTTTATAGTACTTCTTCTCACTTGGCTACTCTTTCTTCTTCTTGAACACATTTTTCCCATAATCTATCATAGTGGAGTTTCTCCTTTCTTGCACAAATGGTTTGGATGAAGGCATACCAAGGTCTTGTGAGACCATTAAGAGCTATCATTATAAGTTCATATTCCTATAGTTTGTCTCTAATATCTTCTAGTTGTTCTTTGAATTGAGAAATTCTAGAGAAATAGTCATGGATTGTTTCTCCTTTCTGCATCCTTGTACTTTTGAGTTGGGTTCTCAGATTCATCTTCTGGATAACATTCTTTCCTTCATATATTCTGGTTAGGGCATCAAACATATATTTTGGAGTGTTCTTAGAATCCACTTGAGGGATCAATTGATCTTTAATAGAGTCTGCAATGATTCTTTTGGCCCTAACCATATCCTTCTGGTACTTTGCTTTAGTTGTAGCTTCTTCGGGTTCCGATACATTCTCCTTTATGAATTTTGCAAGGTCATTCTCTTCAAGAATGAATGAAATCCTATACTTTCAAGAACATAAGTTTTCCACACCTTCTAACTTGTCAATAAACTTGGTGCTTGCAGACATATTGACCTGGAGCTGAGAAAATGACCAAAAATTGAAAGTGCTCAGAATTTAAATCTGAACTTACCAGGAGGTGCGCTTGGCTGAGGCAAGTAGGCTAGTGTGGTTAGTTTTTAGAAAATCCAAATTTTACCCCTTGAAACTGAGCTTTCAAAAATATGGACTGGTACTTCTCGTACTGTTTCTGGTTTCCTAGTTTTCTAGTTGTATGGTACCAACCAAAAACTAGGGTTTCACTTCTCAAAGTTTCTGGCCACATAAAAGGTGCTCTTAAGATGCCAATAAGTTTTCTAGGCTAGGGTGCACTTTCCTAGTGGTTTTTAGGATGAAATTCCTCTCCACAAAAAATCCCTAATTTTCTTGTACGACAACAATGACGTTTTTTCTTATTCAATGAAAGATTCTCTCTTCATCTTAGCTCTGATGCCATGTTAATTTTTAGATATGCTATTAAGTTCTTTTCAATTTACTAGATAACAATGGAATAGGTAGGATCACTGAGAGAAAAACAATCAAATGATACACAACATTTATCCTAGGAAACCCTCATGGGGGAGAAAACCCAACAAAAACTTCCTTAGTATAGATTTCCAATACAATGCCAAGATAAAAGACCAAACACTAGAGAATAACCAAGACTAAGCAATGAGCCTCTCTCTTCCTTCTTCTCCCAATTGCAGTTATCTCCAAACTTGCACACTTGTTGAGTTACTTGAGTGAGTGAGTGAATGAGGTGATAGCCTCTCTTATTTATACTAGCTGGTGGGCACTAGAGTGGTGTCTCTTCATTGGTCAGGGCCTACCTCTTCACTTAGTGGCTAAAACCACTTTACTTAGGCCTGGGGTCTGACTTCTTAATTAGCAACATATAATTAGGGTTTGACCAATACATAAAAGGGGATTGATCTATATGATAATAACTCAATAAGAATTAGAATACTCTTTGTAGTTACAATATTTCAACACAAAACCCCATAGGCACCGACATATTCAATCTTCAGTCGAAGAATGAAGAAGGTATCACTCGAGACACCGTGAGAATCACAAAGACCATTAGTCTTGTGCAGGGTGTGAAGGGACAACACATACAATAAACCTCCATAGATAAACCATTCATTCATTCATTCATTTGTAACTTATTGACATATAACTATATAAAAGAAATTAAAAAGACATATATCCAAACCATAACACATGAAATGAAAAGAGAAATGTATTCAAATTCCATTCATTCAGTTCAACACCATTCATACACAATTTCATGCATATAGGATGAAGCCTGCTTAGAATGCATCAACAATCAATTAGAATAGATACATGTTGTGCGCTAATATCTCTCTCTTCTCATTCATACTCATCTATTATCTCTGAACAACAATCTTATGAAAAAACTGTCACAACTTGTAAGTCTCACTTTGTTCCAACTTACTTTCTCTTACAATAATGAACTCTTACTTTACTCAAAATCCAAACCCTTTACATATTTGCATGCACCCCACCATATCTTTCGTGGAGTGTGGAAATCATAACCATCTTGCTGACTCATCCATAATCTCGACCATGATTAGTTAGGTTGTTACAAAATCAGTTACAATGATTCTTGAAAGATATGATCAGATTCTGTTTGCATGCACTTTCTTTTATGTTCTTGCACGTATTACAAAAATAGGTTGGCACGCACAATGAAAACTCGAGTTGTGCACACAATGAAAACTCAGGTTGGTGCGTGCAATACAAAATGGGTTGGCACATGTAGTTAATCCTTGGCTAGTGCAAACTCTGAAACTTGGTGTCGCTCCATGCATATGTTTTAGCGTGCACACAATGTTGACTTGTGGCATGTGTGCGATCTTCAAAACTTAGGTGCCAATATATATATATATAACCAAGGATTAGTTCAATCACTTAAACCATATCTCCAAGGGATGTGACTAACGAGGAGACGATATGTCACATGTGCAAATCTGGTCAACTTCCTATGAGTTTCCATTAGCTATTGTTGCTAGAATTTGAGATGCCCTACATTCAGATATTTCAAGGAAAAGGGGGTATATTGCAAGATTTTCCTTGGAAAAAAATCCCCAATGATTAGCTCAATCAATCGAACTATTCACCCAAGGCATGTTGTCGTCTAGGAGACCATAAGTCACAATTCAAATATGGTTGAATCCCTTGTGACTGCTAGCCACTATTGTTGATGGAAATTGAGCCACCCTCCATCCAAATATTTCATAAAAGAGGGGAGAGCCACCACAATTAAATTATGAATACATTTTTTATACATTAAAACAAGATTTCTTACTCAACAATTGTTACAACTCTGCTTATGAGAACTACTTCAATATGATACTTATTATGACATTAAACTTGACTAAAAAACCCAAACATGATCATAAATTTATTTAAGCTATTGTTCAGTTCAAGACCAATCCTAAGTTGATGAACTTATTCCATGATGACCAACCCAAACAAAAAACATCATTGATAAATCTAATCAAAGCATTGATGCAACTATCCATGCAATTGGTAAACCATGATTTAAGTTCTCTTTATGATCCAATACTAGATAGAAACAAAACACTATCGGATACAATAAATAACATGATTGTTGAGTGCCCAATAATAAAAGGAAAAAGACCTAACCTTTTGAGATGATCAAAATACATTTTCCATCCATAGCTCAATCAAATCAACAAAATTACCTATGTCTAGACAAAATCTAGACTCAGATTAAGGGTTTACATCAAGACAAAAGGTAAAAGCATTATCAAATCAATGGATTTCATCTGTTGCTCGAGAATGAACACTGCTACAAACACTTCCTTTACCACAACAAAATCATCTCCTTCTTGAGTAGAATATTGTCCTTCATGTTATAATAATATTTTAGTAGGCACCTTCTCTGCAATATCAACTAGAAGATAGTTATTTACATGCCTCTCCTCTTGAATTAGATTTCTCACAATAGGATTTATTTTTCATTTTGATTTCCTGCACTTCCTCTTCATTGATTTCCTCAAGAGGATCTTCAAATTGATATTTATTTTCTTCATGGTCTTCATCGAATATATATGCCACTTGCTCAAATATGCCACAAGTTTCCTCTCTATGAGGAGATTTACATTCCCTACACCACAAAGAGAATGAATATATAATAAAATCATTCGATTTGATAAGAACAAGGGAAGATGGCTACTCTAATATCCACCCCATTTTTCTTTGGAAATTCGCCCAAAAAATAGACATTGCAATTTCACCCATGTTTAACTCTTGTATCATATATTAGCTTCACCTTCTAGTGTTTGCACAAGGAACTTCATTAAATCATCATCATGACATATATCAAAGTCATTGGAAAATTTATACTAAGCAACAAGGTGATGCTCCATTGAAATATGATTAAAACCTCAAAACTTGGGAAGGAACTTATGGTATTAGTATGCACTGTTTATTTTTCAATAAGCTAGGTTAAGCATGTAGTTCATTTCAATTTTGCATTTGTCTTAACCATAAACAAGAATTTTGTAGCAACCAAGATCACAAGAAGAAACACCATGCACAAGAACACAAGAAGTATCCTGGGAAACCCTTCTCAACAAGGGAAGAAAACCCAACCAAATCCTTTTCTATATTATTCAAGAGAAATACCTTCACCACCAATAAGACTTATCACACAAGAGGGTGCTCAAACCCTAGAAGACTAGTGCCCAAAAGAGGTGCACATTTTTCCCAAGAGGATGTACTTGCTGAAATTTTCAAAATTGTGTGAAGGATATGATTCTACAATGGGGAATCTTCCTTTACTTATATTAGACTTGCCCCATCAACACAAGTGTCTATTGGCACAACATGGCCAAACTCTCTAAGTCACATTATAATTAATATTAATCAGATTAATTATATTTTACATTTATTACTGTTAATGTTTATGCCATTATTATAGTTCTTTGCATTTCAATAGATAAGAGCATCATAAGAGCAACATCACTGAGAAATACACATTCACAAGAGACACAACATTTATCCTGGGAAACCCTCTAGGGGAAGAAAACCCAGCAAAAAATTCCTTATCATAAATTGCTAATGCAATGTTCAAGAGATAACTCAAACCAATATAGATAGTCCTCCCCAAAAGATGCGCCACTCTTCTTCTCCTCTCTCCAACTGGTAATTGCAGCTTGCCTCTTAAGAAAATGAGCAAGTGAGTTGTGTGATAAAGTGAGGCGCTAGCCTCCCTATATATAAAAGACAGGCATGTGTGAAGGGGCTTCACTGGCAGGGATGACCTCTCACTCTGGGTGGGTAAACCCACCTTTAATTTAAATCTGGGTATCAATAATAACTGTTGGGCCCGACTTCTTATTCTTCCTATTACAATTGTCCAATGACCAATCCGCAAAAGGGGATTTGGTCCTAATACAATTACCGACATGATTAATCCACAATGGGGATTAATCCTATGAATAAAATAACAATAATATT
>JZKD02S0925370.1:891-13895 GCA_000966675.3 Picea glauca
GTTTCAATTAAGTTGAAATGAGCCATAATTTTAACGTTTAGTAAAAACTTTTTGCTTTAGTTATTGTCACTTTTTTATTTAGGTGTTAATTTTAAGGTTTTTCTAAGCTGTTGTATGAGTTTTGAAGGTCATGCTTGAAAAATGTTGTAATTTTCACCCCGTTTGAAAAAATGGTGCTACCGGTAGCACCACTTTTTAATTTGTGATTGGTTTTCATGTTTTTATGCAAAAATATGAGTTTTTTGGGCTAGAGTTCTTGTTTTGAGGTCACAGTTCTCGTTAAGTTGGTAATATTGTTCCAACTCCATGCCATTCAAGTAGTAGAGACTCCCTCACCCACTGTTCATCTCGACATATAGTTTCCCCTCTCCAAAGACCAATTGTTTTTTGACCACATCGAAGGACTCCCACCTTCACATGCCCCCCATGATCATTCCATTCCACTTGTCCCTGATAGTCTTCCTCCCAATGTTCTCCCTTATCGTCACCCATTTGCCCAAAAAAATGAAATTGAGAAAATTGTTCAAGAAATGTTAACCGTGGGGGTCATTCGTCCTAGTATAATCCCTTATTCCTCTCTTGTCATCATGGTCCTCAACAATATTGCCATCAAAGAGATATTTCTCATTCCCGTCATAGATGACCTTTTGGATGAATTGAGTGGTGTTCAATTCTTTACCAAACTTGATCTATGTTTCGACTACCACCAGATACGTATGAAGGAGTTCGATATTCCCAAAACTAACTTTTGTACTCATGAAGGCCATTATGAGTTCTTGGTCATGCCCTTTGACATGTGTAATCTACCTTCCACTTTCCAAAGCCTCATGATTCATATCTTCTACCCGAATCCTTCGTCAGTTTGTACTAGTATTCTTTGATGATACCCTGATTTATAGTAAAACCTGGCAAGCCCATGTTGCCCATGTGGATAAAGTCTTACATTTACTCTCTCAGCACCAACTCTTTCTCAAAGATTTTAAATGTGCCTTTGGAGTTCTTATGAAGTACAGTACAGGGGCCATATTGTTGGTAAGAATGGGGTACTTGTGGATCCTAAGAAAATAAAAGCTACGAAGGATTGGCCCCATCCTAAACTCTTAAAATTTTGAGAGGTTTCTTGGGTTTAACTCGATATTATCACAATTTTTTTCATAATTATGGAAAAATTGCAGCCCCCCCACTGCTCTCCTTAAAAAGAATGCTTTCAGTTGGAATATGTTCGTTGGTCAATCCTTTCGAGATTTGAAAGAGGCTATGTGTACGAATCTCATTCTGGCACTACCCAACTTTACAAAGAATTTTGTTTTGGAATGTGATGCTTGTAGGAAAGGCATTGGGGTAGTGCTCATGCAAGATGGTAGACCTTTGGCCTTCACTGGTAAACAACTTTCTGAGCAACACTTGGGAAAATCCACCTATAAAAATGAAATGTTGGCCATTTTGCATGTGGTGGATCTCTGACATCCTTACTTGCTGGGGTAACAATTCCAGATTAAAACCAATCATCATAGCGTCAAATATTTTTTGGAACAAATAATTTCATCCCCTGAGAAACAAAGGTGGTTGACCAAAATGTTCGACTATGATTATGATATCATTTACAAGAAGGGAAAATAAAATGTGGTTTTTGATGTTCTTTCCAAGAAATATGAAGACAAAGGTTCATCTTTTCACTCTCCATCATTGTAGTTGATTGGTTAAAGATAGTTCGCCAGGAATGGTTACAAGATCCCAAACTTTCTAGTTCGATCCAACAATTGCAACAAGACCCTCATGCATCTGTAGGATATCCTTGGAAAAATGAGGAGCTTTGTTATAAAGGCCACCTCTACTTGAGCAAACAATCCCACTTTTACTCCACTATGCTCTTTGAACTTCATGCTTCGCCAACAACAAGACATTCTAGCTTTAACAAAACATATGAAAGGATCAAATGTTCATTTTTTTGGGATGGCATAAAGCAGGACCTCCACATTTTTGTGGCCAAATGTGATACTTGTCAACACAACAATGGAGAAACAATCAAAATTCTAGGCACATTACAACCTCTCCCTATTCCACCCACTATATGGACAGATATCTCTATGGAAATTATTGTTGGATTACTCAAATTTGGAAATACATTAGTCATCATGGTTGTGGTCGACCACCGTTCAAAATGTGCTCATTTTTGTGCTCTCCAACACCCATTCAAAGCATCCACAGTGGCTCAAGTTTTTATGGACAATATCTTCAAACTCCATTGTATTCCCCACTCTATAGTCTCCAACCATGATCCAACTTTCACAAGCAACTTCTGGCAGAATTGTTCAGTCTTCAGGGCACCTAATTGCATTTCATCACTGCATATCATCCCCAAACTGATGGTCAAACCGAAGCAATCAACAAGTGCTTGAAATCCTATTTGTGATGCTTCGCGCTCGAACGACAAGCTCAACGGGCTCATTGGTTACCACTAGTTGAATGTTGATAGAATACATCTTACCATTGTGTTACTCGCATGACTCCATTTGAGGTGGTCTATGGTCAAAATCCCCCCTCTGTATTATCTTATATGTCTAGTGTCTCTAAGGTTCAGGGAGTAGACAAAACTCTTGCAGTTCGAGATGAATTTCTATGTACTCTCAAAGAAAATTTGTTCCTGGATCAAAATCACATGAACTAGCAAGATGGTTAGTGTCACTCTGAATGCCAATTTTCTGAAGGGAATCAGGTCTTTCTTCATCTACAACCTTATAAGCAAACATCCCTCAAAGAAGATCATTGCCAAAAACTTGCTCTAAAGTGTTATGGCTCTTATACAATCCTCAAGCGAGTAGGGTATGTGGCTTACAAGTTATCTCTTCCCAGTCACTCTAAGCTCCATCCAACTTTTCATGTGTCTTGCTTCAATAAAGTGATTATATCCAAGTGCCAGATTCAAACTAGTCTTTTAGAATTGGATGAAGAAGGATCCATTTGGTTGCATCCACAAGTAGTCCTGGCCACACACGAGTGTCGTCTTCGTTAGCATATCGTTCTGGAAGTTTTAGTACAATGGAAGGATACACAACCCGAGCATGCCACCTGAGAGTTGGTCGCCATTCTCCGACAATTCCCACATCTCAATCCTTGAGGACAAGGTTGTTCTTTTAGGGGGAGGGCGTGTTAGGGTCAAGGTTGTTCTTTAAGGGGGAGGGAATGTTAGGGTCCTAACCTCCCTAACCCCTCAAGTAGATAGAATACTATGTTTTTCTATGTAATAAAGATCATCATTAGTAAATAAGGCCTATGTAATAATGTGAACACATCTAATGTAAGAAGACTTACTAGAAGGTTTCGCCTTTAGAAAGTTTTTCTTCTGGAATGTTCTCTAGAAGATATAAATAGTATAAATAGGGGTAGAAAGCTTTGAAAAGGTTGCTTCATGAATTCATTTGTACTTGAGCTTTTCTCTGCTGAAGGTTTCCCCCTTGAAGAAGCAAGTGAACTTTGCTCTCAAGATAATAAATGTATCATTTTTGGATCACTTGTGTCATTGTGCTTACTATTTTGTACTTTGTGCTAACATTTGTGAACAAAATAATATTGTTTCTTTGCATTTTTCCTTCTTGTACCTTACACTAAATGTGGCATATGTAGAGGTGACCCATGTAAGTGAAAATAACCCATTTGTGTCTGAGAAGATGTGACTAGTGGCTTGGGATACATGTATCGCCTTAATAATTGTAAGATTACCTCGAGAAATGTGAAACTGAGTGAGCATTTTCAAAATCATCTCCAAAAGTAGATGGCCAAAGTGTGATACATACATAAGATAGGGGTCCATGGTTAGGCATAAGATAAGTGTGATTTAAATATGTATGACAATATTTATGACATGAGTAACCCTTTTACATGGTCACATACAAAGAAGTGAGAGAGACTAGCAACTCTCTAGATCATGTGCCCCAGTAGATCCATCCCAAGATGCTCACACGCCTACCTAGATCATAAATGACTAACATGGTGACGAGTTACTGACACCAAGGGGAAGTGAGTCGGATCCATAAGAGCAATGCATATCTTGAAATGGGGACTAAAAGGATGGTCCATGACTGATCACAAGGGGCTTGGAGATACCACCTAGGCCCCTCACTCATAAGTAGACATCTAAGCATAGCCCAAGACAATGCACGAGTACAAAGATGACCACACTTTTGGCTCATCATGATACAATAATGTACATAATCTTCTCATATGATGGGTCACATATAGTGAAAAAATATAGGGTACGTTGAAGTGAATCTGAGGTGTAACAGTTCGCTCCAACTTGGGGACATGTGCTCATCTCAAGAGTGCATGAGAAATCCATAATATTCAAAACCTGTAGACCTGAACATTCTCACCCAATGTATTTAAATATAAGGGAGGGGTGAAGATATAAGTGTCTTGCCCCTTCCCTAGGATAGAGATAAATGCATGTGAAATAAAGCATAGCCAAGAACTTAGTATCACCACATCTTAGAGAAAATATGTACATGTGAGCAACATTTTATATTTTATTTTAAACAAAAATGAAAATGTAGAAATCAATAAAATGAAACACACAAGTAAATATAATGGTTATGCGAAAGAGCTTATTCATTCTAACCTACTTTAACATAATAAACATAACGTGTTAAGTAAAATGATAAATCCAATGTAACCATTTGATGAGTTCATCAATACCAAAGAATTTACATTTGTCCTTGGTTACAATACCAAAACAATGAAACATCAAACCTCAATTAAACATATGTTAGGCTTTCCTTCATTCCTTGGCCAAAAATTGAGGTAGGATCATGATCATATGTGAGTAGAATGCAAGCATGCCAAGGTTGATGTGTATTGCTACAAGCTTCTTCAATCCAAAGGTGGATAGGGTTGATGTAATCATCTTTCTTGATATAAGCATAGGACAAACGCTCACTTTTACTCATCAAACCATAAAGTAAGACGTTCTTTGAAGAAGGCTCCAATAGAGTCCTAAAAGAAAATTGTTGCCCCTAAGTTGCTATTAACAATCATATATATGGATGACACATAAGAAAACCCATCAAATATAAAAAAAAATAAGTAAATCTACGACCCATGGTTGGCTGCCTTTGCTTATGAGGTTGAAAATCTCTACAAGCTCTACAAGATACCCAAGATTGAATTTGTTGTTGTCTACAAAATCTTATAACCTCAAAAACATCATCACTGGGTGGATTTTCCTGCATACAGAAGTCATGAGTTGGGGACCTCCATGGCTAGGAAATTTATGTTGTCATTTGGCCAAGAAAACCCCCTTTGGCCATGATGGTTAGAGGGCGCTTAGCCTAAGAGTGAACAATAAGGTTAGGGTTAAGGTTTGTATATTTCCTCATCAAAATATAGGTCAAACATATTGATAAAAATATATGTGATTCTTCCTTCACTACAGCTTTGGTCATTGATGGAGTGATCGGTCTGAGAGGCACTACTTCACTACATATCAATTGACGGTGTTCTCAGAGTGTGAGTTAGATATGTTTCCATATGGAAGAAATCTTCTACAAGAGTGAGCATAACCTTTGAGTGATGGGACACTGTGGTTTTTCCTTCTCTTTTCTAGGTCACGTGCTTGATCTTCAAGATAAGACGAATTTGATACATCCACTCATCAAAACCCTAGATTGTAATGGTGACAAGTTGTCTCTATTTGAGGTATTTCATTCACAAACTCCACAAGAATGTTTTCCTATCTTCCACTATTTCTCATACTCTTCTACTGTGACATATTTTAAATAGAGACCAATATGGTGGATGTATTCTAGTTGGATAGATTTCAAGGATTGTTTCTTCTTGGGACTTGTGTAGCATTGGATTCTCTTTATGGACTATTGTGTCTCAAACCTTTGTCAATGGAATTTCTATACATCTTGACAAAATTATTCTCTTCATACCACCCAGCACAAATCCTTCATACCTGACTTTCAATACTTCTCAACAGACGAGCTTCAAGCTTTGTCTTTGACAGACATCGGGGCGATGGATGAGATTCTTCTCATGCATCAAGCTCTAGACTCCCTATAGGGGCCGACTTTGTTCCTTCAAAGTTTTCCTTCAACAAATTAGACAAGGTGGCAAATCAAACGTTTATTCTCATAGGCCAAACAGGCTCACATGCTCACTCATAGATGATTGTTCAAAATGTTTCGATTTCATACGATATTTTTAGTTTATTTTTTCCTAAAACTTGTACAAATTGTTTCCCCCCCAAGTAGTGAAGGCCTTTAGAGAAAATAAGTATCTTAAAAATTACACAACAAAAATGTTTAAAAGAAAATATGTAGGATACTCGTGGAATGTTGCTCTTCAAAGGGGTAATTTCTATTTTTTGGTTTTATATGACAAGTGGAAATAATTTATCGAAAACACAAAGGTGTATAAAATGCAATTCAAATATTAATTTGTCACTTTAGAAACATAATTAAAAAAATATAATTTTCCAAAAAGAAAAAGTGGGATAGACTATGTTTTGTGTAGATTGTGCTCAAATATATTTTTCCTGAAATTATACTTCGATCACTGAATTAGTTGGTGGGAACAATTTTTTTTGTTAAAATCTCTAGAAATTTGCAAGGGCAAATATATAATTAAATGAAAATTTGACACATTAAATTACATTAATATTATTTTGGAAAAAATATCGTTGGAAATATAACACAATTCCCTACAATTGTTTTTTACTACACATCAAAATTCACAAGATGCATAAGAGATTGAAGGGCTTCAATTTAAAAAATATGTAAACTGTCAAATTTTCATTGCCATGTTTCCTTAGAAATTAGGACATATCTTCATAATTCACCCTAATGGATTAGCTAGATCTAATTCCTTGGATTCAATCAAAACACACAATTATAACCTATGGCCCATTTTCAGTGCTCATGTTGTTGACAAGGCATGGTATTTATATAAGTCAACAATAGATTCTTTGGGATTGTAGGAGATCATTAATCCCATTGTGATCAAGAAGCATGTGACAACGTCAACATTCTATGGTCCACCTGTAGGTGTTGATCATAGTGATTAGGTGTTGTGAACTACTCCTAAAAGCACAGGGAGAGAAGAAATAAATGATTGGATTGTGATGGTACTCTAGTATAAAATGTAGTTGTCTTGGCCCATATAAAAAGTAATGTCTCGAGTCATTGAAAGTCTAGGAATAAACGATGGTCACATGTGTGCAACTTTGAATAGGGAAAGATCTGTACTTTAGATATCTTGCCTTAAAAACAAATGTATTTTACAATCCTCCTATTGAAACATTTGGTAGGACATGCTAACAAAGTTCTTTTTAGTTATGTGTGAAGTTCTAAAATAGAACAATGAAAATAGGTGCATGCACATTACTTTGGGAAGCATGAGCTAGGGCTATCTATGCACTAAAAATGCAAACCAAAAAATACTTGCAGAAGACTTGCAAGTAGGAATAGAATTTGTTAGTGAGCATGAAAACTTGCACAAGAACTCTTGCACTAAGAACATGCAATAAGAGCTCACTTTGTTTGAAGAATTCTATGGAGAATGAACTATCCTAAGAATAGTAGGAACCTGTTGTTTGAAGTAGACAAGGATGAGTTGAATTTTTTCATTGCTAACTACACACATTAGAGCACATTCCAACTTAACACATAATATGTGACAACTATGCTATTGAGAAGGCTAAGCTCTCTTGATGAATAACAACTCGCCCAATCCATATTTGCTTGACTATTTGTATAGATTTCACATCTCAGGGAATCCTTAGTTGCTTGATGGCTCTTTGCAATTGCACTAGAATAAGTAGGGAGATAAAAAAATGGTGTAAAATGATGACCCTTGATTGCTATTAAACAAATTAAAAAGGCGACAAATTCAAATGACACGTGCACAAGTGTTTGTAGAAAACTAGAGGGATTGGATGCCAATTTTGGCATATGAATAGGATGGCATTATGGCTACTAGTTTTAAAGATATAACAAAAGAAGGGGTGGAATACATTAGAAACATATACAAGGATGAAAGGAGAGTAACTATTGTAGAAATACTTCAAGTATCCTCCTATCTTCCCAGTTTTGTTAGTCCACAAGGCAACCAAATTCTAATGAAGGAGGTAGAGAATGAGGAGTTATTAGTGGTTCTCCAAAGTTTCCAAAAGGATAAAAGCCCGGGTCCAGATGGGTTGCCAGTTGAATTCTTTTTGGGGTGTTTAGAATTCATTGAATATTATCCAAGAAGGTTTATCAAGGAATCTAGTTCCTTTAGGAAGATGTTGGATGCATTCAATTCTACATTCTTAGCACTTATTCCAAAAACTGATAACTGTACTACATTTGAAAAGTTCAAGCTTATCTCACTTTGCAATTTTGTATATAAATTTATCACAAAAATCATTGCTAGAATGGTGAAGAATATCTTGTGCAAATCCATTTTTGTGGAATAATTTGGATTTATAAAGGGAAGGAATATTCATGAGGTAGTGGGTATTGTACAAGAAGGATTGTAGTCTATCAAATTGAAGAAGCTAAAGACAATGGTGGTCAAGGTGGACCACTTTAAGGATTATGATAAAGTGACTTGGCTCATAAGAGATTATTACTTATACACTTGGGTTTTTGTGCTCCTTTTCTGGCCTGGGTGGTGAATTGTATCACTTCAATATCATTTCCAATACTCATTAATGGGTCAACAACTCCTTTTTAAAGCCCAAACATGGTCTCAAGCAGGGTTATCCTCTCTCTCCTTGTTTATTTTTACTTGTTACTGAGAAGTTGAGCATATCTTTGAAAGTGGCTCTTAGAGTAGTGTTACACCTCATATTGTATTAGGTTCCACTTTGTGACTTTCATCAATGATGGAGATTTGTTGCTAATTCCATGGAGGTCTTTGGCTTGGGGGAGTCTCACTTCTTCTTAGTTGGATGATTGTGCTTGTTGCTTGGTGGTCTTTTCACATGCACTTTCTTTGTTGATCACCCCTTGGTTGCACTTATGGATGGTTATGGAGCATATATATCTCATTATGTCATGGTTTGGTATATATACTTATCTTGGACATGGATGATTGTTCTATCCCCCCAAGGGGTTGGATGATGGTGTTAGGAGGTATGTTTGATGATGTTGTTGATGTTTCCTAGTGACTTGGTGTGTTGATGTCACTAGGAGGGGGTGTTCTACATGGTCCTTGTGTGTTGGATGTGTGATGGAGAACACACTTGATGATTGGATGGGTTGGCATTGTCATGTCCCCTTCTCTTATGATATTGCCATGGTGGATTTTTTCATGTTTCCTTTGTGGAATTTTTCTAGATGATATAACTTAATGATTTAACAATTGATATACATCACCTATGGGAAATGTGTTTAATGATGTTAATACCCTCGTTGATGTGTTATTTCATGAGTTTGAGTTAGAGGAGGTTGGGGGTTGTTGCGTGAAGGGGTTACTGTATATGATTTGATGGTGATCTAACCTTTTTCTAAGTTTGGATGATGATGTTTGATGTAATAATCCCTTGGTGGTGGTCTACCCTAGATTGTTATTTATGTTTTGTTGTTATCAAGGTGGGGTTTTGCTATGGAGAGCATCTTTTATTTACATGGTACAACACTTTGTTAGAGTGCACTCCTCATTGACACCCATGTTCCTGGTGATTTAATCTGTTAGTGACGAATTTTGAGCATTAACATTTGTGCACACATGTTGAGGTTGATTTGAGTATTCAATGGTTAAATGGATCCAATTTATTAAGGTTAATAGCTTGTGTGTCCTAATTCATTGGCTTCCTTTTCACACTTGAAGCAGTTAGTTAGAGGTGGTTATATAAGTGTTTTTATTGGGATGTGTGTGACATATTTGGAGGGTCACACATGACATACATTTACTTGGTCATATTTCTATATTTGGCCATATCCTTAGAGGGTGAACTTGTGGAGACACTTCTTGCTATTCTTGGAGGTGTATATTTATTTATTTCATGGAGTTTTGACATGGTCAAAATTGTAATTCTCCATCATATCCTTGGACTTGTTTTGTTGGAGGTTTCCCATTTACTATTTTTGGGTTTGACTACTCCATCTTGCACATTCATCCGGGGAGTTGGTTGCCTTGGGATTCACACAGGTGGATTGATTTCATGCATCTTGTCGACCACTTTGTATTTTTGGAGGTTGGTTATGGAGCATCATCCTAAGAGGAATATTTTATTGTTATATATCTCATGCACCTTAGAGGGTGCACTTTTTGAGCCCTTTTAGGAGGACCCTTGAGAAGATCCTCTTAGATGAAGAGTATTTTATTATATTTTACATGCATCCATTCTTGGAGGGTGGATTCTATGTGGATCCATTTAGCATTTAACTTGGTATAATACCTATTTATGGATCATGCGTCCTCTCTTGGATGTTAATGTTGCATAATATTGCCTATTTTTGGATGAGGGACATCTCTCTTGAAGAGGGTAGTGTCCACATGCCTTGATATTGTCAACCATGGATCTAACTACTCCAATATTTTACTATTTGTTGACTTGTCATGGAGTTACTTACAAGGAATATATTGTATTGTATGAAAGACTTAACTCACTCTATATAAAGAGGAGTTTCTCTCCATTTCATTGGTAATTGGCAATTGGAGATTTGGGAGTTAGAGAGGTGATGAAGTATCAAGCTTATGATTTGAAGCTTGCTTGAGCTCCTTTATACTACCACTCTTGAAGATTAACGTGAAGATTAATGGAAGATTGAGATATTGATCCACTTTGATGTATGGTTTATTTATGTTCTTCAATTTGTTGTTCATGTTGTTTTAGATTTTTCTTGTTGTCATTCTTTTATAAAGGCTTAGTAATGAATCTACTCATATAGGAGACAATTTGAGGAGGTTCTTCCTTTTACTTTATTTGTTGTTTTATTTCTGCACTTGTTCTCCTTTATTCTATGAACCAAGTTACATAATTTGAAGCACATTTCTGCCATAAAACATCACCTTTATAATTTGATTGTTGAGTGGCAATCTTAGCCCTCCAAGATTAGTTTTATACAACACATTTCTAACAAATACTTAAGGTTCAAATGTATCAAATTAAACCCTTTCTACCTTAAGTACACACCTTAAAAGATGAATGTATCAAATAATTTATTCATCTACTAATTGGTAGAATATGATAAAAAACCTTTTTTTCCATATGACCTTCTTTCAAGTAGTTGTTTGTGACATATTAGTTCTCTCATTTAACCAACACTTTATGATGCCAATTACCCAGGATTGATAGGCATTGGTTTCCTTCTATCTCTTTTCATCCTTTGTTTTTTCCCTTCATTTTCCTATCTTGTCCTTATTCCATTTATATTTCAATCCCATTTCATATACTCCTACAACCATACATTTTGTTAAGGCTTACTCTTCCTACATCACCTAAGACCCCCATGGGCCATAGCCTTTTAGCAATCTTATTTAGGGAAGATCCCTTTGAGTTGGAGAAGATCCAACCAAAAGAGAAAGGAAGAGCTACTAATGTGACAGTGGGTACCCTTCCTAAGTTGCACAAAACTAACACCTTTGTGGGTGGGACTTCACACTTTTTGTGGGCACTAGATTCTTTTGTAACAAGTAGGAAGCATCAAAGGTATCAACATTGGAAATACATGTTCCTTGACACATTTATTTTTGGTTGATATGATATTTTGATTTTATATGATGGCTCTAGGAGGGATGCATCTAAACTTAAGGAGATTATAGACCTTTCTTATTTTTCTATAGGAATGTAGATAATTATGAGAAGTCAACCATTTCTTTCAATGGTATTTCTGAGGAAGACCAAATCTATTTTTCTACCCTTTTTCCTTTCAACACCTATGAGTTGGAAAATGGGTTAAAATACATGGGATTCATCCTCAAACCAAATGATCACAAAAAAAAGGATTGGAAATGGTTAATTGCAAAGGTGGAGAAGAAGTTAAATCTCTGGTGTAATAATTGGCTTTCAAGAGGAGCTAGATAGGTTCTTGTAAAATCAGTGCTTGAGGCTAATCATGTTCATTGGTCATCTTTGTCTTAGATTCCAAAGGGAGTTTTGGAAGTAATTAGTAGACTAGGCTTTAGATTCATTTGGTCTAGATGTAATGAAAATAAATGCATTAGTTTAATAAAGCGAAACATATTGGCAGTCCCAAAGGCTATGGGGGGTTGGGGTTTAAAGAATATGTACTACTTTTCAAAATCCCTTGAAACCAAAACTGCTTGGAGACTGGTACAAGGGAAAGGTTTGTGGTGTTATGTGGTAAAAGACAAATATATATCACCTACTTCTATTGAAGAATGGATTTGAAATCCTAGGAAAAGTCTTCATAAGATCTCAATGATTGGGAAAGTTGTTATGTTGGCATTTCCCTTGATTGAGAATTGTCTTGCTTGCAGTGTTGGTAGGGGAACAAAATTCTAGGTAAGGAGGGACCCCTAGATAGGAAGTGAGGAAGACTTTAGGCTTCCTACACACATTATCCATCATCTGAGAGATTTTGGTATCTATACCCCAAACCATGTAGTTGATATGCACTTAACTATGATTTGGCATCAATAATGGTGTTCTGCAAGCACATTGGGATTAAGAGGAAAGGTTGAACATAGGTGGGTTGCCTTCACTACAAAGTTGAAAACTAGTCATGTTAGAACTAAATATGTTGAGGATATTGTGGTTTGGACTTTGAATCCCTCTGGGGACTATACACTAAAAGAGGGTTATCAAGCACTTGCTTTTCAAGGATTCTTGGAACCTAAGTGTTGATGGTGGAATAAATTTTGGTGCTTCAAATGCCCTACAAAATATCGTGTATTTATGTGGTGACTCTTGAACAATAAGGTATTAACTTGGGATAATACACAAAAGAGAAACATAAATGGGCCTAGATGGTGTTGTTTATGCATGTCAAGTGGTGAATCAAACTATCATCTAATTATGCCTTGTGGATATTCTAAATGGGTTTGGAGGGACT
>JZKD02S0925403.1:0-13895 GCA_000966675.3 Picea glauca
GTATGTAGTGTGTAGCTAATAAAGGTAGCACATATATCCATAATGCACTTTTGACAATAATGTTTGTGTAAAAGAATATAATGGTTGGAAGCTAGTAGGTCTAATTTAGGACTTCAAGAAGATTTATTTACTAGCTTTGTAAAGCTATAAACATACATTTATTTCCCTTGTAAAGTATTTTAGATGTTCTAGTCATTAGCATAAATTATTTTGGTTGTAATCCCAAGGTTTTGGGAGGGATAGAGTCACCCTAACATTGTTGATGTTGTGGTATATTTTTAAAATGGGTGTAACTATTCATAATCATAATTGTAGATCGTCACACATGTAAAATGGATGGTGTGTTTTTGGGTTATGATGTTTCAAATGAATCAAAGAGGTCATTGTTTCAAAGGTCATTCCACGGGTCATACTCCCATAGGTCAAAGTTCCAGAGGATGTAATTCCAGAGGTCATAGTTTATGGGGTCATAGTTCCATAAGTCATAGTTCCATAGGTCATAGTTCCTAGGGTCATAGTCCCATAGGTCATAGTTCTTGGGGTCATTTCACAAATCATAGTTCCATAGTTCAAAGTTTCAAAGGGAGTAGTTCTAGAGGTCATAGTTCAAGAGTTCAAAGTTTCAAAGGGCATAGTTCCAGAGGTCATAGCTCTACGGGTCATAGTTCCTGGGGTCATTATTCCAGAGGTCATAATTCCAAAGGTCATAGTTCCAGAGGTCATAGTTCCATGATTCATAGTTCCAGAGGGTGTATTTCCAAAGGTCATAGTTACATAGGTCATAGTTCCTCTAAGAAGATTTATGATGCCCTAACAAACCTCTTCTTAGTTAGAAACATTGGAAAAGTAATGAGTCTGAAGAATGAGATCCGTGACATGAAAATGAATGATGATGACAACATAACATCATACTTTGTTAGAATCTCTCAGTTAAGAGATCAACTACAAGATATTGAAGAGATCATTTCAAAGAAGGAACTAGTAAATATAGTACTCAATGGTCTTCCCAAGACATGGGATGCATTTGTTGCAAGCATGAACACAAGGAAGGAGTATCCTACATTTGAATAACTTTGGACATGTTGTGAAAAAGAAGAATCAAGGATTAGTGCAAAAGAGAAACCCTAAAAGAAATACGATGATCAAGCCTTCCAACAAGGTTCAAGAATTTCAGGAATAAAAAGAAGTTTTTCTCCAAGAAGAAACCAAATCAAGAGAAAGATATGTCAAAAATACAATGATTCAACTGTCGAAAGTATGGTCACTACAAGAATCATTGTCCCAAGTTAAATAAAAGGAGGGAAACACACGAAGCATCAATTGCCGAAGAAAGGGAACCCTCAAAGAAGGCCAAGAAGGACAAAACATACTNTAGGTCATAGTTCCTAGGGTCATAGTCCCACAGGTCATAGTTCTTGGGGTCATTTCACAAATCATAGTTCCATAGTTCAAAGTTTCAAAGGGAGTAGTTCTAGAGGTCATAGTTCAAGAGTTCAAAGTTTCAAAGGGCGTAGTTCCAGAGGTCATAGCTCTACGAGTCATAGTTCCTGGGGTCATTATTCCAGAGGTCATAATTCCAAAGGTCATAGTTCCAAAGGTCATAGTTCCATGATTCATAGTTCCAGAGGGTGTATTTCCAAAGGTCATAGTTACATAGGTCATAGTTCCTCTAAGACAATGTATGATGCCCTAACAAACCTCTTCTCAGTCAGAAACATTGGAAAAGTAATGAGTCTGAAGAATGAGATCCATGACATGAAAATGAATGATGATGACAACATAACATCATATTTTGTTAGAATCTCTCAGTTAAGAGATCAACTACAAGATATTGAAGAGATCATTTCAAAGAAGGAACTAGTAAATATAGTACTCAATGGTCTTCCCAAGACATGGGATGCATTTGNTTTGACTTTAGAAGAAGTTTTCTTTGAAAAGAAGCCTTAAAGTATCCCTAGTTGTCCATTCACATCCATGATCCTATGATGAAAGGAAGAAGTCGAAATCTTTAGGGCATGGAATCTATAGAAAAATCCATGGACCCAAGAGATAAAGAGAAACATGAAGAAGAACATGAAGATTCCAAGAGAGAAAGAAAATCCAGAACAACCATGCATTTTATCGAAAATCACAAGACTACCAGCTTGGTTTGAACCCTCTAGAAGCAATCAAGCAGAAGAAATGGAAATTGTGATAAATAATAATGTATGGAAGACTTATGAATGAGAGCATTGCCAGATCCAGAACTAAAGGTTCTCCCAGATGGAGGGAGAAGACTGTGATGATAGCTTGTTCCAGTAACTAGACATACCCAAGACATTATATCTTCTGCATTATCCATGGGTTGGAGTTTACATCAAATGAATGTAAGGAATTTTATCCTCAACAGAGTAATTGAACAAAGAAGTGTATGTAGAGCAACCTCAATATTTTGAGGTATACCAAAAAGAGACCCTTGCATGCAGATGGAAGAAGGTCTTGTATAGATTCAAACAACTTGGTGCAAGGCCTATCATGCACAGTAGAATCATGGTAAAAAATTTCTATGACAAAGATCAGAATGATTACTTAGAAGTTCAAGATGATGGATTGCTAATCCATGACACACCCTCATGATGACAAAAGAAGTGCCACTTGGATATGTTTCAATTTGAGCCTTGCCACGATATCATGAGCTAGCAAGAAACAAAAGTGTTGAATCTAACCATGATATACTATAATTATTACAGATATATGAAGCCTTCATATAAAACCAGTGTTTCAGACAGATTGAAGTACATTGAAATCGAGCATTCCATTCTCTGTGATGAAGTCCAAAAAAGAGAAGTGGTTATCCAATATATATCTCTACAGATGAGAAGATAGTAGATATTTTGGTAAAGCCTCTGTCCAAGAGGAAAAGTTTGTGTATTCAAGAAACAAGCTAGAGCTCGTGGAGACGACTTCCTTTCCAATTGAGAAAGTGGTTTGATATTTTTGAAGAACGGACATTTTCCAGTTCAGAAAATGGTCCAAATTGGACGGTCATTTTCATAATGAAAATGGTTCGATAGATTGTTGATGTACCATAGACTAAGATTCCCCTTGTGGTCGGTGTGGGGAATGGTATAGGAAAATATTTCTTATTGAAAATCACTCTCAGTAGTGGTCAAGTAGAATGGTCTGCCTCGCCGGGTAGTCATTCTTTCGAAGTTCACAGTTGTGATTAGTTTTGAAGAATGGTTCATTTTGGAGGTTGGTGCAGGACAGTCATTTCCTTAGGAAATGGTTCGGACAGTCATTCCCTAGGGAAGACTCATTCTCTCCAAGTTTCACTTTGTCTAGTGGAAGAGGAATGTCCCAGTTAGGTGAATCGTCTAGGTTCAACAATTAGGGACATGCATTCCCTAGGGCAGACACATTATCTCCACTTTTCACTTTGTTTAGTGTTAGAAGAATGACCTAGATAGGTGAATGGTCCAGGCTCGGAAATCAGGACAATTATTATTCTATGCCTGATAATAATAGTCCAAATGGCTCATGGCCGATGTTTTACTTTCTGAGGGCAAATACTCTTCCATATCTCATAGATGTGAGTGGAAGAATGGCCCAAATGACTCAGTTTATATGATGATATTATTTTTCTGTGTAGGTTGATATCAGATGATATGATTGCTATGGATATTGTATGTCTATGGATAGTAGATGTATGCTACTATGGTGGATTTGTACCACTGGTTGTGACTATGTGTCACTGTTTAAGTAGTTGTGTGCTACTTTGTGTGGTAGTGTACCACTAGATTGTAGTTGTGTTCCATTGAATGACATTGTTCTAATTGCCATGTAGACTATCAATAGTGTTGAAAATGATTATCATCTAGATGGATGGTGAGTGTACTAATGGACAAACATTCTCCAAATGAAAAATGGTCCAGGAAATTTATTCTTATAGGACATATGTCTAGATTAGAAGAGTAGTCCCTGTAGCCCATGGCATGGCTTCCAACATCTATTGGAATAGTTATTATTCTAGGACATATGCCCAGATTAGAAGAATGGTTCTTGTATCACTCTTTGAAGTGAGTGAATTATTCAACATCATGCTGGATTACTCAGATAGAGTATGGTTTCGAGAGATTATGTGGTCGATGTTGTCAGATGACACTGATAGTGATGATGGTGCACGTGATATAATCACGAGACATTATGTACGACTATGATGATGCTACCGTTTGAATGGTATGTTTTTGCTCAAGACCATTACCTTCAATACCTCCCTAGCTATGAGGGAGTGTTGATATTATGGTAGCTGCAGGAGGTATTTACCTCCATGTGTAACCCTGATGAGAATAAATATTCAAAGAAGAAAGAATAAACCCTAAAGCATTAAACCTAACCCTAGAGGACAAGTTAGATCAAGGAAATAATTAATATTAAGTATTTAGCATCCAGAATGAGAAGTCGGCCCAAAAAACTTAGAAAACCAGTATAAATACAAGTAGCCAAACCTCATTTTGTANCCTTAAAGTATCCCTGGTTGTCCATTCACATCCACGATCCCATGATGAAAGGAAGAAGTCGAAATATTTAGGGCATGGAGTCTATAGAAAAATCCATGGACCCAAGAGATAATGAGAAACATGAAGAATAACATGAAGATTCCAAGAGAGAAAGAAAATCCAAAACAACCATGCATTTTATTGAAAATCACAAGACTACCAACTTGGTCTGAACCCTCTAGAAGCAATCAAGCAGAAGAAATGGAAATTGTGATAAAGAATAGTGTATGGAAGACTTATGAATGAGAGCATTGCCAGATCCAGAACTAAAGGTTCTCCCAGATGGAGGGAGAAGACTGTGATGATAGCTTGTTCCAGTAACTAGACATACCCAAGCCATTATATCTTCTGCATTATCCATGGGTTGGAGTTTACATCAAATGAATGTAAGGAATTTTATCCTCAACAGAGTAATTGAACAAAGAAGTGTATGTAGAGAAACCTCAATATTTTGAGGTATACCAAAAAGAGACCCTTGCATGCAGATGGAAAAAGGTCTTGTATGGATTCAAACAACTTGGTGCAAGGCCTATCATGCACAGCAGAATCATGGTAAAAAATTTCTATGACAAAGATCAGAATGATTACTTAGAAGTTTAGGATGATGGATTGCTAATCCATGACACACTCTCATGATGACAAAAGAAGTGCCACTTGGATATGTTTCAGTTTGAGCCTTGCCACGATATCATGAGCTAGCAAGAAACAAAAGTGTTGAATCTAACCATGATATACTGTAATTATTACAGATATATGAAGCCTTCATATAAAACCAGTGTTTCGGACAGATTGAAGTACATTGAAATCGAGCATTCCATTCTCCATGATGAAGTCCAAAAAAGAGAAGTGGTTATCCAATATATATCTCTACATATGAGAAGATAGTAGATATTTTGGTAAAGCCTCTATCCAAGAGGAAACGTTTGTGTATTCAAGAAACAAGCTAGAGCTCGTGGAGATGACTTCCTTTCCAATTGAGAAAGTGGTTTGATATTTTTGAAGAACGGACATTTTCCAGTTCAAAAAATGGTCCAGATTGGACGGTCATTTTCATAATGAAAATGGTTTGATAGATTGTTGATGTACCATAGACAACGATTCCCCTTGTGGTCGGTGTGGGGGAATGGTATAGGAAAATATTTCTTATTGAAAATCACTCTCAGTAGTGGTCAAGTAGAATGGTCTGCCTCGCCGGGTAGTCATTCTTTCGAAGTTCACAGTTGTGAGAAGTTTTGAAGAATGGTTCATTTTGGAGGTTGGTGCAGGACAGTCATTTCCTTACGAAATGGTCCGAATAGTCATTCCCTAGGGAAGACTCATTCTCTCCAAGTTTCACTTTGTCTAGTGGAAGAGGAATGTCCCAGTTAGGTGAATCGTCTAGGTTCAACAATTAGGGACATGCATTCCCTAGGGAAGACACATTATCTCCACTTTTCACTTTGTTTAGTGTCAGAAGAATGACCTATATAGGTGAATGGTCCAGGCTCGGAAATCAGGACAATTATTATTCTATGCCTGATAATAATAGTCCAAATGGCTCATGGCTGATGCTTTACTTTCTGAGGGAAAATACTCTTCCATATCTCACAGATGTGAGTGGAAGAATGGCCCAAATGACTCAGTTTATATGATGATATTATTTTTCTGTGCAGGTTGATATCAGATGATATGATTGCTATGGATATTGTATGTCTCTGGATAGTATATGTATGCTACTGTGGTGGATTTGAACCACTATTTGTGACTATGTGTCACTGTTTAAGTAGTTGTGTGCTACTTGGTGTGGTAGTGTACCACTGGATTGTAGTTGTGTTCCATTGAATGAAATTGTTCTAATTGCCATGTAGACTATCAATAGTGTTGAAAATGATTATCATCTAGATGGATGGTGAGTGTACTAATGGACAGANCCAAAAAAGAGAAGTGGTTATCCAATATATATCTCTACAGATGAGAAGATAGTAGATATTTTGGTAAAGCCTCTGTCCAAGAGGAAAAGTTTGTGTATTCAAGAAACAAGCTAGATCTCGTGGAGACGACTTCCTTTCCAATTGAGAAAGTGGTTTGATATTTTTGAAGAACGGACATTTTTCAGTTCAGAAAATGGTCCAAATTGGACGGTCATTTTCATAATGAAAATGGTTCGATAGATTGATGATGTACCATAGACAACGATTCCCCTTGTGGTCGGTGTGGGGGAATGGTATAGGAAAATATTTCTTATTGAAAATCACTCTCAGTAGTGGTCAAGTAGAATGGTCTTCCTCGCCGGGTAGTCATTCTTTCGAAGTTCACAGTTGTGAGTAGTTTTGAAGAATGGTTCATTTTGGAGGTTGGTGCAGGACAGTCATTTCCTTAGGAAATGGTCTGGATAGTCATTCCCTAGGGAAGACTCATTCTCTCCAAGTTTCACTTTGTCTAGTGGAAGAGGAATGTCCCAGTTAGGTGAATCGTCTAGGTTCAACAATTAGGGACATGCATTCCCTAGGGMAGACACATTATCTCCACTTTTCACTTTGTTTAGTGTCAGAAGAATGACCTAGATAGGTGAATGGTCCAGGCTCGGAAATCAGGACAATTATTATTCTATGCCTGATAATAATAGTCCAAATGGCTCATGGCTTATGTTTTACTTTCTGAGGGCAAATACTCTTCCATATCTCATAGATGTGAGTGGAAGAATGGCCCAAATGAATCAGTTTATATGATGATATTATTTTTCTGTGTAGGTTGATATCAGATGATATGATTGCTATGGATATTGTATGTCTCTGGATAGTAGATGTATGCTACTATGGTGGATTTGTACCACTGGTTGTGACTATGTGTCACTGTTTAAGTAGTTGTGTGCTACTTTGTGTGGTAGTGTACCACTGGATTGTAGTTGTGTTCCATTGAATGACATTGTTCTAATTGCCATGTAGACTATCAATAGTGTTGAAAATGATTATCATCTAGATGGATGGTGAGTGTACTAATGGACAAACATTCTCCAAATGAAAAATGGTCCAGGAAATTTATTCTTATAGGACRTATGTCTAGATTAGAAGAGTAGTCCCTGTAGCCCATGGCATGGCTTCCAACATCTATTGGAATAGTTATTATTCTAGGACATATGCCCAGATTAGAAGAATGGTTCTTGTATCACTCTTTGAAGTGAGTGAATTATTCAACATCATGCTGGATTACTCAGATAGAGTATGGTTTCGAGAGATTATGTGGTCGATGTTGTYAGATGACACTGATAGTGAWGATGGTGCWYGTGATATAATCATGAGACATTATGTACGACTATGATGATGCTACCRTTTGAATGGTATGTTTTTKCTCAAGACCATTACCTTCAATACCTCCCTAGCTATGAGGGAGTGTTGATATTATGGTAGYTGCGGGAGGTATTTACCTCCATGTGTAACCCTGATGAGAATAAATATTCAAAGAAGCAAGAATAAACCCTAAAGCATTAAACCTAACCCTAGAAGACAAGTTAGATCAAGGAAATAATTAATATTAAGTATTTAGCATCCAGAATGAGAAGTCGGCCCAAAAAACTTAGAAAACAGTATAAATACAAGTAGCCAAACCTCATTTTGTACTTCACAGCTCATAATTCCAACTAGGAAGAAGTGCACACTGTAGAAACTAGGAGAGTACGCAAGTCTGTATTTCTGGTCTAGGCTCAGACTTTCTATTGGTTATGGTTGGAATTTTTTATCAGTCTTGGTTATGTTTATGCATTAGCTGTGGTTGGCTATTGGTTTTCTTCCGGAATCATTCTCTGTCAAGGTTAAGGTGCTCGAGGGTGGCTTCAACCTATGGTTGGGTGACAATATTGTTATATTATCTATGGTTAATCAAGCACATCCATTACTTTCTAACATCCAAAACATTCAACAAGTTCATGAAATTTTTCATAAAGCCAACGCCAAGTACAAGCAGCGCCATGATCAACATTAAGTACCACATAAGTTTTAGGTGGGGGATAATGTATGGTTGCATTTGCAGAAAGAGCACCTCATATGACCCCATTGGAATATTATTACACTCCAATACAGGCCTTACACCATCACCAAGGCTATGGGTGAGAATGATTTTGAATTAAGTATTTCCTCTTTCCTTGGCTTGCACCTAGTATTTAATGCGAAACTGCTTCGACCATACTTTCCACCTCTCTTGGACACTTTGAATGCGTCGAGCACTTGGTCTATATAGAAATAAATCGTGACTTCATTGAATAGGCAATAATTGATCAAATCATGAATACCAAGACAAAGGTCATTTTCTAGCAAAACATCGAATTCTATCGAGTCATCAAAGTAGGGTAGTTTCTTCACTAGGGAAAGTGGTTCACTAGGAGTCAGATTCAACAAAAGTTTCCCCATCTAATGGAGGAACTTGTTGCAATGTGRACCATTTCTTATTAATGGGGGAGGACTAATCCAAGTCGATATTGGTCGCCACCCACATGTGYCACTAATTCAGAATGGTTCCACATCTTGTCAATTTTTCTACGGTTTTTTTGGTCCCAAATTTTTGAGGTCGTTTTGAGGCCCTAAACGATGATTTTTTACATAGAAGAATCTAATAAATGTTGCCTTCAACATATATTGGGATATTCGTAATATGTACTCCTTGGATAGACTTTTCCAATGGTCTACTGATCGCCCCAAACAAAGATTGTATGTAAAAGTAACACCCCCGAGAAGTTGATGTATCAACTAACCACATTAGGGCCCACAAACCTTTTGGCATTTCATCTTCTATGGCTAGTTTCTTGGATGTTTAGGGTTTTCTCATTGATTCTTTATGTTAAAATGTATTTTCAAACTCTTTGTAATCATCTTCTTGNGAATAAACCCTAAAGCATTAAACCTAACCCTAGAAGACAAGTTAGATCAAGGAAATAATTAATATTAAGTATTTAGCATCCAGAATGAGAAGTCGGCCCAAAAAACTTAGAAAACAGTATAAATACAAGTAGCCAAACCTCATTTTGTACTTCACAGCTCATAATTCCAACTAGGAAGAAGTGCACACTGTAGAAACTAGGAGAGTACGCAAGTCTGTATTTCTGGTCTAGGCTCAGACTTTCTATTGGTTATGGTTGGAATTTTTTATCAGTCTTGGTTATGTTTATGCATTAGCTGTGGTTGGCTATTGGTTTTCTTCCGGAATCATTCTCTGTCAAGGTTAAGGTGCTCGAGGGTGGCTTCAACCTATGGTTGGGTGACAATATTTTTATATTATCTATGGTTAATCAAGCACATCCATTACTTTCTAACATCCAAAACATTCAACAAGTTCATGAAATTTTTCATAAAGCCAACGCCAAGTACAAGCAGCGCCATAATCAACATTAAGTACCACATAAGTTTTAGGTGGGGGATAATGTATGGTTGCATTTGCAGAAAGAGCACCTCATATGACCCCATTGGAATATTCTTACACTCCAATACAGGCCTTACACCATCACCAAGGCTATGGGTGAGAATGATTTTGAATTAAGTATTTCCTCTTTCCTTGGCTTGCACCTAGTATTTAATGTGAAACTGCTTCGACCATACTTTCCACCTCTCTTGGACACTTTGAATGCGTCGAGCACTTGGTCTATATAGAAATCAATCGTGACTGCATTGAATAGGCAATAATTGATCAAATCATGAATACCAAGACAAAGGTCATTTTCTAGCAAAACATCGAATTCTATCGAGTCATCAAAGTAGGGTAGTTTCTTCACTAGGGAAAGTGGTTCACTAGGAGTCAGATTCAACAAAAGTTTCCCCATCTAATGGAGGAACTTGTTGCAATGTGGACCATTTCTTATTAATGGGGGAGGACTAATCCAAGTCGATATTGGTCGCCACCCACATGTGCCACTAATTCAGAATGGTTCCACATCTTGTCAATTTTTCTACGGTTTTTTTGGTCCCAAATTTTTGAGGTCGTTTTGAGGNGACAAGTTAGATCAAGGAAATAATTAATATTAAGTATTTAGCATCCAGAATGAGAAGTCGGCCCAAAAAACTTAGAAAACCAGTATAAATACAAGTAGCCAAACCTCATTTTGTACTTCACAACTCATAATTCCAACTAGGAAGAAGTGCACACTACAGAAACTAGGAGAGTGCGCAAGTCTGTATTTCTGGTCTAGGCTCAGACTTTCTATTGGTTATGGTTGGAATTTTTTATCAGTCTTGGTTATCTTTATGCATTAGCTGTGGTTGGCTATTGGTTTTCTTCCGGAATCATTCTCTGTCAAGGTTAAGGTTCTCGAGGGTGGCTTCAACCTATGGTTGGGTGACAATATTGTTATATTATCTATGGTTAATCAAGCACATCCATTACTTTCTAACATCCAAAACATTCAACAAGTTCATGACATTTTTCATAAAGCCAACGCCAAGTACAAGAAACACCATGATCAACATTAAGTACCACATAAGTTTTAGGTGGGAGATAATGTATGGTTGCATTTTCAGAAAGAGCACCTCATATGACCCCATTGGAATATTATTACACTCCAATATAGGCCTTACACCATCACCAAGGCTATGGGTGAGAATGATTTTGAATTAAGTATTTCCTCTTTCCTTGGCTTGCACCTAGTATTTAATGCGAAACTGCTTTGACCATACTTTCCACCTCTCTTGGACACTTTGAACATGTCGAGCACTTGGTCTATATAGAAATCAATCGTGACTGCATTGAATAGGAAATAATTGATCAAATCATGAATACCAAGACAAAGGTCATTTTCCAGCAAAACATCGAACTCTATCGAGTCATCAAAGTAGGGTAGTTTCTTCACTAGGGAAAGTGGTTCACTAGGAGTCAGATTCAACAAAAGTTTCCCCATATAATGGAGGAACTTGTTGCAATGTGGACCATTTCTTATTAATGGGGGAGGACTAATCCAAGTCGATAATGGTCGCCACCCACATGTGCCACTAATTCAGAATGGTTCCAAATCTTGTCAATTTTTCTACGGTTTTTTTTGGTCCCAAATTTTTTAGGTCGTTTTGAGGCCCTAAACGATGATTTTTGACATAGAAGAATCTAATAAATGTTGCCTTCAACATATATTGGGATATTCGTAATATGTACTCCTTGGTTATACTTTTCCAATGGTCTACTAATCGCCCCAAACAAAGATTGTATGTAAAAGTAACACCCCCGAGAAGTTGATGTATCAACTAACCACATTAGGGCCCACAAACCTTTTGGAATTTCATCTTCTATGGCTAATTTCTTGGATGTTTAGGGTTTTCTCATTGATTCTTTATGTTAAAATTTATTTTCAAACTCTTTGTAATCATCTTCTTGCGAATGAGCATAGCCATCACATCTTTATCTTCAGAGATAAGCTACCACCATTCTAGCTAGCTTGTGTGCTTTGCATTTTATAGTCTTTGTATTTCAAACATTCATTAATAGAATCTTAGTTTAATTGTATTACTATGTTTCTTACAATATCTCTGTGTGTTCCCTTGTTATATATTTGTCTTCATGTCGTTCTCAATATAATCCGGATGTTAAAATGTATTTTCGGCCTCTTTGTAATAATCTTCTTGCAAATGAGTGTAGTCATCACATCTCTATCTTCAAAGATAAGCTACCACCATTCTAGCTAGCTTGTGTGCTTTTCATTTTACAGTCTTTTGTATTTCAGACAATCATTAATAGAATCCAATTTTAATTGCATTATTGTGTTTCTTGCAATATCTCTTTGTGTTCCCTTGTTATATATTTTCCTTCATGTCATTCTCAATATATTTTGGATCATGAAATCCTTACACATTCAACCACTACCTCTAGGTGCCCTAATATCAACCNTAGAATTTAGAAGTTAGAAGTTATTTTAGAATTTTAGAATTTAAATTTTAAATTTCTATTTTGGGCTTAAATTTTAAATTTCTATTTAAATTTTAGAATTTGGAAATTAATTTTCGATTGTTGACAAAACCTTATTTGACCCTGTCCATGTACAGGTATAGGACCGAATTTTAAATTTTTAAACAGGGACAAATTTTAAATTTTTAAACGGGGACGAATTTCAAATATGTTTAAATGTTAAATTTTTAGTTAAAAAATTGAGTTTAGAATGTTGACATGGCCTTATTCAGCCCTGGCCATGTACAGGGACAGGCCCGAATTTGGACCTGTCTCTATCCATGGACAAGGACGAATAGGGCCCTGTCCATGTATAGGGACAGGCCCGAATTTAGGCATGTCAATGTACATGGACAGGGCCATATTCGGCCATGTCCATGTAGTACCTCAAGAAGCAGGATAAGTAGATCTAGAACTAGTAACAAAGGCCCAGTTCCATAGGAAATCCATACAACCGCTAAGAAAATAGACAGAGTTGCAGAAAATAGACAGAGGCCTGAAGAGACTGTAAACTTTAGGGCATGACACAAACTAGCTATTCTAACTATAAACAGTGAGACCAAGGGCTAAGCATGAATGCTACAGGGCCACCACTACCCTAAATAGTGCCCAAACTGAACAAAATTAGACTCTGACAACAACTGTAAAGAAACATCACCATAAAGGACCTAGTACATATCACAATATNTAAATTTTAGAATTTGGAAATTAATTTTCGATTGTTGACAAAGCCTTATTTGACCCTGTCCATGTACAGGTATAGGACCAAATTTTAAATTTTTAAACAGGGCCAAATTTTAAATTTTTAAACGGGGACGAATTTCAAATATGTTTAAATGTTAAATTTTTAGTTAAAAAATTGAGTTTAGAATGTTGACATGGCCTTATTCAGCCCTGGCCATGTATAGGGACAGGCCTGAATTTGGACCTGTCTCTATCCATGGACAAGGACGAATAGGGCCCTGTCCATGTATAGGGACAGGCCCGAATTCAGGCATGTCAATGTACATGGACAGGGCCATATTCGGCCATGTCCATGTAGTACCTCAAGCAGCAGGATAAGTAGATCTAGAACTAGTAACAAAGGCCTAGTTCCATAGGAAATCCATACAACCGCTAAGCAAATAGACAGAGTTGCAGAAAATAGACAGAGGCCTGAAGAGACTGTAAACTTTAGGGCATGACACAAACTAGCTATTCTAACTATAAACAGTGAGACCAAGGGCTAAGAATGAATGCTACAGGGCCACCACTACCCTAAATAGTGCCCAAACTGAACAAAATTAGACTCTGACAACAACTGTAAAGAAACATCACCATAAAGGACCTAGTACATATCACAATATTTAATGGACCTAACAAAAATCTTGAAATACAAAAATATGTCTATAGTAGTTGTTGCAATAGGAGAAAAATAAGTACAACATTGACAAAAACTCCACTTCTCTGCTAATAGTATTGCTAATT
>JZKD02S0925414.1:0-13895 GCA_000966675.3 Picea glauca
TCACACCTGTCATCCCCTAATTGGATGAGGAATCCTGCTACTGAGGCAAATGAGGCTGACAAGTAGAGGATGTAATTGAAATCATAGTCTGGAGGATTAATCAAAGGGGCATTGGATAGGGAATATTTCAAATCATCAAAAATTGTTTGAGCATGTTCATCCCATAAAAATGGGATATCATGATGTAGTAGGCAGAGGAAACTATGCGCACGAGTGGTGTAGTCTTGGAAAAAGTGACGTAAAAATTTGGATTTGCCTTGTAGACTCTGCACTTTCTGTAAATTCCTAGGTGGTGGAATTTACATGATATCTTGGACCTTGAGGGGGTCCACCATGATGCTGTGTTGGGAGAAAATAAACCCAAGAAGGCATCCGACAATGATGAAAAATACACACTTGAGGGGGTTCAAGAATATATTTTACTAGTAACATTGTTGGAAAATGATGTCGAGGTCGTCTAAATATTGAGTTCTCTTTTTGGATTGAGCAGTGAGGTCATACAAATAAGCAAGGATGATGCGAGAAAGATCATGAAAAACATAGGTCATGGACTTTGGAACATAGCCCCTACATTCTTGAGTCCAAAGGGAATGACATGATAAGAAAAGGTACCCCAAGGGGTAGTAAAAGTGGTTTTATATTGATCTGTTAGATGGATTTGGATTTGATTATAGACGGAGAACCCATCCATAAAGGAAAATGTTTCGTGGTAGACAAATTCATTGATAATTTGGTCAATGAAAGGGGTTGGGAAGTTTTCTTTAAGACAAGAATGGTTGAGATCAGGAAAGTTGGTGTAGACACGAATAGTGCACTATTTTTGTTAATGGGGATGGGGTTGCAGTCCCATGAGGTATACGCAATGGGTTAAATGAACACGACAATGCGTAACTTGTAAATTTTGGCTATTATAGTCATAGATTTGGATGGGTGAAGGGGGAATTGCTTTTGACGAAATGGGGTGACATCTCTCCATGTGTCGATGCAATGTTCGACTATAGAAGGATGAAGGTCAGGAATCTCCATATATGACCAAGAAAAAATATCATGGTATTCATTAAAGAGAGCTTTGTAAGATGTGAGTTCTTCAGGAGAGCATGTGGCACCAATGGTGATTTCTTCTACGATTCCTGGTCTGATGGAAATGTCTATTTTGATAGTGGGGGAGATATTGTCCATGTTGCCTTCTTCAAAAGAATCTCAGGTAGGGATAGGGTTGTTGAACCAGTCTATATTCCCCTAAGGAATAAAATGCTTGGTTTTGATTACGCATATGGAGGCTTGGCTGGGAGAGTGCAAGGCCTCCTTTGAGAGAAAAATATCTCGATGATGGATCACATTCCATGGGAAATTGGGGGTAGTGAGTTCCTTCAAGATATCTTCGTCGCAGTGAAAAATGAAAGAATATAGGGGATTTTGGGAGGTGGCAAGGGGAACTTTCAAAGTGCTATTGTCCTCAAGTAGCAAGGAGGTAGAGGGGATATTGCATACCAAGTGTGATGACTCTATTGACATAAACCAAATGTCAAGATATTGTGGGTGATAAACTGTGGCAGGAGGAAATATCTCCTATGGGAAATTTACCAGAGAATTGGGAGGATTAGAGGAAATATCCAAAGACAGTCGAAATGTGAACCATGGAGGGATGGGAAGTGACTCGAGTTCATGGGAGGGGAAATTAACAATATCTATAGAGTGCATTACAAGTGGCGAGGTGATAGGAGGAATTTGAATAGGTTTTGGATGAAAACCTCGGTATGAAACAATCAAAGGACTCCAATATGTGAAATGAGCAAGTGATTCACAGAGATAAAAATAACATCTCATCCACTCGGGGACTGATGAAGAGACATAACAAATGTCAGTGACGTGAGCATTAGTAAGAGGTAATGGAGAGGGATCTAGCTAATATATTTTGCACATTGCAGCTAGTGTCTAGCAACACTGAGCTAGAGTTGGGAAATTATGAGTGTAGTGGCCATATTTTGAACAGATGGCACTAGCAAATTTGGTTCATAGCCCTTTAGTGATTGTAGTGGAGGATTTTGTAGTAGCAATAGACATACTTGGTGAAGCGACGAGCCATGTGGTTGCTTGAGGGGGTTGGATTAGATTGTGTGACTCAGAAAGAGTAGGAAATATATTAGTGGGGTGTCCTTCTCTTTCCCATAGTATGGAAGGAGGTTGAGCTCAGGGAGGAAGTGGAGTGGTGGTCTCTTTCTTCTTTCATCTACCCCCAGTAGCAGAAATAGTTCCAACAATTGGGGGTGAGGGTGGTGTGACAGGAGCCTGTACTGAAATCTACATCATGATTCCCTTTGTCTAAGGATGGAGAGATGGTTGAGGAACCATCATGGGTGGATGAAGATACCATATAGGTATGGAAAACACAATGTTTGGAAGGGTAAGGGTCACAACTACCTAGAATGCTTCGACTCTAGGTGGGTGGTAGAAGAAGGGAATTTGAGTAATGGCTTGAGGGATTATATCCTAAACTGGGATTTTCCCCCAAGGGGGGGGGGGGAATCAAGGATAAGTGGTGTAGTAGGGTTCTCAAGGAATTATTTAGGTAATATTTCTTCAACTGGTGGAACATCGAGGTGAGGAGAGGCCTCAATAGGAGGAATAATGTCTCCTATATATTTTCCATTAGAAGATACTACACACACTTGTGTTGAAGGATGTAGGAGAGGTGGTGCTCCATGATATGTTTCTAGCAAGGATGGTTCCTTGAAAATTCCAGGACCCGTGTCGATGAGTGAATAAACATTTGAGTGAGTGCGAAAAATGGAAAGAATGTTATCGATGTTGGAAGAATGGTTAGGCTCATAATCTGTAATTTGGTCGATGGTGACGATTTTCCCATTCTAGGGGAACATCATCATTTGAAATATAGTAGAGGCTACTGCCTTCACAACGTACATGTAGATATGTCCCAATAAGATATTGGGATTGAGTGGGGCATCGATAAATTCAATGTCAATTAAGATGGATTTTCCCCCAAGTTCAACGAGTACATTTTGGAAGAGCCCTTCAGGGGATGATGGTCGACCGTCATAAGCTCTCAAGTTGATGGAATATTGTACTAGCTCAAGGGAGCCAATTTTTTTCCATACTACTTTGGATATGATGTATGTTGATGCACCTTCATTGATGATACATCGATGAATTATGATGTTCTTTACTAGCATCTGAAAACCTACTAGGGAGGGGAGGCATAGTTCTCTTCTATATAGATGAAAGGTGATGAGTCTAGTATCAGCTGGGTCAACTTCCCCCAAGGAGAAAAGAAAGGATTTCTGATGATTTGGACAAGTTTGGAGGACCTCTAGGATAGACATGGCTATAGGAGACTGTGCTAAGTCATCGACCAGGCTATAATTCTGTGCTTCCCTAGCATGAGGGTTATTGACATTTCTTTATAATGTAATGTGAGGTATACAAATGTTTGGTTCAATGTTAGGGTGTGGAATCATAAAATGTTGGTTGGTCATAGATGGAACCATTGTTGAGGTGATTGGGGTAGATTTGGGAGGCATTTCATATTAATGACCGTGTGTTTGTAGGAGAATCTCCTCTTCGTTGGTGAGAAGGATATTACGATTGGTTGGATTTATAGGGTGGATCGGCCTTGGGTTTTGATACTTCCCCATTTGGGGTGGGGCAGGGTGTACCTATTTTTGGGTATTCATCACACCTTGGTGTGGAATAGGGTTTTGCATCACACATGGGGGTGGTTGTTGCAAGTACTGTTGTGGGGCCTATTGAGGGGTATAAAATTCCATAGGACGTGGTGTGTTCATGGATTCTTTCATCTATTTGAAGTCATAAATTTGGGGAAAATGGTGAGTACAATGTCCATAAGCACCACAAAGAGTGCAAGGGAATTTTTTCCTGAGATTGTTTTTGTTGTTCTTCCCTTGGTGTTTGATGTTATTGTCCTCTTGGGGGTTCTAGCTTCCTTATTTTTGGTTGCGCCCAGTGGGATGGTTTTGTTCGGGGTTATTTCCTCCTGGTCCCAGGTTATTATTGTTTCATTTTTTTTCCTTTCTTCTTGGAATTATTCGAATAATGGGTCAGATTATCCATATTAAACTTTTCAAAAGTATGAAGTTGTTGAATGGGAGAGGGTTGAAAAAAGTTAATGATGACATGTGGTTGTCCATGTGGAGGAGAAATCATCTTCGGAGGAATAGGAAATGGAAAGTATGGATTGTTTTGGGGAGATGCTCCATATGACATGTAGGAAGTTGAAGTACCCCCAGAACTGTTATGGTCACATGTAGGGGTTGGGGGTGGATCCACACTCGATTGAGATACCAAATGCATCTAGGGTATCGGTCTGGGTACCCCCAATGGCTGAGGGAAAACAATAGGATAGCATTGTTGGTGAGTGGGGAGAGGGTAAGAATATGGACCTCCATAGGGTTGCAGATATTGATTTGCACCATAATTATGTGATGGTTGGTCATAAGTGTTGTGGTGGGTCATGGAACCAATCAACCCATCTACAACGTGGGACATCCTAGGTTTGTCTTGGCCAAATGGTATGGGTATGGGTGCATCAGGTAACACTATGTACAAGTAACCTGATTGAGCATAGATGAGGTCAAACTATTGGGCCTTTCTAATGGATTCCTCTTCTAACTGAGGAAAAGTGGATGCGACATACTTGATGATAACAGAGAYGAGCGATTTGAGAAACCAATCAAGACRTTGTTCTTTGGTGGTTTCTTCTTTGAAAAAACTACGGCCTCGATGCCATTCATGGATGTGATTGGCTATATGGATGGAAGTAGATTGTTTGAACTTCAAGAGAAGTTCTAATCCAATATCATGAGGACCTGGGAGTTGGAAAAAGGACAAAAAGGCCTTGGCCAATGATTCAAAGGTTACATGGCACCCTGATTTTTAGTCGACATATCATTTGATTGATGAACAAGTCAGAGTTCTTTAGAAAAACCTTAAGAGGATAAAATCATCCATGATGTTGGTTGAATAGCACCATAACTGAAAGTTGATAACATGGTTGGTGGGATCGTCCCTTGGTTTTCCTTCAAACTTTGGAATGTACGAAGACAAGTTTGTAGGCATATTGGGCTAAGTGGGATCATGCAAAATTGGATCATTCATGAGTTTCGTTAAATTAGGAATGTTGAGTGATGCCAAGTATGGCATAGGGAGATTTGGTGGAGGATTAGTTCCAACCATTGTGTGAGAAGGTAGTGGACCTGTCCCTTTAGAGAGATTTGGTGGGGTTGTACTTCTCCCTTGAGAAGAATTTTTCCCCCCACCTCCTTGTGAAGGAGAACTATTGGATGGATGACCTTGGGGATTGGACCCAAGAAATGTGGAACCAATTAAAGATGATCCAAAAATAGTATCACTTAATGGGGTGTGATATGGTTGAGGAGGTGAATCATAAAGACTAGGGACTCCTCCTAGAATAGGAGGGAGATTCTGCAAGTTTCTGGAATGATGGGAATTATGTGGGTCCCCTATGGTTTTCGACTATCAAAGTGAATGTGTGCAAATGGTGACAAGAGAAATAAATGAACAATATCTTTGTATAATGTTGGAACTTCACAAGATAACGTAATTCATAATTTCATGTAATCAAATGAGCATGATGCATAAATCAAATGTAAATAAGAAAATATGTGAATAGGTGGATTTTTTCTACGTGGGGGAACAAAAAATGAATGCTCATGTCCTAAAAGACGTATCATCCTTCCTCTCAAATGGAACTAGGCCTTCCAAAATCATTGAACAGTGGGGTCTGAAGCCACCAGAAGAGCAACTAGTGAAGGTTGAAGCGATCAATTATAATGAGCGGTAGAGGGTGCATATCCTGAAAGAGCTGAAAATATTTCCCAATAGCCACACAAAATTTGATCAAGGTACAATTGTAGCCCACAATTGCCACCTGGGTACTTCGGTTTGGTCACTAGGTACTTCGGTCAAAGTGAGACATTTAGATTTTCGGCCTCGGAAATGGGTGACGGGATGGATGGCCTTCCAAGAGTTGGGTGACTCAAGGAGGGATGTGCAAAACAAGCAAACCTTTTCCTTCAACCCTTCATGGGTATCTCCATGCCTTATGGTGTAGAAACACTTGACTTGGAGGATTTAAAAGTTCCCTATTTCTCAACTTCTAATGTTTGAAAATGTTATAACCATATAACGGGKCATTATTTAGATGCCTACCCCCAAGATCCYACCTAGACTAAAAAATTACTTTTGGCACCTCTTGTGGAGGAAAACTTAGGGAGTTTTTAGAAAAAAATTAGATGTGGTGGCCTGTGAGATTGGGGGTGTGAACCAATCTCATTTGAATTAAATGGGTGTGTATAATTTCCAAAGAACTAGTGGGATGTTTCAGAATTCCTTTGGAGAAAACCTACTTCCACCTCGACAATTCAAAATGGAAATTATGTGTGTGAGGAGTGGTTTTGTGTGGAAGAAAGTGAAAAAGTGTGTCAAGTTTTAATAAGTTATGTATGAGATTGAAACATGTGGACTTCCTATGGTCCTTACAAATATTTGTTACCTAGCTTACTACGTGTCATTGGTACAACATTGCAGAATATGTAAATCCCAAAAGAAATAACATGTGGACATATGGGTCTATTACAAATCCTTTAAGCTCCCTAAATGTTGTTTACACTAAGAAATCTTTGAAACTATCCTGGATTGTAAGCATGTGGGCATGTATGGGCCTATTACTTAGATAATTAAGATTTCCTATATTGTGATGTAAACTAAGAAATAAATTTCAATAAACTATCCTAATTTTGCAACATGTGGGCATGTATGGGCCCTTACAAAACTTTAAGATGATTTCAAAAAACTAAGAGGAACCCAAGGGTGGCTTTATCCTCTCTTAAAGATTTTAAGGGAGATGAAATTTCCCCTTAACTAGTGATTATCAAGATCACACTAGAGTGTGAGAGAAGAGCATACTTGAGGGTCAAAATTAACTTCTAGTCCCAATGTAAGTGTTTTATGTGTGAAAGCAACAACCTCAACTTAAAGTTTTACAAGCCAAACAAGCTATCCATGTGGAAAATAAATCAAAAGAGGAGAATATTAGTTCTTTCTACCCACTAAATGATTATGTTAGCTAACATTTCATATGGGAAAGGAATCTAAGTGGAGTTCATTTTTCTTAGAAAGTGCATGAAAGCAAAAATCTAAATGTTAGGGGCCTTCAAATCATCATAAAAACCCTTACATTTTTGAAAATATGGAGATATGCACAGCGTACAATTTTGACAGTCATGAAGAGGGCACACAATGTGTAGAGAAAAGAAGTTAGTGGCATGCATAGTGCATAGAGTGTGCATCTGTGGGCAGGAAAATCCATGCACTTCCTGTCACGCGTCAGGGGAGAAATTTCCATGTGAAATACTCCTTCTCCAACTCTTAATTTTTCCTTTGGTAGGTTGGGCTAGGCCAGTTTTGGTACCTGCAAGACAAATTGATTAAAAATAAGTGCTCTCTAAGATCAAATAGGGAGGAATTTTACATCGATCCCCAATATGGTTTCCAATCTATTGTGTTGGTTTTGTCACTTCGATGAGCAAAACAACAACACTTGCATGTCTAGATGAGCCTTCTAGGAAAGACAAAAGTTTGTGAGTGGGTTAAACAATACAAGCACATGTATAAACAAATAAATAAATTAAAACAACTAATAAATAAAAGTTAGGAAGCATGAGAAAATTAGAACCATGAAAATCAACCAATGACCAACATAATTCTACCAATGGATCAATAGATTAGTAGGCAAGTCATCGTAGAGAAAAATGATAAATTATGATTCCATTCTTCCTTGGGAGGGCTCTTGAGTTCCCTAATGGAGATCTCTTCATATAATGGAATAAAATGACAAATGGTGAAGAAAATAAATTCCTATTCCCTCAAGACGTGAGTGGAATGGCCTATTGAAATGGTGCTTGAAGGCTCCAAGGAGAAAATATGATTATCAAGGGAGAACTCTTGCAGAATAACAATACAATGAAGATCATGGTTTCTTAGTGCACCCATGGCTATTATTTATAGAATTTATTCAAGGAAAAATGTAATTGGTTCTTGGTGTGAACATGGGCCCTTTTAGGGCACCCTCTAGTCCTTGACCAGCCTCCCATTTGGATTTTTCTAAGATATGAGGGTCAAATCATGTTTGGAGCTAGCTCATAATTAGTTGAGGGGCTGACAAGATCCATAAATCTGTCATTCATAGAAGTGCACAGATTTTCTCGTACATAGTCACGCACCGTGGGCATTGTCTACACCGAGGGATTTGTTGGCCCACACACACTGCGCACTATGTGCATGCTTCCTTTGGTGATTTTGCGCATGCCAATTTTTGACCCAATTGTATAGTTTTTCCCTTTTAAATGCATTTCATTGTTGTAGGTGAACTAATTTTTGTTGGCATTGTTGTTTTTATTTATCCATTTGCGTGTAATGTTGAGGATGATATTTCAGTGATAACAATGATGTTGATCTTATCAATATCAACTCATCAATTTTTATATATTGAAAGTGGTTGATGATTTTTGGATGCATATTTATTACCTATGATGGTTTTGATTTACTGATCATGATGGAGGTTGTCAAATTCACTTGAATTATANTTGTTCTTTGGTGGTTTCTTCTTTGAAAAAACTACGGCCTCGATGCCATTCATGGATGTGATTGGCTATATGGATGGAAGTAGATTGTTTGAACTTCAAGAGAAGTTCTAATCCAATATCATGAGGACCTGGGAGTTGGAAAAAGGACAAAAAGGCCTTGGCCAATGATTCAAAGGTTACATGGCACCCTGATTTTTAGTCGACATATCATTTGATTGATGAACAAGTCAGAGTTCTTTAGAAAAACCTTAAGAGGATAAAATCATCCATGATGTTGGTTGAATAGCACCATAACTGAAAGTTGATAACATGGTTGGTGGGATCGTCCCTTGGTTTTCCTTCAAACTTTGGAATGTACGAAGACAAGTTTGTAGGCATATTGGGCTAAGTGGGATCATGCAAAATTGGATCATTCATGAGTTTCGTTAAATTAGGAATGTTGAGTGATGCCAAGTATGGCATAGGGAGATTTGGTGGAGGATTAGTTCCAACCATTGTGTGAGAAGGTAGTGGACCTGTCCCTTTAGAGAGATTTGGTGGGGTTGTACTTCTCCCTTGAGAAGAATTTTTCCCCCCACCTCCTTGTGAAGGAGAACTATTGGATGGATGACCTTGGGGATTGGACCCAAGAAATGTGGAACCAATTAAAGATGATCCAAAAATAGTATCACTTAATGGGGTGTGATATGGTTGAGGAGGTGAATCATAAAGACTAGGGACTCCTCCTAGAATAGGAGGGAGATTCTGCAAGTTTCTGGAATGATGGGAATTATGTGGGTCCCCTATGGTTTTCGACTATCAAAGTGAATGTGTGCAAATGGTGACAAGAGAAATAAATGAACAATATCTTTGTATAATGTTGGAACTTCACAAGATAACGTAATTCATAATTTCATGTAATCAAATGAGCATGATGCATAAATCAAATGTAAATAAGAAAATATGTGAATAGGTGGATTTTTTCTACGTGGGGGAACAAAAAATGAATGCTCATGTCCTAAAAGACATATCATCCTTCCTCTCAAATGGAACTAGGCCTTCCAAAATCATTGAACAGTGGGGTCTGAAGCCACTAGAAGAGAAACTAGTGAAGGTTGAAGCGATCAATTATAATGAGGGGTAGAGGGTGAATATCCCGAAAGAGCTGAAAATATTTCCCAATAGCCACACAAAATTTGATCAAGGTACAATTGTAGCCCACAATTGCCACCTGGGTAGATGTCCTAAGTTTGGTCACTAGGTACTTCGGTCAAAGTGAGACATTTAGATTTTCGGCCTCAGAAATGGGTGACGGGATGGATGGCCTTCCAAGAGTTGGGTGAATCAAGGAGGGATGTGCAAAACAAGCAGACCTTTTCCTTAAACCCTTCATGGGTATCTCCATGCCTTATGGTGTAGAAACACTTGACTTGGAGGATTTAAAAGTTCCCTATTTCTCAACTTCTAATGTTTGAAAATGTTATAACCATATAACGGGKCATTATTTAGATGCCTACCCCCAAGATCCYACCTAGACTAAAAAATTACTTTTGGCACCTCTTGTGGAGGAAAACTTAGGGAGTTTTTAGAAAAAAATTAGATGTGGTGGCCTGTGAGATTGGGGGTGTGAACCAATCTCATTTGAATTAAATGGGTGTGTATAATTTCCAAAGAACTAGTGGGATGTTTCAGAATTCCTTTGGAGAAAACCTACTTCCACCTCGACAATTCAAAATGGAAATTATGTGTGTGAGGAGTGGTTTTGTGTGGAAGAAAGTGAAAAAGTGTGTCAAGTTTTAATAAGTTATGTATGAGATTGAAACATGTGGACTTCCTATGGTCCTTACAAATATTTGTTACCTAGCTTACTACGTGTCATTGGTACAACATTGCAGAATATGTAAATCCCAAAAGAAATAACATGTGGACATATGGGTCTATTACAAATCCTTTAAGCTCCCTAAATGTTGTTTACACTAAGAAATCTTTGAAACTATCCTGGATTGTAAGCATGTGGGCATGTATGGGCCTATTACTTAGATAATTAAGATTTCCTATATTGTGATGTAAACTAAGAAATAAATTTCAATAAACTATCCTAATTTTGCAACATGTGGGCATGTATGGGCCCTTACAAAACTTTAAGATGATTTCAAAAAACTAAGAGGAACCCAAGGGTGGCTTTATCCTCTCTTAAAGATTTTAAGGGAGATGAAATTTCCCCTTAACTAGTGATTATCAAGATCACACTAGAGTGTGAGAGAAGAGCATACTTGAGGGTCAAAATTAACTTCTAGTCCCAATGTAAGTGTTTTATGTGTGAAAGCAACAACCTCAACTTAAAGTTTTACAAGCCAAACAAGCTATCCATGTGGAAAATAAATCAAAAGAGGAGAATATTAGTTCTTTCTACCCACTAAATGATTATGTTAGCTAACATTTCATATGGGAAAGGAATCTAAGTGGAGTTCATTTTTCTTAGAAAGTGCATGAAAGCAAAAATCTAAATGTTAGGGGCCTTCAAATCATCATAAAAACCCTTACATTTTTGAAAATATGGAGATATGCACAGCGTACAATTTTGACAGTCATGAAGAGGGCACACAATGTGTAGAGAAAAGAAGTTAGTGGCATGCATAGTGCATAGAGTGTGCATCTGTGGGCAGGAAAATCCATGCACTTCCTGTCACGCGTCAGGGGAGAAATTTCCATGTGAAATACTCCTTCTCCAACTCTTAATTTTTCCTTTGGTAGGTTGGGCTAGGCCAGTTTTGGTACCTGCAAGACAAATTGATTAAAAATAAGTGCTCTCTAAGATCAAATAGGGAGGAATTTTACATCGATCCCCAATATGGTTTCCAATCTATTGTGTTGGTTTTGTCACTTCGATGAGCAAAACAACAACACTTGCATGTCTAGATGAGCCTTCTAGGAAAGACAAAAGTTTGTGAGTGGGTTAAACAATACAAGCACATGTATAAACAAATAAATAAATTAAAACAACTAATAAATAAAAGTTAGGAAGCATGAGAAAATTAGAACCATGAAAATCAACCAATGACCAACATAATTCTACCAATGGATCAATAGATTAGTAGGCAAGTCATCGTAGAGAAAAATGATAAATTATGATTCCATTCTTCCTTGGGAGGGCTCTTGAGTTCCCTAATGGAGATCTCTTCATATAATGGAATAAAATGACAAATGGTGAAGAAAATAAATTCCTATTCCCTCAAGACGTGAGTGGAATGGCCTATTGAAATGGTGCTTGAAGGCTCCAAGGAGAAAATATGATTATCAAGGGAGAACTCTTGCAGAATAACAATACAATGAAGATCATGGTTTCTTAGTGCACCCATGGCTATTATTTATAGAATTTATTCAAGGAAAAATGTAATTGGTTCTTGGTGTGAACATGGGCCCTTTTAGGGCACCCTCTAGTCCTTGACCAGCCTCCCATTTGGATTTTTCTAAGATATGAGGGTCAAATCATGTTTGGAGCTAGCTCATAATTAGTTGAGGGGCTGACAAGATCCATAAATCTGTCATTCATAGAAGTGCACAGATTTTCTCGTACATAGTCACGCACCGTGGGCATTGTCTACACCGAGGGATTTGTTGGCCCACACACACTGCGCACTATGTGCATGCTTCCTTTGGTGATTTTGCGCATGCCAATTTTTGACCCAATTGTATAGTTTTTCCCTTTTAAATGCATTTCATTGTTGTAGGTGAACTAATTTTTGTTGGCATTGTTGTTTTTATTTATCCATTTGCGTGTAATGTTGAGGATGATATTTCAGTGATAACAATGATGTTGATCTTATCAATATCAACTCATCAATTTTTATATATTGAAAGTGGTTGATGATTTTTGGATGCATATTTATTACCTATGATGGTTTTGATTTACTGATCATGATGGAGGTTGTCAAATTCACTTGAATTATACATATTTGACTCCCTTGTTTTAATTATAGATGATGACCATGTATGATAATTATCTGGTTATTTTATATATATTGGATGGTGTAGATTGTATGTTTATGGATATTTAATAAGTATAATGATGTTGTTAATTTGTATGGATGCTCGTTTCCCTAAAAATTCTTTATAAATGTTATCCTATAAAATATTTCAAATGCATTTATATGACTTACTATATAATCATATAAGTTATTTAAGAGACATGATATATTTAACTATTTAAATCGAAGTAAAACATATTAAATTAATAACTGTAAAAAAAAAAAGAGCATTTTTGGAATTAAAAAAGGAAGAAACAATGGAAGCCAAATTGGAAACAAAATTGGAAGCCACACTAGAAAAAAACCTGGAATCCAAACTAGAAGAAAAATGGGAAGCAAAACTAGAAGCTAATCAGGAAGAAAAACTAGAAGCAACACTAGACGTAAAACTGGAAGCCAAACTAGAAGCCAAAATGGAAGCAATATTGGAAGCCATATCAAAATAAAAATTGTAAGTAAAGCTAGAAGCCAAACTAGAAGAAAAATTTGAAGGAATATCAAAAGAAACAATGGAAGCCAAATTGGAAGAAAAATGGGAAGCCACACCAGAAGAAAAATTGGAAGAAAAACGAGAAGCAAAACTGGAAGCAAAACGGGAAGAAAAACTAGAAGGAAAACTAGATGTAAAAATGGAATCCATATCAGAAGAAAAACTAGACGTAAACTTGGAAGCCATATCAGAAGAAAAACTGGATGTAAAACTGGAAGCCAAACTGGAAGAAAAATTGGAAGGCATATCAAAAGAAAAAATAGAAGCAACACCTGGTGCTAATGCTGGTGCTAATCATTTCTAATGTTATTCCTAGCACTATTACTAGCACTAATTCCAGTGCTAATTCTGGTGTAATTATAAGCAGTCATGTTTGTGCTGGAAAATGTGTCCAATTTGTGAACTGAAATACACTAAATTACGATGCTATTTTAGGGGCTAATTGCTTGTTTTATTGTACTAAAATGGTTATATATATATGTGTGTGTGTGTGTGTGTGTGTTAATAAACCTATAATTGATCACTATGATCATTTTGTAACACACTTCAGAACTTCAAAACTTCGGGGCTTCGAGACTCCTGAGGTTTGAAGTGGAGACTGAACTGGAGAATGACCAGGATTCCGGAGGATTACATACTAAGCGATATTAATCCACCCACGATAAACCTCTTAATAATTTCATAATTATTGGGACTTATGGCACTAGGATTGATGGATGTGTAAAATCGTTATTAATATATATATATATATATATA
>JZKD02S0925447.1:0-11825 GCA_000966675.3 Picea glauca
TTTTTTTATGGAGGATTGAATTACAAAGGCTTTGGCAAAAGGTATAATGAATGAAAACTCCTTTGGTTGGTAGGAAAGCCAGAATCTGCCTGACCTCTTGAGATCTATCAGTTTTCTTGTAAACAATGAGCATGGCAACCTCAAAGAGATTGAGGTGGAAGGGCAGGTTAACTATCTTTGCTACAAAGGAGTATTATAGGGATCTTGGCTCTAATATAAATTGGCTCTAATATAAAGTCCAAAACCTGAGATTTGAGGTGGAATAGAAATGAATATGGTGGGAGGATGTTAAGCCAAGAAATGAGAAAATGCACTAGCAAATAGCAATGGGTTTATAGGGCTTTGGAAATCTTTGACATATGTTTTTTACTTTAAAAAAAATGTGTTCACCATCACATAGTATTTATTCCATGTAACTAGCTTTGGTGGAACTTTTGGGTTGAGCCAAGATAGCGAGGGCTCATATTTAATAAAACCCTGATTCACTCAATAATCCAGAGTATAAGGAAAATATAACTTTGTTGAACAATTCAGGTCGCAGGCCTAAAATGATGGGGCAGCCGGCTTCAAACGTAGTTCATTGCGCTATATCCACCAATGGTCTTCTTTGAAAGGCTTGTATAATGCCGTTTTCTTTTTTTCTAAAACGGTTTATAATAATTTACCCTAGTTCTTTAGGGCTTTTTCATAGCTGGATTTATCCCTATTAACTCATGTGATCAAAGTCATCTAAAACTTGCATCTAACTTCATCCCATCCATTTGAAAATCTTGAACTAATACACACCTGATCACTTTACTTCTTGTGCCTAGACCACACACAGCCGGTAAAACTTTCTTTAATAAAAACATAAAAATCAATTTTTTTTAATCAAATGGATATTTGAAAACGGATTCAGACACAACTGAATTTTTTTTCATAAAACACCAAATACAATACTAATTTTTTTAATCAAATGGGTTCCTGACAATATATTCAGAAACATCTGAAGTCTCTATTATAAACCTTCAAATATAAATTTCAAATTTTAACCAAATAGTTGATTGAAAACGGATTCAGAAACATCTGAGCATTCTTTCTTAAAACAATCAATACAATTCCAAAAATCGTAATTAAATACCTACTTGAAAATGGATCCAAAAGCACCTGAAATTTCTTTCATAAAAATTAATCAAATGGGTACTTGAAAATGTTTTCAGAAACATCAGAAAATGCTCTATTACTCCATCTTTGGCCACACCCTCCCATCCTTTGTTCCTCGGTAGTGCTTCAGATTAACCAACTGGATATATATTTTGTGTATATCACATTCATTCTCAAATAAGTAAACTCGATAGAATTCTCTGTGTACACCTTCGAGCTATTTCAAATGGGTATGTATCTTTAAACAGATTCTAAATGGGATTGGTGGGTATCCTCGAGTTTTTTTTTTTTCTTTTAAACAAAAGTGGGTATCTCTGAACAGACCTAAAAACCTCCAAAGCGCACGGAGAAATTATTCCCACAAACGTTATATATGCCACCGGCAGGACGTTGACATTGTTGATTAAATATTGTAGTGTGTATTTCAACGTATTTTAATTTGTTATGATTTGGTGACCTTTCCTAATGTCAACTAATTATGTCTTAAGGTGTTTATATTGTGAAGAAAGGCGGGAAGAGATTAGTTTAGTAAGTCAATGAAACCATGTTATGTGTTTGTTTATCCTAACTGTTTTTTTTCTTATCATAATTTGATCCAAACTAGCTATCTACATGTGTGTGCTTGCAGCCAGCATAAATCACTTAGCTTCCTCCTAAGTCTCCATGTTACATCATGCAAGTTGGAATTTCACCATAATCATATGCATTGCATCTGCCACTTTCCATGTCATATCCTTGCATGCTTGAATTTCTGTATATATGTTTATAGAAAGTGGGAGGACTCGGATTGCGATCAAAAGCTAACGAATTGCAGGCATTGAAAAACTAGGTGTTCCCCAAGCCAAAGGAAAAAAGAGGTTGTTTTCCAACGACTTCTTGTTGGTATGGCTTGAAAGTAGGCTTACCAAAAATATTTTTTTACAAGGAGAATGTTATTAGTATCTTGAAATGTGCCTCGTGAGATTGTGATTCTCATGTGTCCTCTTGGTTATGGTATTTTGTAAATAGTGTTGTAAATATTATTTAGAAGAAATATGAAGAGTCACAAGTGAATAGGAAGAGTCATTCGGACCTCTTGGAAGATGAAACCAAAGGTCACATCAAATTGTATTTATGAATGTCTCACATTAATGCAATTCATCAAGTGTGGAGTCGGTAGTATCATAACATGTTTTAACTCCATGATTGCATGCAAAAATGCCTCTACAGGTATGTTTCCCATGTGGTTGTTTGCTATGTTTTCCAAATATACAAGCATCACATTGCTTCAATTCCTAGGAATAGTAGGCAAACCGAAAACACCATTCTTTTTCAACAAAAGAAGGTTGTCATAGTTGATGTGTCCAAAGGTTGTCGAAGGTTGTTAATCCATTGTTTGAGAGAGGCATGTGATGCACCTAAAGATTATGTTGGTGGGTCAACTACGGTGCTCTGCGAGGTCGAAGGTAATGGAATCGAAGTTCGTCAAAATACACTGAAGGGAAACTAGGTGCCAAAACAGATTGAGCTATGGAGGAGTGGTGCATTCAGAGATTACAGGATTTTTTACACATTTATTGCTTGTACTTCAAAGCCATTGTAGTTGCAAAGCCAAGAGGAATGACAAAAATCTCTTGAATCTCTTGAACCATATATCACGTGAAGATCCCTGCATCGATGTCATTTCCTTATGATGATGTTTGAATCGCTTCCATGTGTCCTTCGAGCGTATAATAGCTCCTAGCCCAGCCTGCTAGCTCTCGCTTGATGTCTACTAGTGCTAACAGTTCTATTGCCTGGGATAGCCTCCTTCCATGGAAACCATGGCCAAAATTGTGATGCACAGATCGATTCCCACAACCCTCGCACAAACAACCTTCATAGGTCTCGTGACCTCTAAGAAAACCTTCATAGGTCTCGTGACCTCTACTCGATTTGGCAACACGGGTTTTGGACAAACTTCCTTTGGTGAATAGTGTGAAGGCAGTAAAAGAGGACGTGGAAGAAAGAAGAACTTCAAGGGCAGAGGAGTAGGCATAATCCCCATGAGAAATTTTACCTTCACTATGTCCATTGTGGAAAGAACGAGTCACGTGAAGAAAAGACATGCAGAATCCCTTGGGAGAAGATGAAAGAGAAGCAAGATCATAAAGAAGACGAAGCTAAAGCATCAGACCTAGTGAAAGGTAAGGCTCTTGAATCTGCTCATTATATTATTGCCCATTGCAATATTGGAGTAAATGAAGATTTGTTTAACACTTCATTTGCTTCTTGGAGAGATGAATGAGAGTTTGACACAGGTGCAACATGCCACATGACCTTCTAGAGAGACTTCTTTGAAGATTTCAATGACAATGTAGATGGCATGGTTTATTTTGTAGATAAAACAAGTATCAAACCTTTGGGAATTGGCACCATCAAGTTTAAATTGCTTGGACTCCTGGACTTTCTTCTACATGATGTGCTCTATCTTCATGAGCTGTGAAGGAACTTGTTGTCTCTTGTGAACATTCGACAACAAGGCCACTCTATTCATATATTTGGTGGCAAATTTGAAATAAGGAAGACTTTCAACAACATGATTGTTATGAGCAAAGTGGAGGATGGATGAATGTTGAAGTTGAAAGGGACCTTTGCTCATCCATAGAATTATGCATACCTCTATCACCACGATGAAGGTACATTTCCATCTAGTCTCTTATGGCATGCTATATTTGGACACATTAATTATGATAGCCTTCATTTTTTGAAAAAGAATGGTGTTTTTGGTTTGCTTACTATTCCTGGGAAATTGAAACAATGTGATGCTTGTATCCTTGGAAAATGTAGCAAACAACCATTTCATGATTCCATTTCCAGAGCATGTAGAAAAATTGGATTGATACATTTTGATTTGTGTGGCCCTGTGCTCATTCCATCTGTTAATGGAAATAGATAGGTCATGGCTTGTATTGATGATTACACTAGGATGTGTTGGGTGTACTTGTTGAAAGATAAATCACAAGCTTTTGAAACTTTTAAAAAATTTCATGTATGGATCCAAAATGAAGCTCGGTCTCGTATTGGCTCTCTTCGTATTGATAATGGAAGAGAATATACATCTAATGAATTTTAAAACTATCTTCTCCAACATGGGATCAAGCATCAAACCATCGTTCCATACAATCCTCAACAAAATGGTGTAGTTGAAAGAATGAACAAGACTCTCTTAAATATGGTTTGTTCCATGATGTTCTTCAAAAATGTGAAATTAATGTTTTGGGTTGATACAATTCTATGTGCAATTTATGTGAAAAATAGGTGTTCATCTCATGCTCTTGGAAATAAGACTTCTTAAACTTCTTAGGAAATGTGGTATGGTTGCATTCCTTCGGTGAGGCATCTTAGGGTCTTTGGTTCCACCTGCTATGCCTTAATTCGTAAGGAGCAAAGAAACAAGCTTGATGTAACGAGTGAGAAATGCATTTTCTTGGGGTACTCAAATGTCATCAAGGCATATCATCTTTACGATGAGGTAAACAAGAAATTCATTCTTTCCAGAGAAGTGTTTTTTCTTGAATCCTCCAAGAATGACAAAATTATTGAGCGACAGCTTGATCATCCAGATAAATTCACCCATCTAAATACATCATGAGTTTTATTATGAGATTCGACATCTTGAAGGGAGGATCCCTATCTTGGATCAATCTTTATAATCTCCTTTTGAAGCACCATCTCCCCTTGATGAAGAAGTTCTAGCCACTTTATCAGAACCTGAAGTTCATTTGGATGATGTGATTGAGAGGATTGTAAGGTTGAACCTTGACGAGAATTCAACACCATCCCAATCAATTGAGAAACCTTGACATTCAACGCCATCTCAATCAACTGAGCAACCTGGACCATCTCAAAAAGGTGGCTTATAAATACACTTGAAAGTGTTCGTCCTAATGAGGTCGTATAGACATGAACCAAAAGTTCTACAAGACAAGATAGAGGTGATGTAGATAATTCAGATTCAGGTGATGTAGATGCTATCGATGTTTCATATGATTGTGATTTGAATTTATCTACTAATTTTGAACCAAATTATTTTGAAGAAACCACTTCTCATGATGAGCTGAAAGAAGTCATGCAGAAGGAGTATGACACTCTCATCAAGAATGGGACATGGAAGTTCGTGGACCCTCCATTCAGAACCAAACCAATTGGCTACAAGTGGGTCTTCAAGAACAAATAAAAATCAGATGGCTCATTTGATAAGCAAAAAGCGATCCGTAGCAAAAGGATTTGCATCGAAACAAGGCATTGATTATGAGGAGACTTCCCCCCCCATAGCAAAATGGGCTACCATTCATACTCTATTTTCCTTGGAAACACATAATGGATGGAACATTCATCAAATGGATGTGAAGATTGCTTTCTTGAATGGAGACTTGAAAGAGAATGTCTTCAAGTCTGAGCAAGAAGGTTTTGTTGTGAAGGGACAAGAACATAAAGTATGCAAACTCATGTAATGTACCCAACCTCCAAGTTGAGCCATGTTACTAAAAAAACAATCTGGCATAGCTCTTATACCACTATGTAACATCCCCAAATATTTCACTTAGGCATGCTACCATAAAATTTTACCTGAATACCAATCTGTAACATCCCTAAGTCCTCGTTGAGGCAAACCACGTGTGTCGACTAAGGCTTTGTACCATGCATGCAAGCCATTCCCATCGTGCAGGGAAACTTGGGCACCGTGCAGGGAATTGTTATTGTTACTACTAAAATCAATTATCCTATCGATTTAAATGTCAAAAATATGGACAGCATGACATACACGCTCATGCCACTATCATTAATAATTGAAATCGTGAATACAAATGGTTTAGAAATGCGTGGAAATAATTTGACATGCACTTCAACAACATTCAATCACACAAGAACACAGATTCGAATGCATCATTTTACCCACAACAAGTACCAATAACTAAGATAAACTCAAAGTGAAATGCACAACGATTAACTCAACATACAACATGATTAAACATAGTGATTAAGAGCCTTATCTTAACAAATATGAAACTTGCTACAAAGGACAAACGTTCCACCCAACCATAGACTTGTTGTTTAATTTCTCAATCGCAAGTCACCCTGGAGATGGGGTTTTGAATCCACAAGAGATGGTGGTCCCTAAGGCTAGCTATTGTCCCCCTCTCGATACTTAATTCCCACAATTGTTCCAATTCACCAACTCTCTTTCCCCTCATTCTACACAACCCAAGGAATGGGATCCACTTCTCTGCCACACAGTCTCTTAGGCTATCCCACTCCTTTGCAAGGCTCCAACACAGGTTGTACAAGAAATATCTTTGTTGGGAACTCCATGAATCTACAATTGCAACATGAATTATCTCGACAACAAACTATTTGATCTCTTGACAATTTCCTTCACATAATATTACTCACATACCTACAACCTCTTCCTCCATGAATTTACATCTCCAACCAACTATTCAGCATTCCCACTATGGTTGCCTTCCCTCTTCAACACTCAACACTCCCTTGTTATACAAAATTTTGCTTGTAAAAATTGTCTCATTTCCCCATACAAATTTCCTTCTTCTCCCATGCTTGCTTGACTCACACTCTTCCCAAAAATGATTGTACTCAGGCACATGCTCTCAATAACTATGTGAGGTGACTTCACATCCACCCTCTTACATGTATTTAGTGATTGGTTGTGGGAACACTCAAAAGGAAATAGAAGGTTCATAGTAAGGAAAATTTAGAAAGATGGTTTGGGTTTAATTGGTGTGGGTAATTCCCCCCTCTTGTGGAAACTAAGCCCCCAAGTCTTTGTCCATGTCCATTTGCAGCTGACAATACATTTTATTTATCATATTCAATATACATCATTTACAATTTACATTTCTAATATGGGGATTAAAAACAAGGATGTTACACCCCCCCCCCTACAATTTGCATTATCCTGAATGCACATCACTATACAATCTTACACATTGGTCCATACATATTTTTTTTACATCAAAATACTGGATAATTGCACAACTTCATGACTCGTATAGCAATTCCAACCAACAATATCTCGTTGCGGCTCTAGGACCTCCATCTGCAACAAAATGGAGTCTTTATTTGCAAATGTACAAAAATACATTTAGATTCCCCCAAACTCTGCCAAAAATTGTGAGTACTCTTCACACATGGCTTCTTCATGTTCCCATGTGGTATCTTCAAGACTATAGCAAGTCCATTGGACCTTTACCAGGTCGATGGCTCAGTTTCTGAGAACTTTGAATTTTTGGTCTAGGATGCGCATTGGCTCCACCTCAAAGCCCCCTTCATGCTCCACCTGGATCACCATCCAATCAATAACATGGTTAGGATCAGACACATACTTCTTTAACAAAGACACATGAAACACATTATGAACCCTCATCATGCAAACAATGCAAGAATGTATGCAATTGGGCCTATCCTCTCTAAGATTTCAAATGGCACAATATCTCACTGTCGATTTTGGGCAACCTCCCAATTTTAGTGAGCTCCTTTTTTCCTTTACTTTTAAAAACACATGCTCACCCACTTTGAATTCCTTATGTTCTTTTCCTTTTTCAGCATAGCTCTTTTGTTTATCATGTGCAGTCTTTAAGTTTTGTTTTATCTTTACCATTTTTTCTTYTATTTCTCTTAGCAATTATGGCTYAATAACTGCTATGTCCATTGGGTTATCCTAGCTCAYTGGCCTATTGGGTTTAATYGRCGTGGGTAATTCCCCCCTCTTGTGGAAACTAAGCSCCCAAGTCTTTKTCCAWGTCCATCTGCAGCTGGAGATACATTTTATTTATCATATTCAATATACATYATTTACAATTTACATTTCTAATATGGGGATTAAAAACAAGGWTGTTACATTCCCCCCCMCYTACAATTTGCATTRTCCTSARTGCACATCACTATACAATCTTACACATTGGTCCATACATATTTTTTTTTACATCAAAATACTKGATAATTGCACAACTTAATGACTCRTATARCAATTCCAACCAACAATATCTCGTTGCGGCTCTAGGAACTCCATCTGCACCAAAATGGAGTCTTTATATGCATATGTACAAATATACATTTAGATTCCCTCAAAATCTGCAAAAACTTGCGAGTACTCTTCCCACATGGCTTCTTCATGTTCTCATGTGGCATCTTCAAGACTATAGCAAGTCCATTGGACCTTTACCAGGTCGATGGCTCGGTTCCTAAGCACTTTGAATTTTTGGTCTAGGATGCGCATTGGCTCCACCTCAAAGCCCCCTTCATGCTCCACCTAGATCACCGTCCAATCAATAACATGGTTAGGATCATACACATACTTCTTTAACAAAGACACATAAAACACATTATGAACCCTCATGGATGCAGACAATGGAAGAATGTATGCAATTGGGCCTATCCTCTCTAAGATTTCAAATGGCCCACAATATCTCACTGCCAATTTTGGGCAACTTCCCAATTTTAGCGAGCTCATTTTTTCCTTTACTTTTAAAAACACATGCTCACCCACTTTGAATTCCTTGTGTTCTTTGCCTTTTTCAGCATAGCTCTTTTGTTTATCAAGTGCAGTCTTTAAGTTTTGTTTTATCTTTACCATTTTTTCTTCTATTTCTCTTAGCAATTATGGCTAAATAACTGCTATGTCCATTGGGTTATCCTAGCTCACTGGCCTATTGTATTTTATGCCACACAAGGCTTCAAACGAGCCCATATTCAATGATGTTTGATACCAATTATTGTAAGAAAAATCAACCAAATGAAGATAGTCTTCCCACTTGGAAGGTTGGTCTGTTACATACATTCTTAGCATATCTTCAATTATTTGGTTGACCCTCTTTATCTATCCGTTTGATTATGGATGATATGTTGTGCTGAAATTTAGATTTGTCCCAAATCCTTTGAACAACCCTTTCCAAAAAATAGAAATAAACTTGGTATCTATGTCAAATACAATTTTCTTAGGCAGACCATGTAGCCTAGCAATTTCTTTCATATAAATTTATGCAATGTTGGTTGTTGCAACGTGTCATCTTGACTGGAATAAAATGTGCAACCTTTGTAATTTTGTCCACCACTACCATGATGGAATCATGTTTCCTTGTTGTTCTAGGCAAATTGGTAATGAAATCCATGGTAACTACTTCTCATTTCCACTCCTGAATGGGAAATGGTTGTAGCAATCCCACTGGATGTTTGTGCTCAACCTTTGCCTTTTGGCATTCCAAGCATTTAGCAATAAACCCGCTACATGTTTCTTCATTTCCTAGCCAATAATATTGAGCTCTTACAGCTGCAATGGTTTTTTGGTACCCTGGATGTCCAACATATGGCACATTGTGCATCTCTTTTAAAACTAGTTTTTTCAACTTCTGAGAATTAGGTACATAAACCTTATTCATGTACAAGAGGATTCCATTCTCTTCCATCTTGTAATCTTTAATTTCTATTGTACATTACTCTATTGTAAGCTTTCTTTAACTTGTACATAATGTTGGTCTACTATTACAACCTCTAAAATTTTGTCTTTTAAATTTGTCATGTACATATCAATGGATGTAGCATGCATTCCATGCACCCTTTTTTTGAGTGTATCAGCCACTCTGTTCTCCTTTCCCTTGATGTGCTTGATGTCAAAGTCATATTCGCTGAGAAATTCTAGCCATCTAGTTTTTTTGGCATTCAATGTTGGATGTCCAAACAGATATTTCAGACCACTATGGTGTGTTCTCAACTCAAATTTTCTTCCCATGAGATAATGCCTCCACATTTTTAAGGCATGAACTATTGTTGCCAACTCTAAGTCGTGAGTAGCATAATTTATTTCACGCTCCTTCAACTTCCTTGACTCATAACAAATTATATGTCCATTTTGGGTAAGGACTCCACCAAGCCCTTCCGTGCATGCATCTGTGTGCATAAAAAAATTCTCATTTGGATCTTCAACCTTTAAAATAGTTGTGCTAGTTAATAAATCCTTAAGTGTTGAAAACTTTCTTCACACTTGTAACACCCTATTTCCCCCAGTCTGTAAAAATAACTATACTGGCCAAGAATTATGGCAAACTCCAAGATGTGAATGTGTGATTTGAAAGACCCTATATAAAGGGTCGACAAATGTAAATGATGTGTGTATATATATGTTGCATGACTGCTGAGAGGGAGATGTGCTGAAAAAAAGAGACCACGATGGCTGATCAAAGGTGGTGGAAGGCACCTGGAATGGTGGCCTTAACTTCCACCGAACCAATACCGTATTGATCTTTACTGGCTCAAAGACCAAAGCTTCTCTCTGGCCCTGGAATGAATTACTTGCCAGGATGGTAGGTGGGGAGGATCCTAATGAGTTAATGAGGGGATGGGGGTGAACCACCCATCTATAGAAGCCCTCAGACCTGACCACTGCGAGGGAATTCGTGCCACACACAACCTTGCAGGACAAAGCAAGAAAGGAAGTGTGGGGAGAGGGCATGCAACAGGAATCACATAAGGAGAACCAGAGAAACTCCGGAAAATACAGCAAGTCTTGAGCAGAGGAGAAGGAGAGTAACCTTCGTCGTTGATTTTCGACGAGCGGGAAGTAGGAAATTGAGTCTCAAAGCCTTGTGGTCTAGCTCGAGGGTGGCTAGTGGTAAATCCGTTGGGAGCCACTGAGCCTACGGTTGGGTGGAAACGAGCACCCCTCTCAACGGTCGTGCCATACTTGGTGTTCTTTCTGATAAGTGTTTACATCTCATATCTTGAATTGAATAAAATGGATGCATGCTCATGTTTGTACACTTATAAATGATTGATTTCTGTATAGAAGTGTTTGCCTGGTGTTTCGATTAGCAACAATGAATGTGTGCTTATACTTATATAACTATAATCGATTTACGTATAGAACGAATAAGTTCAAACTTCGAGCTCATTCCCTGGAGAGTTGTCCCATGTACTTGAACCATGCCATGCCCTAGGTTGTTTTCCCGAAGGCACCTCCTTCCAGGAAGCTCCATCATATTCCAAAGCTAGAGTGAGTTCCTTGAAAGGACTACCATTTTTAAATAATTACTTAAGCTTACCTCACCCCTGTCACGGAGTTCATAGCTCGATAATTTAAGAAGGCCTTTCAGTCGGTTCACCAAGCCTGGTGATAATTACCCAAGAATCCGTTAAAGGATTTTATGGCCTAAGTTTGGAAACCTTGCACCAGAAAGAATGGTTCCCTTAGAGTTTGGTGTTTCGGCGTTTCGGCACTCGGGATACCCAAGGGCAAGTTTCCTTGTCTTCGCATGTCGCGAAATCCCAACTTGCGAAACCCTGAAATGGTATAGCCTGGTTAGAGTATGGTGTTTTGACGTTTCAGCACCCGGGATACCCAAGGGCAAGTTTCCTTGTCTTCGCATGTCGCGAAATCCCAACTTGCGAAACCTCGAAATGGTATAGCTTGGTTAGAGTTTGGTGTTTCGGCACCCGGGATACCTAAGGGCAAGTTTCCTTGTCTTCGCATGTCACGAAATACCGACTTGCGAAACCCCAAAATGGTATAGCATGGTTAGAGTTTGGTGTTTCGGCATTTCGGCACCCGGGATACCCAAGGGCAAGTTTCCTTGTATTCGCATGTCGTGAATTCTCGACTTGAGAAACCCCGAAATGAACTTAGCATTATATATATATATATATATATA
>JZKD02S0925447.1:22133-47323 GCA_000966675.3 Picea glauca
TGGGCTGATTTCTGACCTTCAATGTGCATGTGTTCTTTTGGTTGAGTGTCCTTGTGAATGATGATGATGATGATGTAAATTAATACTCTTTGACTTCCTAGATCCCCCATGAACATCCCTCCTATCATGATATCTAGATGCTTCTACTTTCCTTGCACTTGCTTCATGATTTGTGCCTGAATATTTATTGAATTGTCTTTGCAACATACTCAAAATCTGTAGCATCTCTTCCTAATCTCTCATAATCCTTTCATTATCTGCTCTATAGCTCTTCACTTCTTTCTGCAAGCTTCTCACAGTCTCAAATAGCTCCATCGACTCTACTTTGCTTCTATTCCCATTGGATTTTGTCTCTGCATATCCCATGCTCACATGAAGAGCTTAGATCTCATCTTCATGACTGTAAGATCCCCAGGAATATTTCATATCTCTAGTCCTCATATAGGAACTAGATACGCTTTCCTATAACTCTAATTCTGCAACAATGTGCATGCAATAATTGTCGTTAGAATTATGCATATTATAGAATTGTCATAAATTAGATTACAGGTCATTGTTTCAACTGAATTTATGATGAGTATGGATGCATCCAAATTTGATTTTGATTGTTTAGATGCATTCTCCTCTGAATCAACGTTCCAATGACTATATTTATGCCTCATTCTGAGTTTTGAGCCCAAAATTTATAACGTTTTGAAGTTTGCAAATTCTTTTATTCAATTGATCTTTGTTTTCATTTCTACAATTTATCTAAGAGACCATTTTTTGCCACTTGTAGAAGAAAATTGGCCAGGAACCATAATTTTTTTTTCTATCGAGTGTAGATATTATTTATGATTGTGAACACATAACAACTTTAAGATTTTAAATTAAATTATCTAGTGAGTGTATAAATCTAGAATTGACGACTTTGCACTTTTTCACTTTCTCCAGACTTAAATTTTTAGCCCAAACTGGCTATCTAGCTATCTCCCAAATGGAGCAAAACTGGGAAAAACTTCCTCAAGACAAGTTTGTCTAGATTGATGTGTAGATAAAATGTCGACTAAGTAAAACTTTATATATTCATGATTTGGGGTCCCTTTTACTCCTCCAAAGATTCCAAAAATCCCCAAAGTGTGCCTAGGAATAGTGGATTTTGCCGTGTTTGAGCATCTCCACACCAATTCCTTTTGAATTTTTTCAGGAGCCCAAATGGGTATCTTCATGCCTGCTTTTGAGCTTCTTATAGAATTTTCACTATTTTCAGGGCCTCGTATACTAAGCATGACCTAACGCTTTAAAAGTCACTAATTCACGTTTTTCAAAAAATTAAAGCAGAATTGGTCCATTGCCTTAACTGACACTTTTGTAGTCCTTGTCACAATGGACACACCGCTAAAATTTCATCCAATTTTGAGTTGAAACACTTCGGTTATGGCCAAAACTAGTTTTGGCTCCAGACTCTTTTTGTAAACTTGTTTATTTTCTCCTTCCTTTTTCTCCTCTTCCCTTATTCTTTTAAGAAGTCACGCATACACAAGTTTTGTACCACACATTAATATGTAACATGTGCAAATGTTGTATTGTGCATCAATACCCAACACATTCAAGTTCTGTATCACATTGCACAAATATTTAGCACATGTACCACACACCAATATTCAACATGCACAAGTTTTGAACTGCACAATGCTGATATTTAATGCATGTATTGTGCACCAATATTCATCACGCGCAAGTTTTGCACCACATATCACCAATATTTAACACATGTACTGTGCACCAATATTCAACGCATGCAAGTTCTGCACTACGTAGCACCAATATTTAACGCACATACTGTGCACCAATATCAAGTGCGCACAAGTTCATACAACACAATGCCAAAGTTCAACACACACCAACTCTCTACCACACCCGCACTAACCTTTTTTCAATGTGTGTACAACCATTTTTCTTGGAATTAAAAACAACCCATGCATAAACAATCATTCTGAGTGCAATTTTGACTTGAATTTGCTCAAAATTTTGGGGATTTCACCGTTTTCCCCAATTTCAACACAAATCAAACTTTGAGATGATGAATTTACCAAGTTAGTGTTGATCTTTGGCCCATACAAGTCTAGTGTTGAACCAATAGCTCTGTACCAGATTGTAACATACCCAGCCTCTAAGTTGAGCCACACTACTACAAAAACAACCCAACATAGCTCTGATACCACTCTGTAAGATCCCCAGATATTTCACTGAGGCACGCTACCATAAAATTTTACTAAGATACCAATATGTAACATCCCTAAGTCCTCGCTAATGTAAACCACACACATCGATTTAGAATATGTATCGCACATGGAAACCATTCCCATCACACGGGGCAACTTGGGCACCATGTAAGGACTTGTTATCGTTCCTAGTAAAATCGATTATCCTCTCAATTTAAAAGTGGAAAATATGAACAACATGACTTACACGCCCATGCTACTATCATTAATAATTAAAGTTGTGAATGCAAATGGTTTAGACATGCTTGGAAATAATTTAAAACACATTTCAACAACATTCAATCACAGAAGAACACATATTAAATGAATCATTTTATCGACAACAAGTAGCAATAACTAAGATAAACTCAAAACAAATTGCACATCAATTAATTTAGCATTCAACCCGATTAAACACAGTGAATAAGAGCATTTATCTTAGCAAATATGAAACCCACTGCAGAGGATGAACATTCAACCCAACCATAGACTTGTTGTTCCAATTATCAACAAAAAGTCACCCCCAAGTCGGGGCTTCAAAACCACAAGAGACGATGGTCCCTAAGGCTAGCTATTTCCCCCCTCTCAACAATTAATTCCCACAAATATTCCAATTCACCAACTCTCTTTTCCCTCAATCTGGACAATCCAAGGAATGGGATCCCCTTCTCTACCACGTAGTCCCTCAGGCTATCTCACTTCCCTCTAGGTCTCCAACACAGGTTGGGCAGGAAATATCTTTGCTAGAAACTCCAAGAATCTACAGTTACAACATGAATTCTCTCAACACCAAACTACTTGATCTCTTGACAATTTCCTTCACATAATATTACTCACAAGCCTACAACCTCTTCCCCCATGAATTTACAGCTCCAACCAATTGTTCCACATGCCCACTATGGTTTCCTTCCCTCTTCAACACTCAACATTCCCTTGTTTTCCCCAAAAATATGCCTGTAAAAACTGTCCCCTTTCCCCATACGAATTTCCTTTTTCTTCAATGCTTTCTTGACTCACACTCTTCTCAAAGATGATTGTACTCAGGCCCAAGCTCTCAAAAATTATGTGAGGTGACTTCACACATCCACCCTTTTACATGTATTAAATGATTGGCTTTGGGAGCACTCAAGAGGAAATAGAAGGTTCATAGTAAGGAAAATTTAGAAAGATGGTTTGGGTTTAATTTGCATGGGTAATCCCCCCCTCTTGGACCCCTCCCATATCTTGTGGAATTTAATCCCCCAAGTCTCCATCCATGCCCGTCTGCAGTTGGTGATTGATTTTATTTATCATATTCAATATACATCATTTACAATATACATTTTTAATCCATGGATTAAAATGAGGGATGTTACAACTCATCAAATCCTTATATGGCTTGAAACAAGCACCACAAGCTTGGTATCAAAAGCTAACCGAGCATCTTCTGAAATTGAATTTCAAGCACTTCAATCTTGATGATGCAACTCTATTTGTCAATAAAGTTGGCAAAACTATTGTATATCTTGTAGTGTATGTAGATGATCTACTGATAATAGGGAACAATGAAAGCTAGCTTCCATAAATAAAGAGTTGAAGAAATGCTTTGAGATGACATAATTGAGACATCTTCATTACTATTTGGGCATTGAAGTGACTCGAAATCCAAAGTAAATATTCATCTCCCAAAAGAAGTACATTTGAGAATCGTTGAACAAGTTTGGCATGACTGAGTGTAACCCTGTCTCTACTCCAATGGAACATAATTTGAAGCTCAAATCAAAAGAAGGGAATAAATTTGAGGATGCAACCAAGTACAAACAACTTATGGTAAGTCTTATCTACCTTACCAGCACAAGACCAGATATTTCATTCGTTGTTGGGATTCTTTCTAGATTCATGCAAAGTACATTGGTCTATGCAAAAAGAGTTCTAAAATACTTGAAGGGAATTCAAGATTTTCGAATCAAGTACTATAAGGTGGATGACTTCAACCTGATGGGATATTTTGATTCAAACTTTGACGGGGATAACGAAAATGGAGTGTTAACTTTAGGATATCTCATGAGTCTTGGGTCAACAACTGTATCCTGGAGATCATGCAAACATTCAATTCCAACAGATTCCACAACATAGGCAGAATGTGTGGAAAATGCAGAAGCAACAAAGGAGATTGTGTGGCTCAAGAAAATAATTGAATATTTGCAGGAGAAATAGGTGAATTCTACTCCTCTTCTGGTTGAAAATACTTATGCAATCAAGTTCCAAGAATCCTAGATTCCATGATCGAACCAAGCACATCAACACAAATACCATCTAATTTGATATCATGTAGAGGCCAAGACTACTCACTTGAGACATTCTTCTACAAATGAGCAAATTGTGGACATCGTCACCGAAGCACTTGGAAGAGAAAAAATTGAAATTTTTTAGAATGATGTTTGGACTCACAAACACCCCTTCAAATTAAGGTGGGGAATGTTGGATACCTAATCCTTGAGATTATGGTATTTTGTAAATAGTGTTGTAAATATTATTTAAGAGAAATATGAAGAGTCATAGGTGAATATATAGAGTCATTCAAACCTCTTGGAAGATGAAACCAAAGGTCACATCAAATTGTATTTATGAATGTATCACATTAATGTCTTGTGGTGCATCCACGTGGGTGCGCGCACAGTGCTGACTTATGGTACAGTGGAAGTATGTAAAACCTTAGGGTGCCAACATGCCCCCAACATTATTAGTTGGCTCATCCTTGAGCCAATGATGCTGTGTCATTGGTATATCCTAGATGAAGTTTTTAGAACACTAGTTGGACTTAGTAGTTCATCTTTAATAGTCCTTGTTTAGGTAAATTCTGTCAAGTTTGGTTGGTGTTGCAGTCATGCACATGCTCTCGAATATGTCGACAACCCCTAGATTCTATATGTGAATGCATCCTTCGATATTCTAGCATCTCGACCTCTCTCTTGTTGATCTCGATCTGGATTGTTAGGGGATAGATGTCTTTTAGCATACAGTCCAGAACCACTTGCGTTTTCTGGGCCAATTCCTTCCTACGAGACTTGGCGATATCACCCCAATGACCTGCATGTCTCTGACAAGGGTGATATTTCCATCGCTCATAGCCTTCGTCTTCTTTCTGGATCTCTCAGGTTTGTTGATGGTGTTGAAGACAATTCCAACTGCTTGTTGATGTTTTTGGTAGCATCAGACATGTACTTCCACATAAGCATGTGTTTTACATGTGGAAGTAGTAAAAAATATTCTAGTCTTGAGTTTACTTTAGTTAGAAGGAATTAGTTAAAGTAAAGTGGTAGTTATTAGTGAATAGAGTTATTTAAGGACATGCTTAGTTTGCAACATGTAATCTAAATCTTAAGTGGGTGTGAGAAGCAATCTCAATTGTAGATCACTTTGTAGATTAGAAATAGATTGTAACTCATGATTATAAAAGCAAGGTTGTGGTAAAGGAGAAGTCACTTCGAGAGGAAGTCACTTGTGTTGAGGGAGTTGACACAGTCGAGATTGTGGATGACAGGTCGAGGTCGAGAGACTTGGTGAGAGATCAAGGTTGAGGATAGAAAAGAAGGACTTTTTTAGTGTGAGGAGTGTAGGAGCAAAGAATGACTTTTTCTTACACTAGAGTGAGGAGATCTCACTGGTTGGGTGAAGAGAGTTCATCCAAGTATTGATGAGAGGGTTGGATCACAAAGGATCATGATTCGAGATATTGATAGGTGGATAAGGACTTTCATCTAGAGGTCATACAGGTCAAGGAGGAGAGAGAGAAGAAGCATCCACATGTGGGTTTCAGAGGACAAAAGCCACAAGGAAGAGCAAAGGCATACAAAGCTTGTCATACATGCTTTCTATACACATCCACGAGTCTCAGTGGAGACAACCGTAGATATATGTGGGTCAGAGAAGGGAAAGGCGCGAATGTCCGTGGTCCAGAGAAGGGAAAGTCATAGATGTATTGCAAAACATGTTGGTACAAGGCCATACATAAGCACATGAGTCTCTAGGTTTGTCTACAATGTATAATTCTCTCAGTGGGACATTTTCCCTATTACAGGAGCCCTGATTTGGCCTTAATAAAAGCATCATTGGACTGGTTTTCCCTCCAGGGTTTTTTCCATGGGTTTACCCAAAATTATTGGTGTTCTTGTGTGCTTGATTTATTTTTTTGTTTATGCTTCCGCTACATGTTTCATTGAGTAACCTAGCCGTGCTTTAATTCAGTAAATACATTTTTCTTGGAATTAACTTCTTGGTGCTAGGTTAAGGGGAATTTCAACATGGTATCAGATCATACCTAGGGTTGAAAGAAGATCTCAACATGGTATCAGAGCTGAGGCTTTGAAGGAAAGAGGGAGCCTAGTCTCTAAAGGGAGGAAACCAAGAGGACAGATCTTATCAGGTAGATAACCAACAAAAGAAATCAAAGGACATATTTTTAGGGAAACAATAGTACTGGGCAGAATAGGTGTTTTTGTAGGTATACATAGGCATCAGTGGGTCAGTGTAGATAGTTTCAGACATTTATGGGTCACAGAAGGAAAAGTCGCGAATATCCACGGGTCAAGGAAGGGAAAGTCGTGGATAGGCTGTACATGTTAGTACATGGTAGTTCTAGCAGAGGGTTATCAGATCCAATCTTGAATATGGTGAACACATTGAAGATTGAGGATAGGTTAGAAGTGGCAACAAACTTCTAGGATTGGAAGGAAAGGATTCTTCTTTTGTTAGAGGAGAATGACCCCAAAGAGTATGTTGAGGTTGTGGTTGCGGATCCTACAAAACTGTAGGAATTGGTAGTTCACAAGAAGAAGGAAGTGAAGGCCAAGCGGGTGTTGCTAGAATTGGTGAAGGATCACTTGATTCTACACATTTCTAAGAAGAAATATGCCAAGGAAATGTATGATGCTTTGGTGAGTCTATACCAAAACAAGAATACAAACAGGTTCCTACATTTGAAGCACCAACTTCAATTTGTTATAATGTCTAGTGAGGACACGATTGTGAATGATATTATGAAGATTATATAGATTCGAGATGAACTTGTAGTGATTAGCGAGACAATGCAGGATGTTGAGTTAGTGAATGTAGCATTGATAAGTCTTCCCAAGTATTGGAAACCTTTTGTGTAGGGGATCTGTGCATGAGAGACAGTGCCATGGTTTGATAGACTATGGAATTATTGTATTCAGGAGGAGACTTGATTAGAGTCCAGGGATGGTTTGAAGAGGAGCCATAATGATAACTTTTCTCTTGCCAATCAGGAAAGGAAGGGAAAGTTCAAGAACATTACCAATGGAGAGTTGACTGCTCAAGATGGAAAGAAGAAGGACATGAGAAAAGTCAAGTGCTTTGCATGCCACAAGTTTGGACATTATGCAAGGAAATGTCCACACAAGAAGAAGGGGGGAAACAAAACACAATCAGAGGTAGTTGCATCGACAAAGGCTCAAGTGGATGAGTTTTGCAAGAAGTTTGAACATACATAGTTCTTATTGGTTTCTTAGACTACTGTGGGCATCATATCAACTAATGCATGGTTGATAGATAACGAAGCTACCTATCATATGATAGGAGCATGAGAGGTGTTCGAGAGATTCACAGAGTCTGACTCAGAGATGCATGTGGAATTTGGTATGGGGACCATGCATGCACTAAAGGGATTTGGAATAGTGTCATTCCAGATGGAGTCAGGAGGTACAATGAGAGAACATTATGTGTTATGGGTGCCAAAACTCAAGAGGAGTGTGATCTCAATCTCAATGATTGAGAATAAGGGTTTTGATGTAGCGTTTCAGGATGGAAAGGCGCTTATTATGCCCATAGGATCTAGCTCAAACAAAACAATTGTCTTTGGAGTTAGAGAGAGCAACTTGTATAGGATAAAGGGACAAACTATGAGAGCAATTTACAACAACATAGTAAAATAGAATGGAGAGAAGATAGCTCCGATGTTTGAGCAACTCATAGGGAGTCAACATTCAGGTTCAGGTGGGAACGAGCAACCTTCCAAGTTTGTCAAGAAGGAGTCATTGTACAAGATGGCCATGTAGGATGATCGGGATCATAAGACTTCTAGGAGCATGTTCATAGGCAGTGAGTCTTTGGAGACAAGTCAAACCATCATGGCAGGGATAGCTTCTTTGCTAGAGGGAGAAACCAATTAGGTGTATTGGAGAGTAGGCATGGTAGCGGATATGGTAGCAAAGATAAATAAAAATCTAGGTGGGAGAGGTACCTTCCTCGCTAAGAGGGAGTGTTGATGTTTTTGGTAGCATGGGACAAGTACTTCCACATAGGCATGTGTTTTGCGTTTAATTTAGTTAGAAGGAATTAATTAAAGTAAAATTGTAGTTATTAGTGAATTGAGTTATTTAAAGACATGCCTAACATGCAACATGTAATATAAATATTAAGTGGGTGTGAGAAGTAATCTCAATCGTATATCACTTTGGAGATTATAAATAGAATGTAACTCATGATTATAAAATCAAGGCTGGGGTAAAGGAGAAGTCACTTCGAGAGGAAGTCACTTGTGTTAAGGGAGTCGATACGGTCGAGACTATTGACAAGAGGTCGAGGTTGAGAGACTTGGTGAGATATCAAGGTAGGGACTTGTGTGAGATACACTTGTGAGAGACTTGTTGAGAGACCAAGGTTGATGATAGCAAAGAAGGAATTTTTCTAGTGTGAGGAGTGTAGGAGCAAAGAAAGACATTTGCTTACACCAGAGTGAGGATATATCACTGGTTGGGTGAAGAGAGTTCATTCAAGTATTGATGAGAGGGTTGGATCACAAAGGATCATGATTCAAGATATTTATAGGTGGATAAATACTTTCATCTAGAGGTGATATAAGTCAAGGAGGAGAGAGAACAAAAGCATCCCCCGGTGGGTTTTAGAGGACAAAAGACACAAGGAAGAGTAGAGTCATACAGAGCTTGTCGTATAGGATTTCTATACACATCTATAGGTCTCAGTGGAGAGATTCATGGATATCCACGGGTCAGAGAAGGGAAATGCACGGATGTCTGCGAGCTAGAGAAGGGAAAGTCACAAATGTATTGGGAAACACACTGGTATAAGGTTGTACAAAAGCACAAAATTCTCTAGGTTTGTATGCAGTGTATAATTATCATAGTGGGCCATTTTCCATGTTATGGGATCCCTTATTTGACCTTAATAAAAGCATCATTAGACTAGTTTTACCTCTGGGGTTTTTTCCAGGGGTTTACCTAAAATTCTTGGTGTTCTTATGTGGTTGGTTTAATTTCCTTGTTTATGCTTTTGCTGCATGTTTTGTTGAGTAACCTAGTAGTGTTTTAATTCAGTAATTATATTTTTCTTGGAATTAACTTATTGGTGCTAAGTTAAGGGGAATTTCAAGATGGTATCAGATCATACCTAGGGTTGAAATAAGATCTCAACATTTCCCACGATAGGGGGGGGGGTGAACCCATAGTGTCAAACTGTCAGATTGAGAAATGGTGTTAATCCATGGTGGTGAGATCGTCAATTATTGACCCTTAGGATTTGGGGTGACCTCCACATAATATTCAAAGCACAATTCAAGGAATTTTGTGGTGGCTTAGTTGTTGAAGTCGACAAACTATAGGCTGGGACCCCTTCCTAGGAAACAGTCGCAAACATGTAATTCTCTTGGGAGTGAAACTATTGGTCATTGGGCTTCCTTTTTGTTCTAGATCCAAGCAAGTGCCTCTCACTTGTTGGAAGTAGCCATCGTTCTGGGGAATCCTTGGTTTACTGTAAATTTCCGATGTTGGTTTCTCTTTTGGTTGAATCGTTGCCTTGTTGTCGGTCTGCAACCTATTGTTGGAACTATTTATATGTAGTGGTCAAAATCTTATCAAAGTAATTGGAAGTTAGACATGGGGTATATAAATGGTTGTGGGTTGGTTTTCCCACACAACCATTTTCTTTTCCATGTATGATCTTGGACCTACTAGGTATACTTGCTATGATGATTGTTCCCGATTCCCTTGGCATCTAAATCTATTGGGGCCCTGACTGTATTGTACCATGTGCCATTGATGTTCCCGTTGTGTTGTGTTTCCATAACTATTCACGTCCCTCATACCTACGTGACATGTCTGAATCTGAATTTTTCACCCCTCATTGCTTTATAACGCCATGAGTCTAATCATTCACTTGTGAGATCATGTTGTCTTGCCATGTAGTTTGTACATCAATAATTACTTTGCACAATTGATCAAATCTTCTAAATATTTGTCTGTAGCACTATGTATTTTCATTCAGATTACCTAATCTTGTCTTATTCTACTGATGAATGCATAATTATACCTACCTACCTAACTCCTACTTTATGCTAACTCTGAAATTATTGTCTAGTTAGGGTGCACTCGACCCTTGTGGGCATAATATGCCTTCAGTCGGCTATCTTTAATCAGTCCTTTGAGGGGTTGACCCTGCAACGTTGCCAATTTTACTGCCCCTGCTTCACTGATGTATACTAATCTAAAGAGTCACAATCATCGCATGTGCAGTTTTCCAAGGTGATTTAGAAACTTGTTGTCATATAATAATACTGATTAGTCGGGCTGTAAAATCTTGCGCCAAATGTTGTGGTCATGCCAGGATTTTTGTTTTTGCTTCTCGACCAATTGATTGTGACCCACAATGAGTTGGTCTTCTTTGAGTTCCATTAGCTCATCCAACTGCTTCTTAAGGGATTGGTCATTTGACATATGTGTTGTGACAACAATTCACAAACATGGTACCACAAATTCTAAGGGCATCACAACTTCCTTACCATAGAACAACTTGAAAGGTGTATGCTTAGTCAATCATTTACATGTCATTATATATGCCCATAGTACTGTCAGAATCTGTTGATCCCAATCGTCGCACTGTACATTAAAAACCTTAGTCAACACATGCTCTAATATCTTGTTGAAGGATTCAATTGTGCCATTGGCTAGTGGGTGAAATGGTGTTCTCTTTTGGTTATGGATCATGAATTCCCGAGTGAGAACGTAGATGGTGTCATTCAGAAAATGCATGCCCTGATTGCTCATTAACTCTTTCAGGAAGCCAAACCTTGTGATCACATTCTCAAATATGAAGCGTGTGGTTGTCTCAACAATACAATCTTTCACTAGCGTGGCCTCTGATCAATGCATCAAGTATTATCTGGTGGTAATAATGTATCACACACCAATTCTGCACACAAGAGGATTGATGGGTCCCACAAATTCAATAACCCATTTATCAAACGACTCTAGTGTTGTGACCGGGAAAAGAAACAATTCATCTCTTCTTACCTTCATGTGCCTTGTATAGGATCATGTCCCGCTCATATTATAATAAGTACATGCGCAATATCCCATCTACGCCAAGCTTGTACAAATTTTCAGCAATCAACTGGTAATCAATGATGCCTGCCACTAATTTTCTATGCTGTGTGTTAGTGCATTCGTCTGGTGTGCATCCCATTGTCAAGTATGCTACAATTTATACTAGTTTATATGGCACTATGTTGACCCTAAAGAGTTGTGCATCAGGGAGCTCATAATATAAACTACCTATGGCTTCCCCTGATTCTATCCTCGAAAGACGGTCGAGCCTAACGTTGTGTTTTCCAGGCTTGACTACTACTTCAAACTCAAATTCTTGAAGAAGAAAAAGCCATTAACATATTCTCCCCCCCAACACTGGCTTGTTGACCAAGTATTTGAGCGTCGAATGGTTAGTAGAAAATTTGAAGGGAGTATCGAGGTGGAAGGTGCAGGAGGGGTCATTCTTGACCCTAGGGGGAATCAGGTACTAAATTATGCATGGAGTCTAGGACATGCCACCAAAAACCAACCAGAAGAATATGTTCTCCTTAAAGGAGTGCAATTAACCAAAGGATTTCAGATACAACACATAATTATCATTGATTACTCTCTAAATATCATTCGAGGTATGATCAAAGGAATCCCTCCTAAGGATTCTCATCTCAACAACATAATAAAAATAATTAACCTTTATATACTTGACATTCCGCATGTTTCGTTTTGTCATCCTAAAAGGGAGAATAACCTTTGGGTTGACTCCCAAACAAATATATTTATAAATCTTCCAAAAGGGGCTATCAACATTAATGGGAGCTAGTCCCACCATCAAATTGTTACACTCTTATTTGTCACACTTAAGTGAGGGAGTGTTTGTCATGATCCCTAGACATGTTGGGGGAGGAATTTATCACATGAAGGTCAAAATACTATGTGCACATGTATTATTCATTTTTATTGAAAAAATGACATTAATTTGGTGTGAGAATCCACCTCACATCTAGTTTCCTAATCTCAAGGAGAAGTTGAGAGTCTCATGGATGGTTGCAAGATTTTCTAAAACCAATATCCTAATTTGATGTATCTTGAGAGATATTTCCTCCCTAAAATCCTTGAGAGATATTTTCTCCCTAAAATCCTTGAGAGAGTTTTCTCCCTAAAAATCTTGGATATCCCAATTTAGGGGATCTAGTGAGTGATATTCTCCTTGGATTGTTGATTTAGTTCTCCTTATGTGAGAGATTAGGGAGGGGAGCTTGGGAATATCATACCTCTGATCTTGTGACATTCAAGAGAGAGGGAGGAAGAATTTTAAAGGATCATACTTATGATCTTGGGAAAGGAGAGGATAGATCATAGTAGCATACCTATTGTTTGGTAATGCACAAAGGGGTTGGAAAGGAGAAGTTTGGAGGAACATTAGCACAACATCACAAGGTTGTAAGTTTTTCCATGTTTTCCATTATTAATATATAACTTGGCTTATTTTTCTTAATGTCTACATTGTTCATTTCATAAATTTTTATCTTTGTCTTGTTTAAGTCCAACATAGATAAATCTACTTTCGTCTAACTATATATAGTAGCAGAAGACAGTTGTATCATCTCTTGCAGGAGGTTTTTCAACATAAGGAGCTTGGAGATCAAGTTTAACAGTTGGAGCAACGAGGAAAACCTATAGGAAGGAGGTAAGCCATCTCTCTCTCTCTCTCTCTCTCTCTTCTGATTTCATGCATGAAAACATAGAATAGGTTAAAAGAGGGGGAAGTTAGTGTCCATTTGTTTTCCTTTTGTCTTGGATCAAAGGAAACCCGATCCAAGGTGGATTTCACCTGTCCACAGGGGGAATTCACCACAACAGAAAAATGACGACCATACTAGGGACAAAGTACCAACCTTTGAACATCATGTTGGGAAGAAAATCCACTAATGGGTATCACCAGAGCATAGTTTCATTCTTTGTTTCAAGCTCGTGTAAAAATGAAGTAGACACCCTGAGAACAATTTATTTCTCTGTTTCAAGCTCGTTTAAAAATGAAACTGACCTCGAGGATAATTTTCTTCTCTGTTTCAATCTTGTATAAAAATGAAGTCGACCCAGAGCACAATTTTATTCTTTGTTTCAAGTTCGTGTAAAAATGAAACCGACCTCGAGCACAGTTCGATTTCTGTGTCAAGATCATTAAAAAATGAAGCAAACCACCGAGCATATTTTTATAACTTTTTCAGGCTTGTAAAAACTATATGAAAAAGGAACTCTTTAGAGTACAACCGAGCATATTTTATCACTTTTTCGGGTTCATAAAAACTATATGAAAAAAGAACTATTTGGAGTCTCCTTTAATCTCTTTTCAGATGCCCTAAACATGAAAAGATAATTGAGTGAGCTTGTTTCCTTTCACACTAGTTAAAAGGATTTGAAAGGCTGACTCTTCAGTGTAAGTTTAACTCTTTTTTGGACCGGATGGACTAATTACAAAAAAATAATACTCTAGTTAACCTTGGCTAGAAGAGTTCTCCCTTGTATTGTTTTATACTTTTTCAGGCTTGGGGGACTAATTTACGAAAAAGAACACCCTTTAAGTCTTCTTTAATACCTTTTCAGACTCTCTAAACATGAAAAGACCGTCGAGTTTACCTTTTTTGGGCTTGTAAAATTATACATTGAAGGACCCATATGGGATATATGGGATCGAACCCCTCCTTTTTCAAGTTTGTTAAACATGTTGTGGTGAGAGGTTGACATTGATAGTGATGGTATATTAGTCCAGTGATAGGGATAGTGACATGTTGATGTGGTAGTGACATATGTTCTACATTTATATTTCAGGGCGGTTGGATGGGGCAAAGAAAGGGGGTTGTTGCCTCCTTCTGGTTGGAGCCAAAAAATTAGGGAGTTGGAGCTTCCTTCAGGTTGCATAATGCAAATAGGGGTTTGGATATTCCTTCCAATTGTAGCTGGAGAAATAAGACGTTGATGCTTCCAATGAATGTACTCTTTGATTAATAAGAAAATCATTTTGTTGTTCTTTCCCGCATTGGGTTTCCATGTAAAATTCTGGTCTACGGTGTTTATGTGATGTTTATGGTGTTGATGATATTTTGAATGGTCATAATATTCATTGGAGGTTTTAGATTGTGATTAAAAGTACTAACTGTGCTCATACTAATTCACCCCCCCTCTCAGTATTCTAACAATTGGTATCAGAGTAGGTCCTTCAAGAAGCAGTTTAACCACTGAAAGGTAGATCGTAGAAAGCACTGATATGTGTAAGTTGGAAGTGCCATAGTTCAATGGTCAAAATGGTATGAAATATGAAATATGTAGCAACAGAATGAGATAATTTCTATAGGAACATGGATGTGATATTTGGAGATCAATTGAGACATGGTACACAACTACAAAGAATCCTCCAAAGACTGCAACCAAGAAGGAATTGAAAAGGAACAACAAGACAAAAATGGAGTTTATCATGAAAGGATTACCTGATTCAGTAAAAATCAAAGTGGGACAATGTGCATTAGCCAAAGAGCTTTGTTACAACCTACAAGATATTTACGCAAGGTAAGGAACAAAAGAAAATGTAGCAGGTGACAACTCAGATGATGAAGAAGTCAAGCGAGGTGAGTATTTTTGCTTTAATTGTGAAGAAGTAGGACATCTTGAAATTGAATGCCATTATTTAAAGATTGGAAGCGACGAGATAGAAAATCCCAATGAAATACAAGACAATCCTGATATTAAAAAGGAAAAGAATCATGAAGCAGAATTCAATCGACAAGAAAGAAAACTTGAAGAAGAAATCATCTCCTTGAAGATCAAACTTGAAGAGGCAAAGAGAACATAAGAAGTCATGAAGAATCAGATGATGAAGAAAGAAGAAGAGGTTGAGAATCTTGAATATGAAGTTGTCATGTTGAGAGTAAAAATTTTCAATCTCAGTAAGAAAGTTGAAGAGAAGTGTCATAGGTTACCGGAAAGGAAGAATGAAGAAACAATTAAGAGTTACGTAGAAGTACTTAAAGGAAGGAATCATGGTCAACAATAGTCCAAGAGGAAGGATACCTTTTCAAGAAGACCATATACTTTCAGATAACAAAGTAGATTCAACTATGATCGTGATCAACCAAGGCATGAATTCAGAAGAACTACATCATAGAGAGGATCATCTACTCCCAGGTGTCAAAGTTCCTTTTATGGTTATTATTTTTATTGTTCTAAATTTGGACATAAAGTTGTAGACTGCAGAGAACGTGGAAGAAATGTTCAAGCAAGTAGTGCTTATGTGGCTCTTCACAATATTGAATGTTACAAATGCCACAATTATGGTCACATAGCTCGAAATTGCAAAAGAGTGATAGAGCCATCCATGAAATAAAACATTGATAATAGGAACAAGAAGGTCCGAAAAAGAAAAGAAAGACAAGAAGAGAAGATGAATGAAGAACAGGTTCCAGAGATCGCAAGATTTGCAATAGTACGAGAAATACTAGAAAGGCAAGTGAAAGAAGAACAAGTCTCAAGGATCATATTGTCAAAATCCGTAGCAGTACAAGATCATAATGCAGAGAAAGTAAAGAAAGAATAGGTCCTAGAAATCACACTCTCAGGATACATAGTAGTACGAGATCATTATGAATCCATATGTAGAAGGGAAGATGTTAGAATTCAGGAATAAAGTGTCAAAATTCAGGAAGATGATTGATCATGAGATGAAGAAGACGACTACTCCGCATTAGGGCAGATTCCTCCATTGTTCTGAGCCATCCAGCTTGGAGACTCCTAGGTAATACGAATATTCAATAGGGGAGTCTATGTAACATTTGTTACAGTTCAGAGATCTATCCTTCAGACAACATGAAGTGTTTCATAGTGGTGTTTTAGATGTTTGATTCATAGTGGTTTTATGACAAATGTATGTGATGATAAGTTGCAACGGAATTAGAGAAGTCTTAAGAATAATGAAGTTATAGATGGGTCAATGTTGTGGAAAATTTTGTAGCAGAGTCACGATCAGTATGGGTCACATGGACAAGGATGGATTCATAAGACACTTGGTAGGGTTGGATAGATATATGTCAGTGGATGAGAGAATGAGTTCAGGACATGCTATTTCAAATACTAACTCAAAGATAGTTGAATGTTTTTTATAATGAAATATTTGAATGCTCAAACTTTGAATGATTTTATATATGTATTGATTTACAAGAGGGAGCACCAATGAATAAAAACTCCAAAAGGAAGCAGGTACATGAAGGCCTAAATTTTATCTATACAACATCTTGCATAGAATTCAAAGAGAGAGAAATAATCAAAGAAGAGATCAGAAGAGTGAAGATAAGGAGAGCATCCCTAAGGAAAGCTCAAACAGGGGGAGCAACCCCAGAGAGAGAGTTACCCTTTTTCCAAGGATGTCATTGGGGGAGAGAAGAACAGGGGCATGGAGACAGGGGGTACAACCCCAAGGAAGATACCCTTTTCCATTGATGTCAAAGGGGGAGATATATAAACATTGATGAGGAGCGATGTTCACAAGGGGAGCATGAGCATGGTGTTTCCATGTGTAAGTGTTGCCATCAATGCCAAATGGGGATTAAGTTGGACAATTGGTTGTCCTTGATGTCAACCATTGGAGAGTGATCTTAGAGATTGATGTCAACCCTTGGAGAAGTCTGGAATCCCTAGAGATGTGGATGAGATCGTTGGACAATTGGTTGTCGTGTTAGAGGTGTACCATTGATATTGACACATTGTTAAGGTATACACTTGGTATAGGGTAGCACACAAATATGATACATCTATTGGTGATGATGGTACTTGGTTGAGGTACACCATTGGTATTACTTGTTTAGTATATCTTATGGTACATGGTGTATGTCATGATATGGTATATCATTGATGAAATGGTATAGGTTTGGTGCATGGTTGATGCAATTGTTATGGTACAAATCATGGTACATGTTGATGTGCATGGTTTGGAACATGGTATGGTACATGTGTTGATGTGCATGATTGATGCATGGTACAGGTTGGTACATGCTTGGTAGAGGCATGTGTTGGTGATGGTGGAAATCTGGTTAAGAGGTGCCCTTGGTATATGATCCATGTGAGAGGATCCAGTGACAGGTTGGTCATGGAACCTGAAGTTGATAAAGGAATAAATACATGAAGGTCAATATAATTGCAGGTAAGACTATCATAGATGGATAGTATGCGTCAGATGGATCGTATGCAGCATTCCATTTATGGTGATATATGGTACACATCGTTTTTCCTCACAGATAAGGAGATATGGCTCTGTGAAGTTGGAGGACCCTCAAGAATATTCTAGAAGCCTCTAGAAGGTCATCAAGAAGCTTGATCAGTCAAAGTGGTTGCAACAAGGAATTAATTATTGAAATATTAATTAATTATCGAAAAAGATTAATCAATTATTGTAGGGATAATTAATTATTGCATGAATAATTAATTATTGCATGAATAATTAATTATTGGAGGGATAATTAATTATTGCATAGATAATTAAAGTGTAAACAAAAGATAACATGATGCATGTGAGTTGCATGCCATCATGAGTTGCATAACAATTGCATGTCATTAAGAAATTTATCTTTATAACACAAAGAAAAGTCCATTGAAAATCACTTATGTGTATTCACTTCTAAGAATACATGTTGGAGGCAGAGAAGTCCAGGTGAAGTGAAGAAGGCCGAAAATCCAAGGGAGGATGAAGTTTTTGATGATGTGTTCTAAGGTATGTTATTTATAGGTCATCTTACCATTTTCGCTATAATATTTTTTCTAGAATGATTCAGATAGTTAAAATTAGAGGTTGTTGAGAAGACATATCAAGGTACCCGTGGTAGAAATTTAAGCTTCTTTGTCATTGTAATTTTGGAGATACACTCTGTGGAAGATATAGATTTTGACTAGTCCCGAAACTAGTTTTAAACAGGTGTTCCGGGTAAAATAGTCATAAAATATTCATAGAGAATCAAAATGATGTGAGACCAATTCAAATGGAAATATTTCCGACCTTAGTTTTTTGTGTGATATTTTTAGAATAATATATTAAATATTGATCACATGGCATGTTGTACAAGTTCGCTCTCTAGAATAGGCCAGAATTCAACAAGGTCTACCATTTTCTCTATAACTCCTTTTAAGGAATGATTCAAGGAGTGAAACTTGGAGGAATTGCATAAGACATATTGAATAAGGTTGGGTATAGGTTTCATACCTTCATTCATTACAGGTACAGACTTATTCTTGTTGAAATTTAGGGTTTGTGACTAATCCAAAACTAGTTCCGTGAGACTGAGGTAAAGGTTGGTGAAGATGTTATTCCCTTGTTGTTGAAGTTAAGTAAGGTATGGAAGTATGTGATCACATACCCTAGGTTAGATACAAGATTAGAGGTTGTTGTGACAGGTTGACAGTTACAGGTTATGGTGATAGGTTGACAATGACAATGATGGTATATCATTCTAGTGACATGGATAGTCACAGGTTGATGTGGTAGTGACATATTGGTCTACATTTGGATTTCAAGGTGGTTGGACGGGGAAAGGAAAGGGGGTTGTATCCTCCTTCTGGTTGTAGCCAGAAAATTAAGGAGTTGGAGCTTCCTTCAGGTTGCATCATGTAAATAGGGGGTTGGAGCTGGATAAATAGGAAGTTGGTGCTTCCAATGAATGTACTCTTTGATTAATAAGAAAAGAATTCATTGGTTCTTTCCCACATCTGTGAACGGAAGAGGCGCTCCCCTTCACCCACATCTGTGAACGGAAGAGGTGCCCCCCCTCCTCAGGATCCTCTGTTTCTTCTAGTTATATTGTTGTGATCGAGACAATAATAGTGGGTTGTACATTAATTATCTCTCTCATTTTATTATTGTCTGAATCAGAGTTCGATTCGGGGCTCGACTCTATTTCTTTGAGCTCGAACATCAATGACTGTTTTGAGCGACATTCATTGATGTTGTACCAAGGGATTTTGTGGAAGTCACACCACTTCCAAGTGTCCTTCTTCATCTTCTCGTTAACATTATTTTCTTGGGGCTTGAGATGGTTTTCTTGAAGTTGAATGTTCTATGAGTTATGGCTACTTTTACCATATTTGGTTGTTTCATATTTGCAGACCGAAATTCTCGCTTGTTCTGCTACTTAAATTTTTTCTCAATTTTGACGACATATCGATAAGCGACTCCCAGTGATGAAATGTCTAGAAATTCCATTTCGGTTTGGATGTACCTATGTAGAGCCTCGTGGCATTTTAGAACCATATGTCGCTTGGAGTCTTTGATACCGAGTTTGGTGCACAAGGTATGGAAGGTATTTGTGAACTCCGACACTGTTTGGCCTCTCTCTTGATGCAACGTGGTCCATCTCATGTATTGGTCGTCATAGTTTCCCACAGGGTAATATTGCTCCTTGACCACATCCATAAACAAATCCCAAGTGGGCTCAACCCCAAATATTCGAGACTCCTCTATGGAATTTTTCTCCCAGTAAGTTTCCCACCAATGTTTGACATGGGGGAGACCCTTAAGGAGCGCAAAGGTGATCTTTTCTCTGTCGGAAAAATTGTGAACAAAGAAATAACCGTCTAGCAAATTTAACCACTTTTCCAAAGCATTTGCATCGATCTGGCCTACAAATACGGGAATATCAAAATTAACTTGTACCTTGAATGGGGAAATGTCTCCAAAGCGATTGCTTGACAAAGACGCTCCTACTATTGTCAACAATCATTGAAGGATTTGGGAAAAATTCTCCAACATCTCGTTCCTCTGTTGCGCGACGGCTTCTATGAGAAAAAACTTGATGGGATCTTCTGCTCTCCTGTCTCTCTTTTCTTTCGCCATGGGAGGTAGCTTGGGCTGGCGAGAGCGGTTGTCCTCAAGAGAAACTAGCTCGAGACCCAACTCTCTATACCTTGACCTCATTGAGGACATACACTAATAAACGATAAGGAGTAGTCAGCTATGATACCATTGATCCAGATTATTTTGAGAACGAAATGAAGGCAGAAATATGATGAGTAAATACACAGATATATTGCCAGAAACACAAAGATACAGTAATGCACAAGTTTTATTAATGAAAGGAATGTACAGAAGCTGTAAATATACAGAGTGAATGAACTCGCTAGAATGGTGGCAACTTATCTCTAAGAAGAGATATGATGGCGATGCTCATTCGCAAGAAGATGGTTACAATGAGGCTCCAAAGGCCTTTTTAACATAAAGCATAAATGAGAAAACTCTAAACATCCAAAAACCTAACCCTAGGAGATGAAGCACCAAAAGTCATGTGGGCCCCGATGCGGTAAGTTGGTACATCAACTTCTCGGGGTTGTAACTTTTGCATACGATCTCTGTTTTAGGCACACGATAACTCGTTGGAAAGAAATATCCAAGGATTACACATGTTGGTGTCACACTTTGTGTGTGACTGTGCCACGCCCAAAAAACATTGTTTAGGGCCTCAAAACGGCCCCAGAAGTTTAGGACCCAAAAAACCGTAGAAAAACTGCCAAGGTGGAAAATTTTGTTTTGAGCCAATGGAATAGGTGGGTGGCCATTGATTTCCACCTGGATTTTTGATTCATCGTCATAGGGCAGTCCGTATTATCCACAGGCTAATGGACCAGTGGAAGCATTTAATAAAATCTTGGAGATGGGGCTGACTAAAGTTTGTTGCACAAATCAGGATGATTGGGATGAAAGAGTTCCAGTTGTGTTATGGGCATATAGGACTACCACCAAGCGATTAAATAGGTACACCTCGTTTCAACTGGTATATGGCCATGAAGCGGTGGTGCCAGATGCGTTTCTCACCCCAAGTCTATTCATTATGCAAGCTACCGAGATGGCCGATGATGAATCTATTGCTGCACGAGTGGAGGAACTATTGGAACTTGAGGAAGCTAGGTTCTTAGAAGATTTTCACCAAACTGTGCAGAAGGCCCCAAAAAAGGCCTAGCATGATAGCCATATAAAGCGTAAATCATTTGCATAGGATGATTTTGTGCTCTTATATGACAACAAGTATGAGAAACATACGTGTAAGCTTCAAATGCGTTGGCTTGGTCCTTTTCTCGTTGTGAAAATTTATGAGTCTGGATCTGTCAATTAGAGAAACTCGATGAAATTCTTCGACCTGGCTTGATGAATGGCACATGCCTGAAGCCCTACCTGTCTGCGGCATAATTACAGTTTCATTACGCTCATGGTTCCGGAAGTGTGTTACTAAGTAGGATTTCCATTTCCATATCTATTTTACTTTCTGTCAATACATAATGACGTGTCTTAGTGCTTCGTCGTTTTTTCCAGGTCATCCAACTCGAATATTCACTTTGTAGTAGGGGAGGTCGCAGTCATAATCTCTCATGCTTAATGCTGACGAAAATTTGAATTTTGTGCCCTAGTGTCATCACATGGTTCGTTAAACGTTGTTTGTACCTTTTCCCCATCACTTTGTCTTTTCCTATCACCATCACTTAAATTTTAACAACTGTCCACCTTTTTCCAGTTAACCTATCGCTTGGTCAATACTTTTCCGAATTACTCTACCATCTCATTACCAACTTTCCGATTATTCATTTAGTTACCCATATCACGTCGTAGATTTTTCCGCATTAGAGGTATTGAGTCGATATTGATGGTTGTCTCATCACTTTCCATGTATGGCCTATGTTAGCACTAGAAGTTACCCTTAGAGTGCTATAAGGATAAGCCCAGTACCCATCAGAATATGAATAATTAAATCGATTTTGGTAGGTGGATCAGCAAGACTCTACGAGAAAGGAAAAGGGAAACAAACAAAATGCAGGTCAGTAGCACACCATTGGGCATGGAGTCATAACCTCTCTGCAGATTGAAGGCAATCAAGCTGCATACCAGAAGAAAGGTTTATATAATGATGGATATAAGAGTGAAGAAGGTAACAAAAAGGAGAGCATCCATCAAGCATGAATCCTCTCTGCAAAACGAATGCAAGGTACTTGAAATAAAACAATGATTAAAAAGAAGGATGCAACAAATCCTCTGTTTCTCATAGATTTAGTAATCATAGGCAATCTTTGATCTTCAAAATCTGCAATATATTCAAGCAAGAAGATGACAAAAGAAATGGAGAACTAAGAAATAACATTATGATAAAAAACAACTTTCATGTATCTTCCATGGTAGAAAAATTTACATCACATGCCCTCATGCTTACAAATAAGAAGGTAAAATGCTCCTCCAATGCTCTCGAGCATCTGGACCGAACCCTTCTAACCTTGACAAATTTCAAATATATAGATTAACCTCCATAATCCATATAGGGCCTCGAGATCTTCAGTTTTTCCCAAAATAGCAAACAATTACAACATATAATAACAAACAAAAACTAATTCCTAGTTTCTAGGGTTTTGTTAGTTGACTAATTAAATGCATACAAATCACAACAATCTACATGAGTTAGGTGGAGAAATAGATGATTCCTCGAGTCCTCATGGTTATTTGGCATGCTCCCTCCAGCGGGCAGTCGAGTAGAATCTGATGTGGGTTGATTGTGTAGTTGATTGAAACTCGTTGCAAAAACAACTCCTTCAGTATTTTCGCAGCATGTAGCAGCTCGCTGCGAATTATCTGTTTAATATTTCACTTATTCTAGGAAATTCTTCCATTCATCTGGGTAAAAGTTTTGCAATTAGAAAAGAATGGAGACACCACCTTCATTTCCAACTGAATTTCTTTCAATAAAAAGAGAACATCCTCCTGACAAGATTTGAACTTCTCTGATCCTCTGCTTCCTGTCTAAGAAACTTCCATGGGCTTGCATAGTGTTGCCTCTTGCATTATCATTTCTTTTCCAATCAAACCCTACAACAAACTTCATTTTCCAACTGAATTTCTTTCAATAAAAAGAGAACATCCTCCTGACAAGATTTGAACTTCTCTGATCCTATGCTTCCTGTCTAAGAAACTTCCATGGGCTTGCATAGTGTTGCCTCTTGCATTATCATTTATTTTCCAATCAAACCCTACAACAAATTTCTGGGAAGATTACCTAATCCACTTGCACCTCCCAACACAAGAATGGATTTTCCAGGACCAAAATATATTCTTAACACAATTTGTCAACTCCTTCAAACAATTCCAAATGTCACACGATACAAATATAGTCAGATTCATCTAGATCAGAAAACTGTGTTGGAAATATGGAAATAGCAGGGATGCAAAATGTCAAGGTTGTCATTGATGGCAATCGTCTATGGCAGAAGAATGATGACAGAGCAATATCCAAGCAGAGTGATGAAGGGTATTCGACCCGATAGGAAGATGGTCGAGGTCGAGCAAAAGAAATAAGTCGCAGTCTAAGGATTCGAGGAGAATAAGCTCAGGAGGAATAGCATTCTTATATGCGTAAGGAGCACAGGAAAGAGACTGAGAGCCGTCGGATCACACTCGAAAATCCCGACAGCTGTTAGATCGGGAGAAGCTGCACAGATGTTAAGCGCAGGAGTTGGCATGCAGAAGAAGTGATCTGCGCCATCAGATTGGAAGCGGATACCCGACAGCCATCAGATCTGCAGAAGTTGTGAGGGAGATAAGCCATCGGAGTTTCGGGGATCGGGATTTCATAATGCAAAGAAAAATGACAATGAAAACCCCGATTGCGCGATATGCGAAATCCCGACTGAATCTGCACCGTCAGTTCAACATGAGATCTAGACCGTTGATCCAACTCATGTCGGCAGTCCACGTCAGCTTGGGACACGTGGCACAACTAGGAAATGACAGGTGGCAGCAAGATTCAACAAGCCAGGCACAAGTAAGTCACGAATCAGAGTGACACGTGGAAGTATTTAACACGTGTCAAATCACGTGTGATGTCAGCCTGTATCGGAGAATCGGGAATCGGGGTTCCGCGACTCCCGTGAACAAGTGCATTAGAAATCCCGAAATCGCGAAATGCGATCTCCCGATACGAAAGGTAGTGTGTGGGTCATCAAGAAAGATCAGAGCCGTCCATCTGGAAGGACGCGTGGCAAAGGATCGGGCGCCGTCGAGAAATCGGAGATCCCAGTGACAAGGGATCTGCGCATTGTGAAATAGTGATGAAAGAAATCTCGATTGAATCTGGACCGTCAAATCCAGAAAGGATCAGGACCGTTGATCACAGCTCTGTACGGATCGGGGTTCGGGACTTTGAAAGGTCCAAATCACTCGTCAATGAAAACCCCGAAATCGCGAAACGCGATATTGCGATTCAATCGCAACCGTCAATACAAGATCACACCAGGACCGTTGATCACAACTCTGTACGAAATTTCGGGGATCGGGTGAAAAGGAGTATGGACGAATAGGGACCGTCCATCTGAGGGACAGGTGTCGAAGATCAAGGCGCCTTCGGCATTTTGGTTCATCGGGAAATCGGAGATTCCAGGCACAAAGGTTTGTGCATCTCGAAATTGCGATCCACGAAATCCCGATAAGTGGGGAACAACTGCCAGCACAACAGCGAAGGAGGACAGAGGATTAGTGGATGCCAGCTGTCAAAGATAAGGATGCGGTTACAGGTAACGGTCACGTGAACCAGGGTCAGCCAGCTGCTAGCATATGAAAGGAGCGTCGGGA
>JZKD02S0925447.1:53653-65024 GCA_000966675.3 Picea glauca
CTCCCTTAATGGTCAATCTACTCACTACACCAAGTTTCTTTCGAAATTTTACATGTTTTTCGGGACCCAAAGACTTGGTGAAAATGTCTGCAGTTTGATCCTCTATAGGACAATACTGCAACTCAATAGTTCCATCTTCTACAAGCTGTCTGATGAAGTGACAATGGGTATCAACATGTTTGGTACGCTCGTGGAAGACTGTATTCTTGGCAAGTTTCATTACCCCTTGATTGTCATAGAACAAGGGTGTAGGCTCTCTCTGCTGCATCTGCATATATGATAACATCTTCCTGAGCCAAACTGCCTCGCATGCACCTTTCAATGCTCCTCGATACTATGCTTCTGTCAATGAAAGGGCGACTGCATGATGTTTCTTGCTAGTCCATGTGACTGCACCCATGCCAAGGCTGAAGACATATCCAGAAGTGGATTTTCTGTCATCAACATAACTTGCCCAATCTGAATCTATATACCCACACAACCTTGGGTCTTTGCTCCTGCTGTACATAATACCAAAGTCAAGTGTCCCTTTCACATATCTCAACACTCGTTTCGTTGTTGTCCAGTGCTCTGTTTTCAGCATTGTCATAAATATGGAAATGAAGCTCACAACAAAACTCAGATCAGGTCTAGTGGCTGTAAGATATATCAAGATGACCACTAGCTGTCTGTGTAGTGACTCACTGACTGCCTTTGAGTCAGTCTTGGCTGAAAGTTTCATCCCTTTCTCCATAGGTGTAGATGAGATTTTGCAATCCTCCATCTTGAACTTATCAAGCAAACTCCTGGCATACTTTGCTTGTGAGACAAAAATGCTGCTCCCTGTTTTCCAAACTTCTACACCCAGATAATAGTGTAGGAGGCCTAGATCTGTCATGTCAAATGCTCTGCTCATGTTGGATTTGATCCATGTAATTGCATCTTCCTCACTACCTGTAATAATGATATCATCCACATAAACAACCAGAAGAATGATCTCATTACCAACTCTTTTGACATATAAGTTGGAATCTGAAGGACTCCGCTGGAACCCTTGTTGAACCAAATACCTGTCAATCTTGATGTACCACGCCTCGGTGCCTGTTTCAGACCATATAGAGCCTTCTTTAGTCTCCAAACTAGATGCTCCTTCCCTGCAACTTGAAACCCCTCCAGTTGGCACATGTATACCACTTCCTTCAAATATCCATTGAGGAAGGCACTTTTCACGTCCATCTGGTGGACCTTCCAGCCTTGTTGTGCTGCCATGGCTAGAACAAGATGAATAGTGCTCATCTTTGTTGTAGGAGAAAAAGTATCCTCATAGTCAATGCCTTCTCGTTGAGAGAATCCTTTCACAACTAACCATGCTTTGTACTTGTTCAGTGTACCATCTGCCTTGTACTTCACCTTGTACACCCATTTGCAACCAATGGGTTTCTTCTCTGATGGAAGAGCTGTGAGATCCCAAGTCTGATTTTTCATCAAACTTTCATGTTCGGCCTCCATGGCCTTTTTTCATTCAGGTCTTCTTTTTTCTTCCTTGAATACCTGAGGCTCATAGATCTCCTGAATATTGGCCATAAGAGCAAAGTTGACTGTGCCAGTCTGTTTTTTACTCTTACCTCGTGATGATCTTCCCTTGATCATCTCTCCTATCCGGACATCTCCAATGGTGTTGTGCCACCACTTGGTTCTTTTGGAATCCCTGGCTGCCAAGTCAATATTGCCACCATGAATTGGGCTTCCTGCTTCAGAATGTACTGATTTGACTAACCTAGGAGACTCATCCTGTTCTGACTCCTCATCATCATGCTTAGAATCTTTCCCCCCTTCAGGTGGAGCTATCGGAAGCTTGACACCTGAATCTTCAATGACTTCTAGCTGCTCAGTAACTCTGAATGCGGGAGGAGTATGGAAGGGTCCAACCTCCTCATCAATAACAACATCTTTGCTAAAGCTCACCTTATCAGTGTCAACATCAACTAATCTGTAAGCTTTATGGGTGTCGTTGTACTCTATAAGCATCATCTTCTTACTCTTCAGATCTAACTTGGTTCGTTTCGCAGCTGGAATCCAAGTGTAAGCAGTAGAACCAAAGACCTTCAAGTGACTTACTTTGGGCTTTCTTCCAGACCATGCTTCCTCTGGAGTCTTCTACTTTACCGCCATCGTGGGAGATCTATTCAGCAAGTACACTGCTGTGAACACTGCCTCTACCCAAAATCTGTTAGGGACACACCTATTCTGTAACATACATCTGGACATCTTTGTGATAGTGCGGTTTCGCCTTTCAACCACCCCATTCTATTGTGGAGTATAGGGTGTGGTGTATTGTCTCTTGATCCCATTTTTAGCACAAAAATTATTGAATTCTTTGGAGCAGAATTATCCACCATTATCATATCTAAGAGAGGTAATATGACAACTTGACTCATTCTCGACTAATGCTTTAAAGTTTTGAAATTATTTAAACACGTTAGACTTCAACTTCAAAAAATACACCCACATTTTCCTACTGAAATCATCAACAAACAAAAGGAAATACCTGGCACCGGTGATTGATGTCATGCTCATTGGTCCACATATGTCTGCATGAACTAGCCGAAGGACCCTCTGCACTCTCCAAGATTGTCCTTCATCAAATGGCACTCGATGTTGCTTCCCTGTCTGGCAAGCTCCACAAACTCCCTGAATCTTCTGCTGAATGTCTGGAAGTCCATCTACCAGTTTCTCTCGTGCCAACTGATAGAGGTAGTTAAAATTGAGGTGCCCATACCTCTGATGCCATAGTGTGCAAATGTCTGATGCACTCTTCGCTGCCAGTGCATGCTCTCTGCCCTGCCCAATATCCACCAATCTGAACAGACCATGGTCCTCCACACCAAGAGCAACGATCTTCTTGGTATTCTTGTCAACGATATAGCACTTGTGATTGCTAAATTTGACATCCAAGTGTGGAGAGTGCATCATAATCTGACTAACTGAGAGAAGATTAAGCTCCATACCTGGCACATAGTGGACATTGAGAAACATAAGCATCTTTCCTCCGAAGAAAATATGAACATTCCCCTTTCCGACTATATTATACTCCTCACCTCCACCAAAGATCACCGAGTCTTTGGATGGACTAGGTGTAAACTCTGTGAACCAATCTTTCTGATTGGTGAAATGCCTGGATGCACCTGAATCGAAAAACCAAGCAGATGACTTGGACTGATTTGCTTGTGTACAGGCCATAAAGGCATAGAAGGATGCCTCCTTCGCCTCCATGTGCTCTGCGACATGGGCCTTCTGCTGAGACCCTCCGTGGTTGTGCTTCTAATCTGCCAACCACTTTTTGCAGTGCTTCTTCATATGGCCAGTCTTGCCACAGTAATGACAAGTGATGGTCTTCAGGCTTTTGGTGGCATCCTCATCATTGCCTGGACTAGGTTTCCTTGTCCATTTGCCTTTGCCTTTAGCTTTGGCTGCAAAGGCCTGCTCTGAACCCTTTGTCTCACTGCTGCTCCCAAACTTCTTCTTCCACCTGTCCTGCTACAAGAGCTTATTGGATAGCTCTCCAAAATTCAGGTCAACTTCTGTAACTGTGATGTTCAGGGTCTCAATGAAGTGCTCATAGGACCCTGGCAAGTTGTTCAACATGATCATCACCATGTCCTCTTCTGCCATCTTCCGACCAATGGCCTCCAACTTCTCTCGGATGTCCTTGATCTTGAGTAAGTGCTCTTAGAGAGAGGCACCCTCACTCATCTTGATCAAGAACAACATATTCTTTAAAAAGAACGCTTGACCCTTATCTAAAATCTCATGGGTCTCTTTCAACTGTTTCCATATCGCTACAACAGTCTTCCCATTCTGAACCTCAGGTAGCATCTCATCTATCACAGACAATTTGATCAGCATCACGACCTCTCTGTCTTGGCCATCAAACTTGTCCTGGTCTTTACCTGCAACCGTGGGATGAGGACTTGTGCCCATAACAACATCTGACATGCACCGGTACGCAAAAATGGCCAACATGTGTTGCTTCCAGGTATTGTAGTTCTTCCTAGAGAAATTTTGGTTGCCTTCCAACATGATGTTGGTCAATGTAGCCATAGATGATCGTAAAATACTGAACTTAGCAGATAAATAATGGCAAAATACCTGCAATCTGCCCTCAACTAGCTCCAAATCAACCAGTTTCTCCTCAAATCTGCTAACTCAAGAAATTAGCAGTAAAAAAAAAACACCAGATCTTCGAAGCCGGGCACCAATCTGGGTAAGAACAAACCAATCTGGCTTTTAAAACTGAAAAAACAAATGAACCCAGCTTCGGCTGATCCAAAACCCTTTCGGCTCCTTGAGTGTGCTACACTGGCGATTCCTCGATTTGTCACTGCCGACAGCAGTCCCTAGGTCTTCACGTGCTCCCAGACTCCGTGGCCCTAGCCTCTCTCTGATACCATGTAATAGAAATCGAGCACACACAGAAACCAAGATAACTTGAATAAGGTTATCTGTCTTTATTCAATCAATGAAATAAGAGAGCAAATAACTTTATTATATAGGTTACAATCAAGTAGAGTCAAACCACTTTATGAATGTGGGATAAAGTGAAAATATAACCTAAAAGCAGATAAATTAACCTAAAGTCACTTTGACTTTATTAATGCCTAAGTCTAATTTCTAATTGACCATTATAAACTAATATTTAATTTAACAACTATTGAGCCCACTGATTTTTCTTTTCTGAGGCAAAACATCGGAAATATGTTTCAAACACTTGTTGACAACTTTAGTTTGACCATCAGTCCAGGGATGATAAGCTCTGTTGAGATGCAATTGGGTGGCTTGTAGCTTGAACAGTTCTTGCCAAAAATTGGTGGTGAAAGTTGGGCCGTGATCAGAAACAATAGAATGCGGCATGCCATGAAGCTTGAAGACCCGATCCATGAAAAGTTGAGCCATAGTGGATGCTGTAAATGGGTGTTGAAGAGCATAAAAATGAGCATACTTGGAAATATGATCAACTACCACCATGATGACTGATTTATTGCCCGATTTAGGTAATCCTACAATAAAATCCATAGAGATATTCTGCCAAATAGTAGGTGGAATCGAAAGCGATTGTAGTGTGTCAGGAGCTTTGACTGTTTCACCCTTCTTGCGTTGACACACATCACATTCATCCACAAAATTACGAATTTCATGTTTCATACCATCCCATAAAAAAGAATGTTTGACCCTGTCATAGGTTTTGGTAAACCCATAGTGCCTAGATATGGGTGTAGCATGAAGCTTGGAAAGTACTGTGGATTTAAGTTTTGAATGTTTACTTAAATACAAGTAGCCTTTGTATCGAAGTGCATCATGGAGCCAAGAGTACCCTAGGGAAATGGAGAATTGGACTACAATTGTTGTATCAGATGTAGACTTTTGGGATCGTGTAGCCATTCTCGACGAACAACTTGGAGCCAATCTGATACAATGAAGAAGAGACAAAAAAGGGACCCTTCATCTTCATATTTTCAGGAAAGTGCATCCGCAACCACATTGTCTTTTCCTTTCTTGTAAATGATCTCATAATCATATCCAAAGAGCTTAGTCACCCATTTTTGTTGCTCCGAGGAGGAAATGCATTGTTCCAGAAAATAATTGAGGCTTTGATGATCTGTCTTAATTTGGAAGCATTGCCCCAATAGATAAGGGTGCCAAAGATCAACGATATGCATAATAGCCAACATTTTCTTTTCATAGATTGATTTTCTCAAATTTCACCCAGACAATTGTTTGTTGGTAAAGGCCAAAGGCCGACCCTCTTGCATAAGGACAACGTCAATTCATTTCCCTGAAGCATCACATTCCAGGACAAGGGTCTTTGTGAAATCAGGAAGGGCCAGGACTGGAGTGGTGCACATGGCCATATGCAAGGTTTGAAAAGCTTGAGTAGCTACTGGAGTCCAACTGAAAGAATTCTTTTTAAGGAGTGCAATGAGAGGTACCACAATCTTTTCATAATTCTTAACAAACTTGCAATAATAACCTGTTAAGCCCAAAAATCCACACAAGATTTTGAGTCTTTGGGTGAGGCCAATATTGTATAGCTTCAATCCTTTTAGGATCCACCCTGACATCGACCTTGCCAACAAGATGACCCAAGTACTCTACTTCTGAGGCGCCAAAAGAACATTTAGATTGTTTTAGGAAAAATTGGTGTTGAGAGAGTAGATGGAGAACTCAATCCACATGAGAAAGATGGTATGTCGATGGTTTTCTATAGATGAGGATATCATCAAAGAAAACTAAGAGAAAATGACGGATAAAAGGATGGAAGACATGATTCACGAGGCTTTGGAAAATGGAGGGATAATTACACAAGACAAAGTGCATGACATAAAAATCACAGTGGCCCTCATGAGTTCTAAAGGCAGTCTTATGAATGTCTACCTCTTTCATATGGATTTGGTGGTAGCCGGAACGAAGATCAAGTTTAGTAAATAACCGGGCGCCACTCAATTCATCCAAGAGGTCATCAATGATAGGAATTGGAAATTTGTCTTTAATGGCAGGTTTGTTGAGGGAACGAAAGTCAAGACACGTGCACCAATAACCTTATTTATTAAGGACCATGACCATAGGAGAAGAGTAGGGGATCATACTAGGGCGAATAACACATGCGTTGAGCAGTTCTTGAACCATTTTCTCAATTTATTTTTTTTGGGAAAAGGGGTGATGATAGGGACATATATTGAGAGGAAGGCTTCCTAGGACAAGGAGAATGGAATGATCATGAACACCACGGGAAGGAGGGAGTCCTCGGGGAGTGGAAAAAACCACTTGATGTTTAGAGAGGATGGATTGGAGGTCTTGCGACACAGAGGGTGTCTTAGTTGCTTGTATGGCATGGAGTTGGGAAATAACACCAGAATGACCTTTTTTGAGCAGCTTTTCCATGCGATGGGAACTAATGATCTAAGGGGAACCAATGGTGATGCCTTGGAACTTATATTGTTGTCCCTCCTAGTCAAATTGCATGGTTAATTTCTTAAAATCCATGAGAATGGGACCCAAAGTCCTTAGCTAGTCTACACCCAACAAATTGTCACAACCGCCCATGTCGATAGAAAACATATGCAATTTCAGGTGGTAGTCACCAATTTGGAGATGCACATTTTCACAATGCCCTCCACATTTCATAGACTTTCCATTGGCAATCATGATTTGGAAATTATTGACTACACAGATATAGCAATTAGTTTTTTGGGCAATGCGACGATGAATACAATTATGGGTGCTTCCACTATCAACAAGAATGACGGCCTTCCTATGCTTGATGTAACCAATTAACTTGAGGTTTTGGGGAGTAGAGAATCCGATGAGAGAATTTAGGGAAATGACCGGTTCTACTTCAGTAGGATCTGAGGGAGGGGTTATGTCAATGGGTTCAGGTGACACAGACACAAGGGGAGCTTCAACATCCTCTTCTGGAACATCCTCTGAGATGGCCATAAAAAGATTTTGTTCCTTACACTTGTGTCCCAGAAAATATTTGTCATCACAATTATAACAAATTCCTTTGAGTTGGCGTTCATCCAATTCGACTTTGGTCAATTTTTGGATCTTTAGTGGAGTAGAAGGAGGAGTGGGATTTACTGGTTTAGTGCAAGGAATAAAGGAGGGTTTCCGATTTTGAGAAGAAATAACCTATTGTGCTTCCTTAGCTCTTTTAGTAGCCTCCACCCAACTCTGAGGCAAGGCCATGAGGAAATGGGTACGAATCTCATCCTTGAGGCCACTGATAAAACATTCTTGGAAAAAAGCATCAGACATGCCCTCTGTACGAAAAGCTAGTCGATCAAAAGCAGCTATAAAGTCTTCCACTGTGCCAGATTGTTTCAACTTTGTCAAATGGCATAAATGGTTGGTGTCAGTGTCAAAGAGTTCATAAAGATCTGCTACAAAGTGTGTCCAAGCAACATACCTTTGGTGGGTCGTTTTTCTCCATTGCCACCATTGCCAACGTTCTTTATCTAGATGGAGAACACCATACTAGAGTTTGGCCAACTCATCTGTAATGCCATACAAAGAGAAATAATGTTCCATTTGAGTTACCCAACGAGTGGGATCCGAGCCATCAAATTTGGTCACATCCACACACGGAAGGCGTAGGTCACACTAAAAGTGATGGGGCTGAAATTATGGGAATGAGAGGAAGTTTAATATTTAGTATGCAAAGGTGGGTCAGATAAGAGAGGATCTATAGGGATATGCAGCTTGGTGCAAATCATCGTAGTGACATATTCAAGCTGGGTATTAAAGTCTTATTTGAGGTCTTGTTTGAGTTCCTTGATTGAGGCGATGATGGAGGAATGCATGCTTTTATTGATGGTGGAAATATTGGCACTGAGTTGTCTCACTTCTTGTTGGGTCTCTGTGAAATTAGATTGCAAGGTATTGAAGTGAGCTTCCAAATATTGGCTACGGGTATGTGCCATGATGACGAGGGAACCGAAAATGGGCGGGTGGTGTCAACAAATTTGCTGAAAAATGATAGGTATTAATGTGATAAAGGCAAAGAGAGAAATCCAATGGAATAGGTATCAAATAATGGTGCAACATGATCTAGAATTTTTTTTTTTTTTTGACACCTATAGAGTTATACTCCGATATGAAGAATATTGCACTGATGAAATGCCCAAATTCTTAATCAGGAAGAAATGTGTAGTGATTTGGCAACTCGAATGTAAGAGACATAGTTGTGTGGCAACATATTTTGTCTGTTTTGTTTTTTGTTTCCGTCCCCAAAGGTTAGGTATTCAAGGGTTCTACAAACAAGGGTTTGCCTTGTGCTATAGCTCTCTGATATACGTGCAGGGTCCAACAGTATTACTCAGCTCAATATCTCAGGGCACCAACTAAGGAGGCTATACCGTGCCCTTATCCGTACTACTCGACTACCTAGGTACTAGAGAGTATCTTCCCGAGTGTTGTTCTCGGTGGCACTATAACAGTCAAGCGACTGATCGGTTTATCTAAAGAGGGCTTCGAGAAATCTAGGTCGAACCGTTTACAGGTGCTGTCTGATGCGCTACCACTCGAAGGGGTACCAACAAGGGTTACAAGGGTGGCCAACAGATGTGCGCTTAAGTGCCACTTGTATTTCCTGCGTGTATGAATCCCTGACTGTGGGTTTTTGCGCGTAACGACGGATCTTTGTAGCTTAAAGATGTCAGAATATGTCTCTACCCCGAAAAACAATTAACCCACAATTTTATGACAAGGAAAGTGCTCTGATACAACTTGTAATATTCCAGATATAAAAAGTATGCAGAACATAAATAAAATTCTAGAAATGGCAAATGAACAACAATATAACTAGAAAAAAACCACATAATACCAAAATGATACCAGAATAACACCAGAAATAACACTTTGATTACTGAGAGCATTGTTCACTTGCCTCTTCAAGGGGGCAACCTCCAACATAGCAGAGCTCTATTACAATAATATCCAAGAAAAAAGTTCTCATACCCTCGACTCCTATTTATACTAAATATGTCTATCAAAAGAACTATCTAGAGGAAGATCCTTCTAGAAGCAGAAGCTTCTATTAGGTATTCATATATTGAACTTATTCTTCCTTATTTCTAGGCCTTATTAATATTGACCTTTATTACATCAGAATATATTAGTCTACCTACGTGAGGGGTTAGGTCCCTAACAAGAACTTAGGCAAAAATAACTAGGTCAAAAATTTAGAGTGCTAGGAAACTAGGGCTCTAGGGTTTCATTAGTTACTAGATCAATTCAATGAAAAGCTTTGAAAATAGAAAGTAAGAAAGTAGCAAATTAAGTTCCTTATTTCAAGCATTAAGTATACCATGCAATCTCATAATCTTGTATGAGAAAATAAAACCATACATAAACCATTCAATAAATGACAAAAATGCAGATTTCAACTACTTGCACCAAGAATAATCATGAAAATACCATGCAAGATCACCATAAAAGCTTCCAAGATTGATCCACTTGCAAAAAATCAGCCTTATACACGAGTGTGCCTCACAATTTCATCCAATAGCCCTTCTAGGGCGAAAATTGTAGACCTCTCCTCTTATGTGAGGAGTTGTGATGATAAAAATGAATTTACTTTATGTTTATCTATACAAAACTCGTGACCTTTAATTAATTTCAGGTCAAATAAAGGCTGACCTTGCCAATTTACAAATAAATTCAAACTAGACATAAATAAAATTAATTAGCATCTAAAAACACTTCCAAGGGTGACATCATGCCCTTCTACGATGACGTTGAGCCCCTAAGGTGGAACGTTGGGCTTCAGATGCTGAGCATTTGGATTCCAAAGGCCCTGGATGATGCCCACATGTGCCAACTAGCTCACAACTACCCTAAAAATTCAAACCCTAGCTATGGATGATGTGTAGGGTCATGATGGTGATGTCATGGGCTCTCAAAGTTCAACATCTAGGTGGAAAAGAAAGATCCCCCTGGGTCTAGGTCTGCCAAGGTGCCTCCAAGGTGATGTCCTTCTTTCTTCTTGGTGCAAATCTATGATGTCTTCTTGCCCCTAGCTGGGGTTACAACACCCATTTGTGGGCTTTCAACCCCATGAAGGTTCGAGCTAATCATTCCCCCATGTGTACCTGTCCACCCGGCAAGGTCTTGCAAGAACAACAAGTATGCCCTCCAGGGGTTCATAAGTCACGTGGATCATAACATGTAAATCACATCCAATAATCAAATTACCGAAACATGTGCATCAAACCCCCCTTTACCCAGACAAATTATCAAAGACATTATGCAATCTAAAAAGTTAGGTTTGGAGAAGGTCACAGGTTGTTCTATTGGGATAATCCTCCTTAAGTTTGGGGTGTTTCCCAGAACCAATCTAGGTGATCCAGGTGGATATCGGTGGCCACCCACCTTTTTCGACTGGCTCAAAACAGTTTTATGGCAATTTTGACAATTTACTATTTTTAGCAGGTTTTGACTCCCAGGGCCATTTTGAGGGCCTAAATAAAGGTTTTTTGAGATAAATGTTCTCAATGATAGTTGAAGGCATAATTGAGCCCCCGAAATGAATATCCTCGATGATACCTTTCCAAGGAGCTATCATACGCCTAAAACGGAGATCGTATGCAAACGTTACGACCCTGGGAAGTTGATGTACTAACTTACCCAAACGGGGCCCACATGACTTTTGGTGCTTCATCTCCTAAGGTTAGGTTTTTGGATGTCTAGGGATTTTGGCATTCCTGTTTATTGTAAAAAGGCCTTCAGAGCCTCATTGTAATCATCTTCTTGCGAATGTGAGTAGCCTTCACATCTCTTCTCAGAGATAAGTTGCCACCATTCTAGCGAGTCTTTCACTCTGTATTTTTACAGT
>JZKD02S0925447.1:69915-90413 GCA_000966675.3 Picea glauca
TTAATAGAAATACTCCTTTCCCGTCCTATCGATATCTTGCAAATATATGATTATTATCCATGGGCATGTTTGTAATGTTTATTAATGGATTGTTCTATCTGATGTGCTAACTCATGTTATATATTGTCAATATATACTTGCATCGCTTGTTTGTTGAGAACTTCTCGCAAGTGTAAAGATTTGGGTCAAAGTGATCAACGGTGAAATGAAATCAAATGATTGGATCGAGGTATGCTTCTTCCTCATATTTCACATTAGTTTATATAACACATGTTGGAATTGAGTTGATTTCTGCAGTCATACCTGTCTATTGTGGTTTACCCTTGGCCATAGAGAGTTTTTCCCTTGTAACACTCGGAACGAGTCAAGGATTGTTGTCAAGATTTGTTGGGCCCTCTGTTTTGAAGAACCAATTTTGCAGATGCTAAAAGGTTTTTCAGAAGAATAGAGCACACCAATGAGGACTCAACATGGCATAAAGCTAACTACTAGAGTGCCATCAAGGAAAAAGAGTGATGTGCTAGTTGGAGGAAAAAGTGGGAAAGCCTAGAAGCTTCAAGTGCATGCCAAAAGGACGCGGAGTCAAGAAAGTGTAACAATAGAATCAAGAAATAGCCAAGGGAATAATATAAATTGGGGAAATTGTAACGAGAAAGGGTTGGTTGTTGTTGGGGCTTTCAGAATTGTCACGTGTTTTCGATGTACTATTTTGCTAATATTTCGATGTTGCACTAGTTTGCAAGAGACTATTTCGCTAGAATCTATCTATCAAAGAAACAACTAATTATGGTTATGTTATGTAAGCTACGATATGAACGATCTTCTCAATGTTCACCAATCTAAGATACTATAATAAAGAAAGGAGTATTCAAGCATACATAATTTTGTTGTGGTATGGATAAATGATGGATCTACTTCCGTATAACTTGTCATGTCTTGTGTATTTACTAATTGTGTTACTGTTTTAATAACTTATCTAATGCATGTGTTCATTTTAACGTTATGCAACACAAACTGTTCACTATCTTTGTCGATCTAAGGATCCTTATCCTATGATCTCTTTACACCCGAGTATGGATCTGTGCTATGATATACTAGATCTGATGATGTGTCCTCTGTAAATCACTTTATCACACAAAGTCTCAGCTGCACTTCGGGTGAGACCTCCTTCCCTTGCAAAAGGTTGAATATGCCAACGCAACTAGACTACAACAGTACCTTTGTTGGTAACCTTTGATAACCCCGGTCTCCAACTTTGTGCCAACACAACATATGTTCTTTCAGCAGCTCAGGGTAATAAACTATTCAACCATGTATGTTAGAGTTGGTGTTGTTGAAGCAAAACACAGATCTTCTAGTAGAACTCTGCACAGGGTTTCCTCATGATAACCAGATTTAGGCCAAGATTTTAATCAAATGATGAAAAATGAAATTCATTCAATGGAAAGGAAAAATATTTTGTACAAAAAGGAACTTAAACTAAAGTAAGTCATCACAATGTGCAAACTAAACTATCAATAATTGGTGCTCTTTATTGAAGAAACAAACACAAACCAAAATCTATGATATTCAAATGAAAACAAAAGCAAACATCTAAGCTATGCAAGCAAAAATAAGTAAATAACTATGGTAATCCTATTCCTAACCTATCCTACATTGGATGAAAGAAGGCTAGGTGTGAGCGTAGTGCCAGTGCAACCAATCAAATAACTCCAAACCTGCAATCACATATTGGTTGAGGGTCAATTGTAGAGAATGAAGAAGTGTGAGATGAAAGATAGGAAGAACTAATTCAAGAAAATCACCACTCAACAAATTGAATTTGACGACGTTGTTGTTTATGGGAAATGCGGATGCGTAAGATTCCTCCAACCAAGATTCAATTATGTACTCATAAATTTTACAATGATCGTCATATGACTATTGGGAGGAATCTGAAAGTGAGTGATGCACCTTATGAGATTCAAAAATGAAATTTGTGTGAAATGTATCTTGTGCGAGAGTCTCAGAGTGGGTGGCGTCATTCATCCTAGGGGCCGAAGTAAGACAATGAGCATATGACATAAGTATCAATTGGAATTGGAGTGCTTCCTTATCGATATAAATATCCTTGGGTCCAAATTTCACATATTTCGCATGCTGAGAGGAGAGATGATAACTGATAGTTCGAGGGAAACATCTAGTGAAAAATGACTACAAATATTCTCCTACAACATCATTGAAACCACGCGATGAGTGCTATAGTATTGAGATAGAATCCAAGGATGAGTGATTCATCTGCTCTTGGGGAGTAACATGTAATTCTAGAGCAGATTGAGATGAAAAAGGTTCTTGGATCAGTTCAATGTTTCTTATGATCTGCATGGTGATGGGCTATTCATTTGCTCTGACTTCTTCACGAGGATCCACAAACTTATTGTGCTCTGCATACCTCAATTTCTCTGTGATTAACGTCTGAGCATCAAGGTCATAAATTTCAGATTGTATAGGATTAATGAGTGATAGGTTGATGCTTATATTCAGTTCTGGAGCCGAAGAGTAGTCATTGAAAACATGGTTATTGAGATGAAGTTGTGATTCAACATGTTCCCGAAATTTAAAATATGAAGGACTTTCAAAGTGATGCAACTCGGATAAATTTTTGTTAAGGATGAGTGTTTGATCAATCAAAGTTGGGCACCCTTCTCGTTCTTTTTTATCATTCAATGCTTTATCATTCAAAGAATAATGTGAAGGAAACATTGCATGATAAACAGGTCGGTGCTCGTACGCGTTATTATCATCAAAAAAATTTGTATAAAGTGTATGGAGATCTTCAAATTATGAAGATGACGAGATTTATTCAATGGGGGATTCGTCACAGACCATCTTATATTCATGATTTCCGGAAGGGGAAACGATGAATGGTTCACACTTCGGGGATAAAGGGTCTAATATTTCTGATAAGGATTCCCCTGTAGCAGTGATAGAGTGTTGGTCAGAGATCATGTACTCCCTATCTTTCATGAACAGATCTAATTCTTGTGAATGCAAGATGGTTTGATCATTTAGATCGCACTCTTCAGAAATATATACAAAATATGAAAACCAATTGAATATTTCCCAGCCCGAGGGTTCGTCACTCTCAGGAAATATGCAATAAATTTACATGACACTTCGAAAGAAATCATCCATAGATTTGTTTTCGAGCCTATATATTTCTGCAATTTCATTGATGAATTCTTCATAAACATAATTTTCATGAGCAACGATAAATAATTCCATAAATTGTTTCTAGATATGGACCAATTTTGGTGGCAATGTCTTAAACTAGGATTTAATTATCCCTTCAAATGTGAGGATGAATGGTCAATATGTTTCACTGTCCTGAACAATCTTTAGATTTCATCAAGTGATTTCAAAATGATTGCGATGCGGGAATGCAGAGACATGCCCTTCACCATCGAATTTGGGGTTTGACAAGAGATTGATTGTCTTGAGTGAAATTTCCTCGGTGGATCTTGGAATACTCAAAGGGTCATTCCATACAGAGGTACAGAGAGGAGCCATGGGCTAGTTAAAATTTAATGAAATGACTCCACATGGGCAGGCTTGTCATCCAACCCTCCTTCTAGCGCCAATTCTTTTAACGAGTCAAAAATATCCCTTTGTCAATAGCAAGGGTTACCCCTGGTAAGAAGTGTCAATTAGAAATCTCACCATTTGGAATAAGGAACCCATCTAGATTATGTCCCAACAACCATTGTTGGTTTTGGTTTTACCAGTTGTGTCCCAATCCACCAATGAAGGTGAATGATGGATGGTTATGCAAACATAAGATGTAGATGCAAACTATGTAAATGCCAAAAGCTAATCTACTTCTAAACCTATCCTATCCTAGCTAGGAGAATATTATTCGTAACCAGATGAGCAACGACATGAAACTTGATCGGTGCTTAGCTCATGATCACAAGCATTGGATTTCATAGGAAGTACATCGACCACATCGCTGGAGATAGTGGTAAGTGTGTCGATGTGTGCACTGAACTTAATTGTAAGTGCTTCGACCATAATTGCTGGAGTTAATGTTAAGTCTTCCGACTTGTGCGGTAGAGTTAATATTAAGTCTTTCAATGTGTGCTGGAGTTAATATTAAGTCTTCCGACCCATGCCCTAAAGTTAATATTAAGTCTCTCGATGCATGCACTGAAGTTTATATTAAGTCTTATGATGTGCATTGAAGTTAATATTAAGTATTTCGACCCATGCACTGAAGTTAATATTAAATCTTCTGACGAACAAGTGTTATAAGCGTAGTTAAGGGTTTTCTCTTTTTTTAAATGGGTGCTCATATTTAGAAAAGGGGGAACGTGGGCCATGGGCCCTCCCTTCCACGTAAGATTTAAAACCATTATACAACTATCGGTTACTTCTCTCCTATATTGACTGATTTTATTGACCCAGGGTTCATGTCTGTTCGGGTTTCCAACAAAGCCTCTAAAACTATCCGCCCTCCTAGTAAACCAGAAGGCAACATAGCACACATAATGCGTTGCACAGTCTCACCTGAGATAACTTTAATGGGTGGCTGTAATAATCAGGTGTTTACAGCCTAGGATTGAGTGTGAGATAAGCTAGCTAACTATTGAACCATTATTATGACTAGTCAATGCAACATACTGTTATTCACGACTTATGCAGTAAATCCATAGGCTTATTCCATTAATATCGCAAAATCACTTAAACAAGCAATAGAATAACTCATTCATTCAACATAATAATAATTTCTTCAGACAATAAGATATGCAAACATTCATCACATAACACAGATGTTACCGTGGTTCACCCCCTCTTGGGGCTACATCCACAAATATTTGGCTCTCGACTCTTTTATTATATTATGTTCGCATCTACAACGCCGTACGCTTACAACTCTTCTCAGTCGGGTGAGATCTTAGATGAGGCGGACTAGATCGCACCAGGATCCATAGCCTATGATCTAACCCTCAATATCTACCCTCTCTCGTCCTCTCTAGCTTAACAAATTATACAAAATAGGTCTTACAACAAAACATTACATATCACATCAACTCATGCGTAACTACAATAACATAATAATACTCCGAAGCGAACCGAACAATACAAAATCCAACCCCCTATGATACCTACGTATCGTTATTTATATGCTTCTAGCTCCTTAGTCATTTACAATGCATTACCAAAACCCTAACCCTACTGTCGTTAGGTCTTCCTCCCATGCATGCATGTTGTTGTTCCTTCCAGTTGTTTCCTTCCTTGCATGCGCATGTGCTGTGCTTCCTTCCAACTGTCGCTTTTCTCATGCATGCTTTCTTTCCCCAAAAACGCCTTGCTTTTCCTCTTTGGCCTGCCTCCAATAAGCCTCCAACAAGCCCCCAACACTGACACGTGGCTCATCTCGAGCCACCTAACCTTTGTGTGCTCCCTCAATCTCCTTGGTGATCGCCTAGAACTTTTCCTTCAGCTCTACTACCTGTGTCTATACCTGCGCAATCTTCTCCTTGAGTGTGTCCACCATATGGACCGCAATGTCATCGCTGATCAATTTCACACACTTTGCCTGGGTCTGTTCTATACGTTCCTTGGCTTCCTCTGCTTTTTCCATCACTTCTTCTACCCGTTCTTGCAACGATTCCATTTAATCCTTCCGCTCATGTTTCTGGGTTTGCACAGTAATTAGCTCTGTCTGCAATCTCTTCATGTCCCACGTCCCTTTGATGCGTTTCATGATTGGTATTGTCTTATGCTTCTGCTTGAGCTCTTGGATCGTTGTGTTGATCCTTTCTCCTTCCTTGTCCCACTGTTGGACCTATTGATCCTCCTCTACTCTAGTCCAAAGCTACGCTGCTTCATCAAACAAGTCAGTTGCTATGCTGACTTGCTGCTCTATCTTCTACAGCTGCGCTATTTCTTCCTGCTCCTTTTGCTCCTTAACTGTTGGTGGAGTGGTTGGTGTGAGTTGGTCCCAGAGATTCTCTATATCCTTCTGATATTGATCAATTTCCTGCGCAATCCGATCAATATTTTCTTCTGTTGTGATTTTCTCTCTCTGTGTGGCTTGTGGAATCTTCTCATAAGCTCCTTCCACTTTCTGCTCCAATCCTTTTATGTGCTCCCTTTCCTCATGGGTCTCATATTTATCCTGCTCATAGACTATTTCTAACGCGTCCCATTTCTTTGTTGCCTTCTTCAATTCGGTTAAGTCCTTGCATGCTCGATACTGTACCTCATGGTTCAGGCTAACCTGCAACCTATGTAGTGCCCCAGTTAGTATCCTCGTCAACACTAGTTGGATTTGGCTTAATTCCTTCAAGGGTGTCTGTCCCACAATTTCGTCCATGTGCAACGTATTAGGGGTGATGTGGAATGTTACATGTGGCTGCAATGTTTCCTAGACCGAATCACATTCTTCTTCTTCCACTCTTCCTTCTGTCTACGGTGATGATGATTCGATTCCCCTACTTCTTGTTGGCTGCCCTTCCCCGATTTGCTTGAGGAGATGCCGCTTGTCTACCAATTTCTCTTCAATCCTATCCCAGTGGTGTGTAGCATGGTTGAAGTCCTCGGATAGACAGTCCTTGACCATTCGGGCTATTGAAGTGTTATTTGGGCCTTTGATTTCTTTCACGTGCCTCTTGGCTGCGTGGCTGACCTCATGTTTGCCCCTAAATCCCGTGGGCTAGGACTTATTGCGGTCTCTTTCACGATCTCGGCCTAGTTCTGCTACTCCTTGGTCGGTTGCATCTTATCTTTCTTCCCGTTCTGGGGCCCTGTCTTCATTGGCCCTTCATTTGTCTATGGTGTCTTGCCTTGGCCCATTCTTCATCTCTTGGGCACTTGGATTTATTTTGGCTGGGTTTCTTCTTGCCCTGCCTCTTCTTCTGTTATTCCTTCTGGCATATTCTGGGTGATGGCTGGAATCCTCCATTCATCATCCCATTCACTGATGACCATGTCGATGTCACCCTCTTTGATACGATAGTGCATCTGTAGCCACTTCTTAGCAGGATCCTTCCACACATGTATCCACATTGTATGTCATGTGGCCCTGAAGTTGGCAATGTTCCCATATCGCGTGGCAGCCTCTAGTGTTATTCTCCACATCTTGGAGATGGATTCTTGCAGGTCGCGTAGGTATCCTTCAAAGATGGCCCCGTTCGCCTTTTTTCTCCTAGCCTTGGGCCTAGCTCTGAGCAACGAATATCTCGCTCCCTGATTCAGTTTGGGTCTGGTACAAAAAACTACATACCTTGGCTCTTTCCATCCCATGAAAGCTATCAATGTGATCAACCATGAGTAGTGAAACTCTGTTCCTAGGTCTTGCACATCCTTACAGTCATCTAGGAACAATTTCAAGAGGTACGGTACCCAGCTCACTATGGTTCCTTCTACGCATTAAGCTGCAACTGCAACAACTCCAGCCGAGACTTCCTCCCTGCGGAATTTTATTAGCAGCTTACATACGAAGATTTTTGCTCCCAGTTGTGTTGCAACATCATTGATCCTCTTGATTATGATCCCTCTTGTCCCTATGTCAGTACCATACTTCTTATGCATCTCTTCAACTAGTGTTTTCTCCCTCAGTTTTTCATCCAGAAACTGTGTGGGATCCATACACTGAATCCTTGTTATCTTTGCGATAAGCTCAACGTCTATTGAGATGAGCTTATCCAACCATATGTCCCCACCATGCGTAACTGCTAACAACTGTTTGACGCATGCGGTTGCGTGTTGAACTCTACCAAAATGTGGTAGGTCCAACAGACCTAAAATTCCTGTTTTCTCCAACCCAGTTTCCCATTGGAGTGGTTGATCGACCAGTTCCCCAACCTTATTTATGCCTATAGTCTATAAGAATACCCTCTTTGCAAGTTCCGGGAACTTGTCTTCATCTGCTACATCATGGTCAGAGTATTTAATCTTCCCTATATATCCCAACAGGTCTAGTCCTACTTGTACCCCCTCTGGTTTGTGTAGTAGAATGATTTATGTTGTTGGTTTCTTGTGAGGTGACCTGGGTATCTATATCTTGTCTTTCTTCACTGGTGGTGGCTGGCTCGAAGTTCTAGTGGCTTCTGGTTGTTCCTCTGTATACCATTCCAGCCAATTCGTGACATCTTCGACCGTCCCTTGTGCTAGGTGGTTTGATATGGTCATTGACAACTCGTTTAGCTCAATTGTTGTCCCCCGAATCAACGTCGTTCCATTTACTCTCAGAGCTGCTTCAACATTCTTCAATTACACCTCCTTTAGGGTTTCTGTTTCCTGGTTCTGTGGCTTCTGTATTTCCATTGGTATATCCCTATCCATGCCCTTCTGTGCTGGCTGTTGGATTTCTTCCAATATGGGTGTAGGTTTCACGGGTGTTGTGTTTGGGGAAGGGATTTCGTCAATATCAACGATCTCTGACGATTGTTGTTCACCATCTTCCACCTATCCTCGTGACCTAGTCTGAACTCTGGTTTTCCTGGTGGTCTGGCTCGCTTCTGCTTGCTTGGGCGGTGCCATGGTGGTGAATGTCAAATGTCTGATGGATTCGAACAGTCTCTGTGATCTCTGTGAAGTCACACTATTCTCTTTAGCCTCTGTCGTTCTCTGTCTGTTCTCTTTTTGTGAATAGACTATTGGCTCCCACGTCCGTGTGTTGTATGGATTTCCCATGAAGTTTGTTGAGGATGCTTCGTTGATTATGGGTTTAATGCACCTTAATTACCAGTTCAATGCATCTCCGATGGTTTCATACTTGCCATTACTCCTGCTTTGACGACTCCAGTTGGCATGATTAATGTGATGTCCCATCGATCGTTTCTAGCCTTCAATTCCTCCTAACGTTGTCTTGTCATGCTTATTTTTTCGACTTTCCTTTTCCCGCTTGTTTCCCTTTATATGTGACCGTTGTGCTTCTCCTCACCTAAGTGTACATTCCCTTCCTATCTCCAGTGCATCATGCTCCTTTTGGTTCTTTTCATTTTGGTTCTCTTTCGATATACTTTTCTCTCTCTCTCTCTCTCTCTCTCTCTCTCTCTCTCTCTCTCTCTTACTACGCGGTGGCTGGTCGACTATCCTTGTAGAGCTTCAGTCGGCTCCCATTAATCATTCCTTTGAGTTCTGCGCCTTAAAAGTATATTAACTATATAGATCCTCCATCTGTGACAGATTTTACTTCGCACGGTCCTAGCCAATGCATTCTAAGCTTTCTCGGGTGCTGAAACGATTTGTTGTCATACATCAGTAATAGAGATCCTTCCTTGAATGTTTTATTCTTGATGTGTCTATCGTGCCAAGCTTTATGTCTTGCTTTCTGAACTTGTTGGTGGAATCATGCTAGGATCCGTTCTTCCTCCATGGTCATTAACTGATTTAGTCACTCATGTACTGCGCCTCATTCTATCATTTGTGTAATTGCTGCTATGCGCAAGCTTGGTACTAAAAATTCTAATGGCACCACTGCCTCTTGGCCGTAAACTAGTTTAAAATGTGTGTGCCCTGTCAATGTTTTGCACATAGTCCTATAGGCCCATAATACTGCTGGTACTTTGAGGTCCCTTTCGTCCCTATTGATGATACAAATCTTCGTCAACGCTTTCTCGAGGATTTTGTTGAATGCTTCCACTGTGCCATTCACCTGTGGGTGATATGGTGTGCTCTTCTGGTGATGGACTTCAAACTCTTTAGACATCGCGTTGATGGTGTTGTTTATGAAGTGCATGCCTTGGTCGCTCATCAAAATTCTTGGACACCCAAATCAAGTAATGACTTATTCAAATAAAAAGTGAGTTGTTGTTTCTGCGCTACAATCCTTCACTGGTGCGACCTCCGTCCATCTTGTTAGGTACTCTGTCACGGTGATAATGTACCTAGCTCCTGTTCTTTTTGCTGGTGGGTTGATTGGTCCCACCAAGTCAATTTCCCACTTATCAAATGCCTACAATGTTACTTTTGGATGTAATGGCATCTCGTCCCTTCTGTTGGGTTTGCCTTCCCTTTGACAAACATCGCATCTTTAACAGTACTCCTTTGAGTCTTTGTGAATTGTTGGCAACCATAGTCGTGCATGCAATACCTTCTACTTGCATAATTCCCTCCCGCTATTCCTTCATGGGCTTCTGGTAAAACTCTTGGCCTTTTGTGTTCTAACACATATCTTCACAAGATGCTATCTGCACCCATTTTGTATAAGTGTCCCGCAATCAATTGATAGTCGACAACACAGACTACTAGGTTTTTCTTCTGTGCAGTGTTATATTCGTGCGACGCAGTACCTGTGCTCAAGTACTGAATGATATCTACAAAGTGTTCATCAACAATATATACTGAGAATAATTGTGCATCCGGAAAGTTGTCCTCCAAGTTTGTAGGTTCTTCTCCATTGGTGACTCTTGATAGGCGATCAGGTCCTGCATTTAATTTTCCTGGCTTGACTATTACTTCATAGTCAAATTATTGAAATAGTAGTAACCAATGACAGATTCTGCCCCCCAACACTGGCTTGTTGACTAATTATTTTAGGGCTGAGTGATCTGTGAACATCTTAAAGTGTTTCCCCAATAAGTAATGTCTGGATTTCTGCAGTGCATAGACCATAGCTAGGCCCTCTCTTTATGTCGTGTTATAGTTTTGTTCTGAGTCAGATAGATTTCTGCTCACAAATGCTATCAGGTGATCCAAGTCTCCCACTCCTGGATTCACCAAGATAGCTCCAAGTGCTATGGATGATGCATCTACATGCACGTGGAATGTCTTCTCCCAGTTTGGAAATACTAATATCGACATGGTAACCATATTTTCCTTTAGAGTGTCCAGACCATGTTGACACTCATCGTTCCACTGGAACTTTGTGTCCTTTCTTAACAAAATTTCCATTAGTGTAGTAATCTGCGCGTATCCTTTGATAAATTTCCTGTAGTATCCTGTGTGTCCCAATGTCACTCTTAGCCAACAGACTGTTTTTGGTGGTTGTAAGTTAACAATTACTGCAATCTTTGTAGGATCTACTAATAAACCTTGTTTACATACTATGTGGCCCAATAGTATCCCAATCGGTGTTCCAAATATGCATTTCTTTATGTTGAGTGATATCTGGCACTGTCTGCATCTTTCTAACATTATCCTTAAGACTTCTACATGGTCTTTCAACAAACTGTAGACTGTCCAATTATCCAGGTATACTTCGAGAAACTGGTTGATGAATTCTGTAAACACAACAATGACTACTCTAGAAAATATTGTTGGTGCATTCTTAAGTCCAAACGACATGACTGTGTATTTGTAAGATCCCCATTCTATCACAAACAAAGTCTTGTATCTATCTTTTTGGGCTATCTTGATCTGATGGTAGCTTGAGAATCCATCAGTAAATGAGTAAGCTTCATGTCCTCCTACGTTCTCTAACACTTCTTCCATGAACGATGTAGGGAATGGGTCATGTAGGCATGCATCATTCAACTTCCTCAAGTCGACTCATATCCTTATCCCTCCTTGTTTCTTGTCCCGGACTACCATCGGGCTTATCCATTCTAATTCTTCAACAAGTTCTATGATGCCGGCTTCGAGCATCATGTTGATCTTAACTTTGACTTTCTTCTTATATATTGGGTTCAGTCTGTATGGTCACTGTCTGATCGGTCTCACTTCCAGTCTGAGTGGTATATTCATTTATCCTAGCTCTCCGACTATGCCATTCATCTCTGTAAATGTTGTGGGAAACAAGTCACTGTACTCGCGCAGTAACTCTGTTATGATTTCCACTATTTTCTCATCCTAGTAGTCTCCAATGCTTGCCATTTTGGGCTACTCAGTTGTCCCAATATTGACTTTCTTTACTTTGATCAGTGTGGAAATAAATTTTGATTCTATAGGTGGACCTTCCACTTCTCTTTCTCCTTCTATTTCTTCAATTTGAATATCGCACAGGTCATCTTCATCCGGTGCTTACTCTTGCACATGGTAACATGACAAAAGTTCTTTAACTGTTTACTTGTTCTATTGTTGTTCTTCTGTGATCATTTCAACTTCTGGCTCTTTGATGAATATCACTCCTCTTATATGTTTTAGCGCAACATCTATGTTGGGGTTCTCATGCTCGAATGAGAAAGTGACTGTAAAATTATGTTGCAATTTCATCGAGGTCATAGTTCCTTTGCGTAATTCCTGGTCTGTATACCAATTTGTTGGTATGCCCTCTAGGGTGTGTATGAAGTGATGAGGCCATTCCTCTGGGTGTGTCAATTTCCATAACGTTCTGCACTTCTCCAAGTGTTCTGCCGGTGCCTCTTGTCCATCATACTTCTATTGTTTATTGTTTTTTTGTTCTGCACCGAACCTTATCCACAGTAACCGCTTACATTGGTTCCAGTCTGTGATGGTCGCTTTGTGTGTGCCCCACCATCTTGCAGGTGTGGCCTTGAGTGCTAGATCAAGTGCTAACAATATATGGTTATCTAAGACTTCATCTTCATACTGTGCTAAGAATGTTTCCAAATTGTTTACTCGGTGGACACGATTATTACTACGCGGTCTATTCTTGCACATCTTACTGCACGGTCTATTCTTTCACATCTCCTCGTGGACACTTCGTGTAGCCTTTGTTGTCAGTTCTCTAAGCCAGTATCTGAATCTGTTTCATAGGAAGTGATGCTCCACCAACTGAGTATCTCGTCTACAGTTGGGTTTACGTAATTCTCATCATGCACAGTTGTTCTTTACAACTGGTCGATTTCCTCTTGGTCCAAACAAGTAGGTTATACGAACCTCTCCCCTTCTGATGGTTCCAATGGTGCGATGACCCTATATTCTCCTAACTCAAATGTCATTTTTCTGGTCTTTGAGTTGATTATGTCCTGGTTTTCAAACGCCCAATCCAGACCAAGCAACGCTAGGTAAGGTGTTGTATCGTCCACTATTTCAATGGCTTCAAAATCTTCTTTAGTGCACACTCCATCTAGGTCTACTGTCACTCCTTTCATTCTACCTATCAGTAGAACTCTATGTTGGTTTTCCAGTTTCAATTAAACAAGTGAATATCCTAGTGTGGGATCTCCCATGCATTTCCATGTCTTCTTTGGTAGTACATTAACTTCAGATCCTAGGTCTAGTATAATGTCTCCCATATTGAAATATCCAATGTTGTCATTCAGTCTAAATTCCCTACTGGTTCTTCTCCTTGTATGTAGGTGATTGATAGTTTTTGGTTCTAGTTTTTCTTTCGTCCCTATGCTACATTTTTCTAATATGTTTTGCAATATTTTCATAGATGATAGATCATTTAATAATTTTACATAGGATTGCTAAAAGCCTTTGATTGTACTTACTTGGCCTATGGAATGTATTTTGTTGTTATGATCCAATAACGGAGGCATTTTGTATTCGGGTGCTTTCTTGCTTTCCCGCGCAGTTGAAGTCGATGCTACGTCTTCCTTCTGAAACTCTTGTATGGCTTCTGTAAATATTGACTTCTCGTTCTGTGCGTCAAATTGTCTCCTTTGTTTGGCGTTCTTCTTTACCCACTGGTTTTGTGCTGGTTCTTGTTGAACAACGTTGGCACCTATTTTAGCTCCTCCACGAGTAACTATATTGATGTTCTATCCTTCATCCCTTGCTTCGGCTGAAATCCACTGAACATTCTGGTTGTTCTGGTTCCTCTTTCCCTGGATCTTTACTAGTAGTGTTGGAAATTCCTCTGTATCATGGTACGATGCGTGATAGTACATACAAGTGGCTGGTGGAAGTGAAAATTCCCTTGCATAATGTCCCAGTTGTTGAAAATTGTGGCATACCACTGTTCCTCTACCTCATCTGAAACCTCCTCGGGCTTGTCCTCCCCCTCTGTAGCTTGCTCGATATCCTCTCGGCACATTATACCGAGGCGCATAATTATACTACACGATATTGTACTGAGGTTGTGCCATGTTGTATTGTGGTTGCACGTTATTATATGGTTGTTGCGCAGTAATATACTGCTACTGCATAGTGTTGTATGGAGCTGGACCTCGATTAAATTGTGAAGTGGCTTTCCCAATCATCTTTTCTGCCTGCACTCTATATGCGTAAGATGTCCTTTCTCGCATCAACCCCATAGTTATACAATCTTTTTCATCATGGCCCACTTGCAAAAGGTGCAATATGAGTGCTTCAGGGTTGTCTAGTATTTATGTATCATCGTGTAGTGATAAGGGTCGTGACCTGGTTTCTTGTAGATTTCACACCATAGTCCTCCTGTTAGTAGCAGATTTGGCATTCCTGCTGCCATATACTACGCGAATGTTGAGCATTTGTTCTTTTGGTGTCCTTCCATCCTGCATTTGGTACACCAAACAACTTATCGTTTATCCTTGTTCTTATTCTGGTTCAGTTTAAACGTTAATTTCTTCAAGTCCTCCTTTATTTATTTGATAACTGGGTCCATCTGCTGATACTAATTTTCTTCCAGCTGTAAGGCTATCTGGAGAGCTTCTGCCTTCATTTGGAACTTCTATTATCGCAAAGAGTATTTGAAGTGTGGTAACAATGAATTGACAAATACGTGTCTATGTTGCATCTCAGTCATGAGATACTTTAACTTTCCCTTCAGTTGCTTGAATCTCTGATCAATCTCCCATACAGATTCTCTTGGTTTCTATCTTATTTCGATCATCTCATTCATGTACTAATCCTTTGAGCTCAGCTTCTGGAACTCATTTATCAATAACTTCTTAATGTCTGACAGTGTCCTTGTCGTCCTAGGGGAGCTGTTTGCGTCTAAACTCATGTACTAGTCTAGTGTGCGGTCTCTTAGCGTAATATATAGCTACGAAAGTTTGGTATCTTCATCAGTGATTTGTTTTTCTTCCCAGATCTTTTCAAAAATGAACAAATGTTTCTCAGGGTCTTCTGGTGCTTCTCCTCGAAATTTGGGAAACCCGATGGTGGGATCGTGTCCTGCCATTCTGAATGCTTAACTACTACCTCCGCGTGGTGTAGATACTTGACTAGTGCTACCTGAACTGGCTCCTCTAGTTGTTGTTCCTTGTGTAGATGTACTTCCTGATGTTTGACTTCTTCTGAACTTCAGTTGCCTAAACGGTGGTGTTATATTTGGTGTGTTATTCACACATGGGTTTATGGGTTCCACACTGACATTAATATGGATAGGATTGCTACCTTCTCTTCCCATTCTTGGACCTCTTGTCTTCCTTTCATATGTTGTGCGCAAGATTTCCTCAATATGCTCCATAGCTTGGATATCCTCTACCTCTTCCTCATCACTCGCCAAGCCTTCCCTCGTAGATATGACTCTCTTCTTGTTGTTCACCTTGTATTGGTAGGGTACTCCATTACGTGTCTTTCTAGCTATCGCCATGATCTGCTTGATCTAGTCGTCATCCATCATGATCGAGTCCAAGTCTTTTTGTTAGTGCTTCCCCCCTTCCCCCATGCATGCAGGGAAGTTTAGCTGTCTGACTCCATTGTCATTACACCTTTGTTATATAGCAATATCTTAATCGAAGTATAGAGTGATCGAATGTACCTTCCTTGAGGTCCCCATAGGAACTCTTGCTCCGCTGCGCTATACGACTTCGTTGTGTCTACCACAAACTCTGTGATAAAACCTACCACAATACTATCAAGCCAAAAGTATACTGCACAGGTGAATTTGTTGTTCACCTGTTGAAGTTGCCCAATATGTACTGGGCTCCACTCGATCCGTCGAATACGATTCGTTGCGTGGTTATCCTTCAACCTTAGTATCCATTCCTATAATAGATGCAAAAATCATAGAAAAAGACTTCGTGTAAATCAGTAAACACGTATTTATCAAGGTATTTGTGAGGTGTTAGTCTAGGGTTTCTATTGTCTTTTTGTGAAAACTCTAGCTCCTTAGTTCTTAGCCAAGTTTCGATCTCTACTTTTGTGGGATTCCACAACCTCAACATTCCCTCCTAATGGCTCATTGGTCTCTTCCCTAACCTTTTATTGATTCACTCCCGAGAGATCTTTGAGTTATCTCCTCTACTCAATCCTCTCCTGTTCCTACCAACAACAACATAACCATTTGTTGGTTACTTCTCTCCTATACTGTCTAAGTTTAATGACCCAGGGTTCATGTCTGTTCAGGTTTCCAACAAATCCTCTAAAACTATCGGCCCTCATGGTAAACCAGAAGGCAACACAACACACATAATGCGTTGCACAGTCTCAACCAAGACAACTTTAATGGGTGGTTGTAATACTCAGGTGTTTTCAGCCTAGGATTGAGTGTGAGATAAGCCAGCTAACTATTGAACCATTATTATGACTAGTCAATGCGACATACTGTTATTCATGACTTATGCAGTAAATCCATAGGCTTATTCCCTTAATATTGCAAAATCACTTAAACAAGCAATATAATAACTCATTCATTCAACATAATTATAACTTCTTCAGACAATAAGATATGCAAACATTCATCACATAAAAAAAATGTTACCGTGGTTCACCCCCTCTTGGGGCTACGTCCACAAAGATTTGGCTCTCAGCTCTTTTATTATATTATGTTCGCATCTACAATGCCACGCGCTTACAACTCTTCTTAGTCGGGTGAGATCTTAGATGGGGAGGAATATATCGCACCAGGCTCCATATCCCGCGATCTAACCCTCAAGATCTACACTCCCTCATCCTCTCTAGCTCAACAACTTATACAAAATAAGTCTTACAACAAAACATTACATATCGCATCAACTATTGTGTAACTACAATAAATTCATAATACTCTGAAGTGAACCGAACAATACAAAATCCAACCCCCTATGATACCTACATATTTCTATTTATATGCTTATGGATCCTTAGCCATTTACAATGCATTACCAAAACCCTAAGACTACTGTTGTTGGGTCTTGTTGTTCTTTCTTCCAGTTGTTGCCTTCCTTGCATGCGCGCATGCTGTGCTTCCTTCCAGCTGTCGCTTTTCTCATGCATGCTTTCTTTCCCCAAAAATTCCTTGCTTTTCCGCTTTGGCCTGCCTCCAACAACAACCGTTTCCATACTTTTATCCAAGTCACTTTAGTAAATTCAAATATGCATTTTGAAAGGTATTATATTTAATTTAAATTATGTCAATTCAAATGGATTTAAATTTAAATGTTTTAAATTGAAATAAATTTTAATTAAATAGTTTTACATTGAAACAATTGCTTATTTTGTTAAATGAGGTTTTTGCATATGGGCGTGGAAAATGCTAATCGATAACCTTGTCAAAAGAGGTCTTGACGCTTCCTAACGTGATTTCAACGACTCATAAGTTACTCATACAATGTCGGATCGGGGTGCCATTTTTTAGGATGTGGATAGTGTGGAGAAATATTTTTAGCAAGACAACTGGATATTCCATTCAAGTATTCTATCGATGTCACGACTGACAAGCTAGTCTAGGCTAGAAATCCTTGGTGATCATTTTGTAACTTTCGAGCCTTGGAATACGATTCCATCAGTTGTGTTGGAATTAGAATGGAGAAAATAATACAATTAGCCTATTTTGGGGATGAAAATTTACTCTGACAGATGCCGAAAAATTACACTCAAAGGCGTTTTTTAATAAAAGTTCGGATCTTGTTTTTTATGTTGCTTCACGCAAATTAGATTCGGTCAGTTGTTGTACCATCTATGCTATACGGGCTCCTAGTTCACCCATTGAAACTGAGGTGATGCGTCAATAGCACAAATTTATAAATCCACCAAAACAACCAATTGATGTCCAATGTGCTTAGTACTGTCTAGGAGTTGAAAGAACCAAATTTCTTCCAAAGTGTGTTTTAGATCCAATACAAGATCAACAGGTATTGTGGTTAACCCATATATCTCTAGAAAATTCTTTCACAATCCAAATTTAGTCATAAAATCGAGAAACACAAACCAAACAATCTAGTATGATGTGCGTGATGAAATTTATTGGTGACAAGGCAAACTAAATTACGACTGCAATATGAAGTGGACTGGGGGAGATAATAAAACAATGACCGAATATCTAAATAGGCATGGAGAGCTTAGTCATTGGGAATGTAAGGAGATTGACTGATGAGATGAGAAAAAAGGATCCAAGCTGGGAGGAGGATGGAATAGGCCTTAGAACGAAGGTGGGCCAAGTTGACCTAGTCAGTGTTGGAGAGAGGGAGAAGATCCTCATCGACGTGCTTGGTGATGATTAAGGGTCATCATCCTTTCACTAACTCATTGGCGACAACAGAGGGAAACTTGTCAATAGGTAGTGTGTCGACGAAGAAGAGGTGAACATCATCGATATGTAGTGCAACAAAGCGAAAGGGATGGGCATTGTCGATATTTGGTGTATCGAAGAAATTGAAAGGGAGTTAGGCGATGAAGAGCATGTGCATGGCAAGGATACTCATGTGAACATTACTGATGTGTCGATGTTGATCATGTGAACTTCGCTAGTGATAAAGACGTGCATCCGTGAAGTTTAGTGGAGGCACACTAGTGCATCAACCAAGTTCAAAGGGAGTTGGATTATGTATTGGAGAAGAATTTGCAAGCACGCCAATGTGGAGGTGGAAGAAAGGATGCATACACCAGTACGATATGTTTTATCTTAGGAAGAGGGAAATCGTTGAAGTGCAAATTTTCAGGTAGAAGTGATCGAGAGAGGACCTATAAATTATAAGGTGAGGAGAGTGGGAGGAAAACTTGTGCTTAGCCATTCACATGAGAGAGAGTGTCAGGGTTCTGGTAGGAATATGTGGAGGGGGGGAAATTTCTTGTCTTGGAGAGATGCTAAGACGAGATTGGGAGGTTGTTGTGCATGCACAACATAGTGACTCTTATCCACTAGAAGATCGACCTCAAATCGACCTGAATCGACCAGTGCATGAGGAAGAAATGGAAGAAGAAGATCATATCATCTATCCCCAACCAGGTATCTAATGTGTTTCATGACTTAATGTATCTTAGGAATTTTATTTTTTCATATTTACACCTACAAATTTTGGAATGTAATAAAACTGGTAAATCCCAAGTAGATACAGGGATAGATATGAAAGTAGTAGCACTGTTATATATAATGACCATGCCTCTGTGATTTGACACTCTTTTTTGTACTTTTTTGCATGCTTTGGATGGCCATTTTTTATCAATATAATATCTCTCGGTTTTTGTCAAAAAAACAAAATTGAACGTAGTACTGAGTAAGTAATGTCAACAAATATGCAAGGCATAGACCATTGGTAGTCCTTCGTGCTCCGTGGTTGTGTAATTTTTCTCAGAATATGATAGCTTCCTGCTGGAATAATATATTGGGTGATAAATGCTCTCTTCTCTAGGTTGTGCTAGCACTGCACCAATTGCAAATGAGGACACATCAAAATGCACATGAAATATCTTCGTCCAATATGGAAATATCAAGATCGGTTCCATCACCAATCTCTCAATTATCATGTCTAACACTTCCTGACATTCTTGTGTCCATAGATACTTCATGTCTTTGCACAATATCTTCTCCAACAACGCAACAAACTTGGTGTAACTCCACATAAATCATCTATAATACCCATATAGTACCTCCTAACATTTTTGTGTCCCAAAGTTGTGTGCGGATCTCTAACAGATGTGGGAGCCAACATATCCACTATTGTGGCAATATTTTCTTGGTCTATTAACAAACTTTCCTTGCATACAACATGTCCCAATAATGTCCCAAACTATGTACATAAGATTCATTTTTTCAAGTGCAACTATCAATCATAGTTCCCACATATGCTCCTTCAGTAGTTTGAACACCATCTAATCATCTAAGTACACCTCTAGAAAATTATGGATAAAGTCCTTAAAAGATGCGACCAAAATTCTAGAAAACACCACAAGTGCATTCTTCAGGAAAAAGGGTCTTGTCGTGTACACAAATGAGCATCATTCTATTGCAAACTTCATCTTGGCTTGGTTTTCTTCCACAATTTTTACCCGGTGCTATCATGAGAAGCCATCTGTGAATGAGTAAGCCTCGTGCCCACCCACATTTTCCAACACTTCATCCATAAATGGTGTTGAGAATGGATCATGTACGCAAGATACATTTAATTTACATATTTCTACACAAATTATTAGGTCACCCATCTTCTTTGGTTACACCACCATCGAGCTAATCCAATCTGACTCCTCCACAGGGACAATGATCCGTGCCTCCAACATTCGATCGAATTCTTTGCGCACTTACTCCTTTTACTTTGGGTTAACTCGATAGGGTCTCCTATTTACTGGTTTAGCATCTGGATTTAACTAAATCTTCATTTTACCAAGGGATCCCACAATTCCCTTCATCTTCGATAATCTCCTTGGAAATATATCTTCATACTCTTTCAAAAAATATACCACGTGCATTACCATTTCCTGATCCCAGTAATCGCCAACTATGGCCATCTTCGACACTTCTTCTATGCCTATATTATGTTTCTTTGTTTTCATTGGTCATGCATAGTTCAACATAGTGAAAATATATGCCTTTCCTTGAG
>JZKD02S0925447.1:104796-122680 GCA_000966675.3 Picea glauca
GGTTTTGAGACTTTTCTGATTATGTGCTTAAAGATAGTTTGAGATCCTACACTCATGGATCTTGTCTTTCCTCTTTTGTAATTAGATCCTATTATTGTGGATCTAAGAATTAATGCTCTTTCTTAAGAGAGAGTGAGGAAAAATTATATAATTTCTTATGTGATCCCTATGTAGAGGGGGGACTAATGAGGAATGAATGAGTGGAGTTAGAGATCCATAGTGCTACTACTCCTAAGCATTGAGAGACTTATCCATGTGAGGAATTATCATTCTTGATGTATGGAGAGATATGAGTGTGAGTATTCTTCTTGAATCCTCATTGAAGGAGAAGGCATCTCTTATGTAATCACTTACAAGAAGGTCCCAACATCTTTTGAAGAAGGAATGAAAGTGATCCGTATTCCAGTTGAAGTGGGTCCGAAGACGTATCCCAGGAGGGGTGAACTCTGTTACCAACATTGGTTGTCTCTCTCTTGTCTTTTCATGTGCTTTATTATATTTGAGTTCATGTATGTTATGTATTATTGTTTAAAAGCATGGTTATTAATGCACTCATATGCCCTTTAATCCTTATGCAAATAATTCGTTAGAAAACGATTCTCGATTGAAAACATGTGTAGAGTAAGTACTCGCCCATTTTCAGATCAAGTGGTATCATAGCATGCTGACTGCTTTGCAAGATGGGAAAAGGATCAAAGTGAGTAGAAAGACTTCAAGAATTAGAGGAGATAAATCAAAACATTCAAGCTGAAAATGCAAATTTGAGGAGACTTTTCCAGGTTACAGAAGAAGAGAAGCAGGAGCTTCAAGAGAGGTATCAACTTCAAGGAGAAGTCATTAATGGAATTATTGAAGAATTTCACCTTGAATTGCAAACAAAGGATGATCTCTTGGCTAAGTTGCAGCATGGTGAACGAATGGAAGACAAAGATCCTTCTACAGTGGATGCACAAACTCAAACTAAGTTATATGATGTTTCTTCATGTTCAATGTTTTCTCAGTATGAAACTAATGTGGGCATGAAGCTCCTCACAAATATGGGATACATAGGAGGTGGACTTGGAATTCATGGCCAAGGAGTCACTCAACCATTAGAGGTGGTACAAAGACTACTATTTGTAGGTTTTGGATATGGTCAAGAGGAGATTGGAGAGTGCTCAAAGTCCACTGAAGCAAGAGACACTTCAAAAACCATTTCTATACCATTGGATTCCAAGAGAGGAGTCAAATCATCTAGTCCTAGTCCTCGTCATATCTACAATAAGGATAAGCCTGGAAGGTATAAGGGTCATGTTCAGTCAAATTATTTATTTGATATTAAGAAGCATGATACTTGCAATATGCATTATTGCACTCGATATTCTAACCGTGGTGTAGCAAAAAATAACAAGAATAAAACTTGGGTAAAGAAGACGATCATGCCAACCAAAAGTGAGACAAGACAGAAAGAACCCCTTTCACGTCTTTGTGACAAGGAAATTCTGTTAAAAGAGAAGCAAAAGAACTATTGCACTCATTGCAAGATGAGTGGTGTTACTGGATAAATCGGTAGGTGCAGACACTAACAGATCTCACTAGATCCACCTGGATCTAGAACAAAACAGGACAAGACACGACTCTTTCTCTAAGTTGCAATCATTGAATCTACTACCCAGAAGGAATGAGTGACATACCTTTATATCGCTTCCTTAGGTCTCTGTTGTCCCTGCTTCACTTTGGTGCTCTTGTGAAATTAGGTCCAAGACAACAAAAACCAACCAAAGTGAAAATAACAAAGTATATTCAATGTCAACCTATGCATATGATCAAGGAGTTATGCAATAAAATAAGAGTGATTTTATGGGAAAGGGACATGTTGTTGTATTATATTAAATGAAAGTAGAAGATACAACCGGATCACCTTGATGTCGCAAGCTTCCTTTCAATGGCCCTTGGTTCCAACACACGCAGTTTCTCTACATTTGCATGAAGAAGATCCAATACAACTTGATAGACCAAATAGAGTGTTCAAGATTCTATCCAAGCAGAGTTCTTCACACAATTCTTTCACCAATTCTTCATTCAATCTTGTTTAACCTTTTCCACGAGAAACCTTTCAATAAATAGGAGAAGGATAGATGGTTAAATAGATGAGGATGATCCTACTAAATCTGAGAAGTCAGTAGGATGCCAACTCATTTTCTAGAAGATTCCCTTCTAGAACCTTCGTGACCTCTTCTCTTTTCCAAGCTTTGAAACAGGTTCGCACCCTACCTATAGAGCAGACTGCGAATAGTTCACACCCTAAGCATGGGTTGCCTGTGAGAATGAAGGATTTTCACACCCTATAACATAGGCAGCCCACGAACTCATCTTAAAAATATTCTTTTTGGAAGAAGACAACAATCACTTTTCTCAGGCAAAAAGTCCTCGTGGGAGCCTGAATACATCATTGTAGAGACATCACCAGAGTGACCAAAATAATGTGTAACAGAATGCCCCCCAAAGTATGAGGCCAGAAATTGTGACAGCCGAAATACTTTGTAAAATGTGTGTGTGTGTGTCAGAAACAAGGAGCACACCTAATCAAAAACCTGTAAACAACCAAGCATCTGCAGAATATAATACCAGTTCTGAGGTAGGCATCCCCATGCTCAGATCACAAATGAATGGAATCATAAATGTAGGTCATGGCCACCAATCATACACAGTGGACCCATGTCATGAAAATGATACATAGCCACCAGGAATACACTATGGATCTATGTGAGAAGACTAGAATTAAGACATAGCCACGTGACATACAAAGTGGATCTATGTGCTGATACAAGTCATACATACTACTATCACAGCCTGGATAAAAAATATGAGACCTAGGGTCTTCAATCCCATTACCTAAAAGTACGAATCTAGCCATGTGATTACATGTGCTGAAGTCGAACATGGTAGAAACCACTTGATTACCAGTCATTGATGAAGAACGTTAACAAGTGCGAGGGAAATCACCATTGATGTCAATGACTCCCAAGGTACAAAAGTACAATCTGAACGAATGCGAATGAATGAGATGAAGTTGAGAACTCGATAGAATCTCTCGATCAGGGATCAATGATGTGAAACCCCTATCGAAAGCGAAGAGACCTGCCATTAAGGCATGCAGGTTCCAAGGTACTAAATGATTTCTAAGTCTCATTCCTGGATAATGAGTTGGAGTCGACGGAAAAAAACTTGTCACTGGAGGGCCTTGATGTATCCCCCATCAATGACATGAAATAAGTAACAGATTTTGAGGGTGAATCAAAGTATGAACATGGGTTGAAATGGACATAGGGAAGGCCAACATAGTAAGAATGGACAACTGTAGATGGTCGACTCAATAGAGGGTTTGTTTGAACTTCTCTTGAACATATAAACGACACGACCAAGGACTTATCAGCACTGACTCAAAGACGACCCAATATACGACCTTGTAGCAAGTCAAACGAGAGACAAATGGATTTCCCAACCCGGATTGAAATGGAAAATAGGGGGTGTCATGTTCAAGAGCGACGCTTACTACCATTAACAAAAATATGAAAACATATCCCTTTCCCAAAATTCCCCCCACCATCTCTGGCGAGTACCTCTTTATTTTTACACAAGCTTGAGGAGGATAACATATGATTGTTGATGTAAGCTCATCCTTCAGACGAGTCCCTCAGAGTATATTTAACAAACCCTAAGAAGGAGTGGTTCGGTCCCATTACGGGTCTTTCAATGTTTGTTTAACGAGTCCAAGGATAGAAAACTCGAGGGTTTTTCATGTTTTGAGAGTCTGAAAAGCACTTAAAGAGAACTCTCTCAGTTCCTTTTTCGTAAAAGAGTTCGACGAGACCGAAAAAGTGATAAAATATCACCCATTGAACGTTTTCTTCAAATACTTCAACGAGTGTGAAAAGAACAAGATCACTCGGCAATCTTGCAATCTTTTCGTTTTTATGAAGCGTGAAAAGAGCTTAAAGGATACTCCCTTACGTTTGTCATTTTCGTGTTACCATGACGAGTATGAAAAGATGACAAAATGTATACTCGGTTACGTTCTCATATATTTTCGAGCGCGAGAACGAACGAAGATTGAGATCGAGGTTTTTCCTACAAAAACCCTAAAAAAGTAGTCGTACATGCGACAAAAAAGAAAAAACACTCGTACCCCATCGTTGGGACTTTGAAGTTGCTATATCTGCAAAAAACCATACTCACAAGGCTATTAGGGTATTAGGTTTTATAAACAAAGCAATAAAAATAATATAAAAGATCAATAAGAAATAGTAAAAAGTGAATAAATATGGGTGAAAAGGAATTTTTACCATTTCATTGTTACTTTGCAAAAAACTTGTCCAACATACCTCGTTTTCCCCGAAATTTCTTTACTCGATTATGAGAGGCACAAGCGACCATTCGACGAACGGTTTCAACCAACGAGGTAATCTCCTGATTCTCCAACTTTTCTATGGTTTGTTTTTGGTTTTTATTGGCAATTTTTAGAGTTTTGAGTCCATTTTAGGGTCGGAACATGCGCTCAAGCATTCTTGCAGGTGGGCATCAGGGCACCTGCGAGAATCTCGCACTGTGCAAAAGGTTCACCTGCAAGGGCCGAAAAATGGATTTTAATGTGTGGTTTTTCTCAATAAAAATTATGCAAAAGTTCAAAACAAGTTGTTGACTTCCCTCTCATGGCTCTATTGCAGGTGTTGACCATCACGATGTTGGAATGGAAAGAAACAAAACATGAGGAGGATGATGCCATTGCCGTAAATGACCCAAGTACAGTTTTTTCCCTCCGGGAATGTGGGCTCTTGAAAATTTTTAGGATCATGGGCATGAGAGCCCAACTCAAGTTGTTAGAATACCTAGTCCACATGTGGGACATGGATCAACAGTTATTTCACGTGGGAGTCCATATGCTGACACTAGATATCGAGGATATCTATTTTCTGATAGGGTTGTCACGATGTGGATACCATGCTAGTTTGACCAGAGGTAGAGGCGACAAACTTCCTATGGGCGAGTATGTTCACCAATATTGTGTTCCCAAGGCAGAGAGAAGCAAGGGTAAGGTTTCCATTTGGGGGGTCCAAGATTTGACCCTACAGACTATCTTGTTTACCATTGCACACATGGCTGAGAGCGCGGCTCCGCACATGGCTCTCCAGAGCTATTTCCAATACGCCATAGAGTGTACAGAGCCTCGGGTTTTCAACTGGTCGGACGTAGTTCTCCGCAGTATGAAGAGACAACTGACAAAGTGCAGAAGGGGTGACTTGAAGCAGTTTGGGTACATGTCACTTTTGGTGTTATTCTTCCTCGAGAGGGTCCCACTACTGCGACTACAGGTTGATTGGGGATTACTGGCCCTAAAAGATCTGAGGATGCTGAGGTGGTGTAACCTCATGGCTCGACACGTAGCAGGGCCTATAATCAAGTATAATGATTCATTTTTTGACTGGTTGAGGCCCGAGATGCTGATGATCGACGACTACGCATATGTCGGTTTGGATTTCCGAGGGGATCCAGATTTGGTCCTGCCTGAGGATGCTCAGTGGGGTGACTTAGGTGAGAAGTACACATTTTGTTCTTTTTAAATGTTTTTGCAAATTTTATTATATGAAATGTTTTTATGCTTATCCAAGGACTAATCGAAAAATTTCTTTTTGATGACACAGATGTGGGGTCGTATCGACCTCCAAGAATGTCTCCCATTCAAAGGCGAGGAGAAGCGGCTCCAATGGTGAGATGGGATGCCGAAGACTACGAGGTAGTGGAACAGAACTTAGAGGGGTTGATTGCGGATGTCCCAGACATTGCTATTGGGGATATCCCGAGACCTTACCAGCGTCATACTGTGGGCGTGTTCGAGTCTCTCAGTCGATTTCTATGTAGGGTAGCCCAAGCAGTTGTGTGTTATCATGAGCGTCATCCATGATACTATTTTGTAGAAGCTATAGGCTTCGTATTTTGATATTTTGATCCTTGGACATAAAAATTTTGTAAAAACTTTTGATCGTTATATACATATATATGGCTTCTACCGGCTTATTTTGCGTTGTGTTATACATGTGATGTGTGATTGGTTTATAAATGTCCCAAATGTCTGTCTAACACATAGTTAGCTAAGGCATTAGTCGATGTATTTAGACATCTAGGAATGTGTTGATATTCGATATAATCAAAATAATGTTCAGAGAGGAGAATTCGTAAATATACCCGTAATAAAGTAGGACTTCGGGTAGCATAGACATTACTTAACTGTAGTACTACTAGTTGTGAATCGAGTCGTATAACCAGGTGGCAGATATCAAGTGAAATAGCATCAATCAACAATTCGATGACAATGCTATATTCTTCAATATTATTGGTCGCACGACCTAGGCACACACCTCGTAGACTGATAAGTTCTTTTGTAGGGGCGTAAATTGTCCATGCAACAGAAGCAAAGTACTACGAATAGCGCCATCGACGAAGCTAATGTGGGGTGGCGAAGACTCCGACATCTGGAAACCAAGCACAATGCAAGATAAGCGATTGAGGGCAAAGACCAAATAACAAAAAAACATACTAAAGTAATACACAAAAAGTATGATACAATAAAATGCAAGCACTCATGCACAAGTGATCTTAAGCATAGTAATTCTTTAAGTACAACCCATTTATGGGTTCACTCAAAGGGATATCATTGTAGTCCATCAACTCCTAAGCTCCTTTCTCCAAAACTCATCTGACGATATAAGGACCTCACCACATAGCTTCAAATTTTCCAGCTCCTATCATATCCCGATCTTATTCGTAAAGGAGAACCAGATCACCTTCAGAGAAAATGTGTGGCTTGACATGTTTTTCGAATTTGGCTTTGACGCGTTTCTTCTAGGCTTCTATGACTAGGGTGGCATCACGTTCTTCTTCGACAGAAGTGTTTGGGATAAGTTTGATAGCTAGTTTAGGGAGGGTATCTCACATTCAATCGACAAGATGACTTCTAGACCATAGACTAACTGGAATGGTGTGAACCCGGTAGAAGACTTAACAGATGTCCAGTAAGCCCACAATGTTGAAAACAACATTGTGTGCCAACTTGTTTTGTGAATCCCTATCATTTGTCAAAGCATGGTAATGAGGACTTTGTTTATTGCTTCAACTTGGCCATTGGCTTGTGGGTAATAGGGTGTTGAGTTTTCATGGCGAAGACCAAACTTTTCAGTGAGTTCAGACATCATGAAGTTTCTAAAGTGGCTACCGCGATCAGTAACGATATCTTGAGGAACACCAAACCGAGCAATGATGTGATTGAATATAAATAATGTTGCAATCCTTCTGGTATTGTCGAATGTTGGCATCGCCTCGACCCATTTCGTAAAATAATCTATGGCTACAATAATGTATCCATGTGCCCCGGTCGAGTGAGGGTGACATGTCATGAAATCGATACCCCATTTCGCAAAAGGACCAATGGAGACTACAGGGTGTAGAGGAGTAGGGTGTGATCGTATTTTATTGTTGTAGGTTTGGTAAGCGTGGCATTTTTGGACATCAATTATACAATCATTGAATAAAGAAGGCCAAAAATACCCCGCTCGTAAGATCTTCTGGATAGTAGAATACCCAGACATGTGACCACCATAGGCTCCAGAATGGCAGTCATTCAGGGTTTTCTTGGCTTCGTCAAACATGAGGCAACGTTGAAAAACGGAGTCAATCCCACGATGATAAAGAGTATCACCGAGGATAATATATTGACGGGCTTGGTAGCGTATTCGACTGTGGTCAATGCTAGAAAAATTGGGCCATAAAGTTTGGGTCTGGAGATATATGATGATATCTCTGTACCAAAGGTCAACATAACTGATTAGGAAAAGGGATTCATCGGGTAATGAATCTTCTACTACATTTTCTGTCTCATAGCAGGGAAGGTCGCATATCAACTCAAAAAACACCAAGGATTTATTGGATTTAGCGTGCTCGAATTCTAAGTCAAACTCCTGGAGTATTACGATTCATTTGGAGTATTTTACCCCTAGCAATTGGCGTGTAAGAATGTGATGCATAGGGTTGCAATTAGAAATTACCGTAGTATTGCAAAAAAGGATATAGTGTCGGAAACGTTGAACAACTTGGATGGCTTCCAAGGCCAGTTTTTCAACATGTAAATACTTGGTTTCGGTAGTTGTGAGACTCCGACTCAAGTAATAGATGACATGTTTGTCATGAGAATCATCCTCCTGGATGAGAACCATAGCGATGGTATAGTCCGAGGCTGCGAGGTAAAGGAAATAATCCCGACTGTAATCAAGTGGGAAGAGTAGTGGGCTACGTATCAAAGACAGTTTCAAAGCTTCGAAAGATTTGTTGACAGTGGTATCCCATACGAACTCATAACCTTTCTTGAGCAGTCACGTAAATCCAAGAGTTAGCTCAGCATAGTTTGGGATGAAACAATGGAGAAAGTTTGCCTTCCCTTGCAAACTTTGTAACTGACGAAGTGAGGAAGGAGGAGGGAGATTGAGAATTTCCTCGACCATCAAAGGATCTACCCTGGTCCCTTGATGTGAAATAATAAAGCCCAGAAGTCGGCCGAATTCTACGCAAAAAACACATTTGTGGGGATTCAAGTGTATATGGTAAAACCGACATCGAAGGAAAATGGTGCAGAGGTGTATTATATGATCTACACGACACATGGAATGAGCAGGTAAGTCATCGAGATATGGTTGCACAATGCGATTTATATCATGAAAGGCGTAAGACATAGCACGTTGAAAATTTGCATCGGCATTCTTTAAACCGAATGGAAGTTTTCGGTAGACGAAAGTGCCCCAAGGAAAAATAAAAGTGATCTTGTGTTGGTCCGCGGGTGTGATATTGATTTGATTATATCCGGAAAAACCATCCATCAGAGAGAAGATTTCACTTCCAGCACAATCGTCGACGATTTGGTCAATGAAGGGGGTAGGAAAGTTGTCTTTAGGACAAGCTTTGTTAATGTCTCTATAATCAACACACACGCGGATCGTGCCTTGTTTCTTGTTAATCAGAACAATATTGGAAACCCAGTCAGTTAGAGCCACAGGGTAAATAAAGCCATCTTTGAAAAGTTTCTCAACTTCAAGCTTGATAGCGGCTGCTTTACGTGGGTGGACTGGATGAATTCATTGTCGAACGGGTTTAGCGCCTGGGTATGTCTTAATATTATGTACCACAATGTCGGGGTCAATCCCCTACATTTCTTCATAGGTCCATGCGAAGACATCACAAAATTCTTGGAAAAGAGACTTGTAGGTGACAACTTCATCATGGGAGCATGAAGCTCCGATATGCACATTTTTGACAACACCAGGTTTTATGGATATGTCGAGGGGGATGGTGGGTGAGATATTTCTTAAGTTCCCTTCGTAGAACATATCATGTGTAGACTCGGGAGCAGTAGAAATGATAACAACGGTCGATGGGGTCAAGATTCGTTGGTAACCCTCAATGGTGTGTTGTTCCAGGAAGAGGATGGAACAATGATGTCCATCGTCCCAAGGGGTTTCTTCCATGGATATAAAAGACATAATTATCTCGTCCGTGGGAAAAATGATGCGGAATGGATCCAGAGATAAATCACCAAGAGAGGGGGTAGAAGGGGTTGCCGATTGAATGGCTTGATAAGTGGATTCGACTGGACTCAAAGGCATTTCGTCGCCATAACGAAGATGATCATCGAGGTTGGGTACCGTCCACGAGTCCTAAGACACAAAGGTTCCATGAATAGAGGTGGAGATCATGTTGATCGAGGCAAAAAATGGATGTGGAACATCGGGTGGTGGAATGGGGAAAGTACCCATCAAAGAGGAATCTTTAAGAAGACCGACACCGATGTTCTCATATCCAGGGGGGGTTTTTGCAATGAAAGGTACATTGCCGGTACGTTCATTAGAGTGAAAGAAGGCCAATTGATCTACGGTAACTACTTTTCCTTGATGTGGGAAACACACGACACGAAAAAGAGTGGACACAACTGTACGCATGGAATCGATCCAGCTACAACCAAGTAGAAGTTTGTAATCGAGAGGAGCGTCAAAGACCTCAACTTCAACGTTGACCATTTTTCCTTCTAACGTAATAGGCAACGAAGGGAGGACATCGTAAGGCTTAAAACCAGATCCATTGAAGGTTTTGAGCATGTTGTGGAATTCAGTTAAAGGAGGAGAGTCGATGGCTTTCCAGCAGGTAATAGACATGACACACGTCGAGGCACCCTCATCAATAACTATTCTACAAATTTTTTTGTCAGAGACAATAAATTGTATTTGGAATGCGATTTGAAGGGGTAACCTTGGAATGTGATCTTCCAAGTCAAAAATTATTAAATTTGTATCCGTAGGGTCGATTCCACCAATAGCTTTCAACAATGCCTTCCATTGTATAGGACAACTCTGAAGGAATTTGAGGGCTGACATCGTGCACGGTACTTGAGCCAGATCTTCGACAATATTGTAGTTCTAGACAACACGTGCATGAGGATTGAAAGTCTATTTTCGAACAACACCCTTTGGGGGAGGGCGAAGACCTGTTTCTAGGCTCGGTCATTTGAGATGAAGAGGATTGTTGGTAGGTGGAGTCGTGGGAGATGGTTGTACCAACATAGAAGGTATTACATCAACCTTCTCTTTGGAGGAAGAATAATCTTTGGCTCGAGTGGTGAGTGTGATGTCATTCTTCTTTGAATTACTTGTTCACATTAAGACATAGGATGTATTGGAGGGGGAAGGTTGGTCATGAATGACCAATTGGGCCTGTTGTTGAGAAGGGAAGGGTTGTGACAACACGGTCAGAGTGGGGGGTTTCGGGGTCCCTTGAAGGAACTTAGTAACCTCGACTCGTCGTGGACAATCCTTAGTGTAGTGATCATCACCAGAGATAAGACAAGGGTGTCGGGGTCTGTGCTTATCCTTATCATCAACAGGTGGTGTTTTGGTTTTCTCAAATTGCGGATTATTTTTATCCTCCTTGTTCTTACCCTTTCCTTTTTTGGATTTATTTTGTCGGCGGGAGTAGATTGAACATAGTTCACCTCAGAAGTCTTGCCGGTGGGAGGGGTAGGAGACGGAGCATTTTGAACATTAGAAGAAATGGATTTGGGGTTGTTGCTAGAGGTTTGGACAGAATGAGGTTGGGCATGGAAAGTGTCAGTCACACCGTCAACTGCATGAGAAGCAACAGGAGTATTTGAAATAGCAGAAGTAGAAGGATGAGGTGCGTCAGGGAGTAAGTCATAAAGAGTACCCTTTTGTGAGTAAACGAGGTCAAGGTATTGAGCATGACTGATTGTTTGTTCTTTTGTGACAATTCCACCCATGGTGATGTCACGAGCGATGTCGTTCATGAATGATTTCGTGAACCACTCTTCCAGCAACTGATCGGGAAGTTCGAGTTTGATGAGATGTCATCTCTGTCCCCACTCATGAATGTGATCATAGATATGAGTGTCTTTATTTTGTTTGAAAGAACTCAAAATTCCAGTTCCCATTTTGTAGTGAATCGGTAACTAGTAGTGGGTAAGGAAAGCCATAGCGAGGGTGTTAAAGTCGGTGAAGAAGCCTCGTGGTGATTCTATATACCACTTCGCGGAGGAACCTATGAGGGTTTGCTGAAAAAGACATAAACGAATAGAGTCATCCATCAAGGAGTTGGATGAGCACCAAAGGTGAAAAGTCATTACATGATTGTTCAGGTCCTCTCCCGGTTTACCATCGAATTTAGGGATGTCGGATAGTAGTTTGGCTGGTATGGCGGGCCATTGAGGAGAGTGACGGATCAGATCATTTAAAATTCTCGACAGATCAGGGAGGTCTAGGGTGTCTAAGAAGGGCAACTTTCTATTCACATGTGGGTACTGGTGACTTTGGGGAGGGAGTCCCGTTAGTAGACCAGTGGGACCATAAGTAGTTTGCATATAATGCAAAGATCTGGGCAGATTCGATTGTTGGTGTGGAGGAAAGTAATTCATAGGGTTGTACCCTTGAACAGGGGCGTGGGGTTGAGTGTTCGAGCCCCAAATATGATTGGACGTGCTTGGATATGGTTGGCCTGTACTAGGGTGTATGAAGGAGCTAGCTTGAGGCTGTTGCACCCTAGTCGAGTGAGGATTATTTTGAATAAGATAATTCCAATACTGGGCCAAGGATGGAGGTATGTTTTGTCCATAGGGTGGGGTCAGTGGGGGTTTCCCTCCAATCAGGGGTTGTGTCCCAATTGGGATTTGTCCTGCAAAAGGGGATTGGGTTTGGCCTTCTTGGTGAAATTGTCCACTGACAAGAATCTGGTAATTAGGTGTGAAAGACGGGATGGTGCCACTAGGATCGGTGTCTCCGATAGAGGATGGAAGAGGTCCTCTGAAAGGGGGTCGAGGAAGTGTCAGAATGAAACCGGGAACGAGATGGTGCCCAGAAGGAGTGGAAATGCCAGGAATTCCAGATGAGATTTGTGTAGGAGCGGGAATAGAAGCATTCAACACATGATATCTGGGCGGAAGTGTTGGGGGGAATCTAGGCGAAAGCAGTGTTCCAATGGGAGCTTGGCTAGCCACTGTAGTCTCGGTGTGAGGACTCGTAGTATCTAGGACCATTGTGTAATCGACCGTTTATAGGGGGGTAGTCAAGATGTGGTCAGCTGGCGGGGCGTCTGTACCAGGAAAATAATATGCAGTAGTAAAAGGTATCGCGTCTTGATTAGATGTTTCGGGCAGCTTAGGTGTGACATTGATATCAACGCCTGCTCCTGAGCCAAAGAGATCCCATCTAAAAATTCTAGTAGTCCAAAAATGATCTTGACCCTCAGGTCCTGTAAAAGGTCTGGTTGTCAATCCAGAAGATTGAACAACTATTTCTCTGAAAGAATTCACTCGAACAATACGTCTCTCAGAGTCGGGAGGAAGTCGGAAGTCCTCTCGAGAATTGGTAATTTAGAACCATTCTAAAGAGTTAGTTCTTTCCACTTGTGGAGTGGCGACGTCTTGGACTTCACTCTGTTGAGGAGAGCCCTTCGGTGAGTTCGTAGGCAAGGGTTGAGAACCTTCCAGGTCTTCTAGGGGTAGGCCTTTCATTCTACATGAATAGCGTGGAGGGTCAATTGTGATCGAGTCATAATCTTACAAAAGAAATTCTATGGCCAACTTGGGTAAACAAATAGCATGTGCTAGTAAAATCTAGGAAGAAAAACCAAGCAAAAAAGACCTTCCAATTCCGAAGTCACTAGTTGGTGATGAAATCCAACGTCGTGATGACGAGACAAGAAGGGGTTGGGCGAGGGTGGAAAAGTTACGTTGACGACCTACTTAATGGACTTACACCCTGGTGCAAGCTCCCACACACAATCGTGGGTATACCCTCCAAGGAGCTCGAATGAGTCTGGCTAACGTCGATTCCAGGTACCGTGAAGACTTACCCCTTCGCAGTCACCTTGTGTAAGACCCTAAGAAGATAGGATACTAAGGTTACCACAAACAATAATGATTCCTGGGGAAACAGTCGACATTCCGATCCACGTGCAAGGACAGGGTATCTAGCCCAAAATCAACTTGAGAGGCTTCCACTCATCATTGTGGGTATACCTTCAAGTGACCCCCATAATACGTGCAATCTCTGCACCGAGATAAACAAAGCAGGGTGAGTAACTCTGTCAATCTCAATGCGACCTCAGGTTTTACCCTCGTGTGAGAAGGGCTTCCCAGGACAAAATGCTGCAAATGAAATTTGACACTCCTTATCACAAGATACTATTGTGTGTTTTGTGCTTTGGAGAGTGTGTCTCACTGCCTATTCCAAAGCTCTAGCCTAGCTAATGTTGGTGTAAAAGAGCCCTAGAAAAAGTTACTAGTTGAATTTTAAAGTTGTGTAATATTAATAAAGGTTGTTGTTACGCAAAAAAGAGACGGAAATGAAACCGATGTTGTGTGAGACTCTGACCCAACAATGCGTAAATAAGGATGAATGATACAAATTTTTGTTCGATGAATCCTATTTACATGAGGGACAGAGGAGTTTTCTGGAACAATGCAAACTACGATGTATGATCTTCTCTGAAATATAATATCAAACAATCATGAACAATGCAAATTCCCTATTCATTGTCTTTCAATACTTGAATGCCAATATTTTTCAAATAAAAGGTCGCTACAAAAAGAAAAAAGTCTTTAATTTTTTATTAGAAACCAAGCAACAGGGATGGAACTAAGAAAAACTAAGCAACCAACAAAAAAGAAATACTCAACAAACACCCAAATCGATCTTTCAATGAAGATAAAAACAACAAACTGACAAGACCAGTCTTTTCAAATGCACATGGGTAAAAATTTTCCAAGTAATAGGCAATTGAAAAGGACAATTAATCTCAATTTTTAATCCAATCAAAGGCTCCGACCAAACAAGCACTCAGATTTCAGAATCAGAGATTATACCCTTGTTAAGAAAAGGTCAAGAGGTAAAAATTGAGAAAAAATGATCAAGAAAAGATTTCGATTTCCAAAAACTAATCATTTGCGAGATTTGAAGTCAAGAAACATTCAATCACTGGCCAGAGAATTTCTTCCCAGAGACACAAACAAATCTGGGCATCTGAAGACACAAAGGACTTAATCCAAAATTTTTACAAGTGAGTTTGTAGTCTAGTAGTGGGGTATAGTGCGAGAATTAAGGATTCTCGTAGGCTAGACACAGGCAGGTTGCGAGAAGTTCGCACTGAACTGAACACTAGGGTGTGAACTTCAGTGATTCTCGCAGCCTACAAAAAGGTGCAGTGCGAGAAGGTTTGTAATCAAGCAAATTTTGGAAAAATGAAAGAACTTTTGAGGGAACTTCTGTATCCAAGGAGTCTGTAAAGATATCATCAAGACTCAAAGATTGATCGGGAATGAAAAAGGATAGGTCAAGATCAAATGACCAAGAAAAAACCACCAAAATGGGTTGTATCCCTAGTGGATTCGCCAATTTTGTTACTAGATAAATCGGTAAGTGCGGACACTAACAGATCTCCCTAGATCCACCTGGATCTAGAACAAAATAGGATAGGACACAACTTTTTCTCTAAGTTGCAGTCATTGAATCTACTACCCAGAAGGAATGAGTGACATACCTTTATATCGCTTCCTTAGGTCTCTGTTGTCCCTGCTTCGTTCCGGTGCTCTTGTGAAATCAGGTCCAAGACAACACAAACCAACCAAAGTGAAGATAACAAAGTATATTCAATGTCAACCTATGCATATGATCAAGGAGTTATGCAATAAAATAAGAGTGATTTTATGGGAAAGGGACATGCCGCTGTATTATATTAAATGAAAGTAGAAGATACAACCGGATCGCCTTGATGTCGCAATCTTCCTTTCAATGACCCTTGGTTCCAACACATGCACTTGCTCTACATTTGTATGAAGAAGATCCAATACAACTTGATAGACCAAATAGAGTCTTTAAGCTTCTATCCAAGCAAAGTTCTTCACACAATTCTTTCACCAATTCTTCATTCAATCTTGCTTAACCTTTTCCATGAGAAACATTTCAATATATAGGAGAAGGAGAGATGGTTAAATGGATGAGGATGATCCTACTAAATCTGAGAAGTCAGTAGGATGCCAACTCATTTTCTAGAAGATTCCCTTCTAGAACCTTCGTGACCTCTTCTCTTTTCCAAGCTTTGAAACATGTTCACACCCTACCTATAGAGAAGACTGTGAATAGTTCACACCCTAAGTATGGGTTGCCTGCGAGAATGAAGGATTTTTGCACCCTATAACATAGGCAACCTGCGAACTCATCTTAAAAATATGTTTTTTGGAAGAAGACAACAATCACTTTTCTCAAGCAAAAAGTCTTTGTGGGAACCTGAATACACCACTGTAGAGACATCACCAGAGTGACCAAAATAATGTGTAACAAGTGGCCATTGGATTGGAAAATGCTAGAAAGTTCATCCTCAGCTTTGTCCAAAACGTGGCAAGAGAGTCGTACAAGCCCCTGCAAAGAAGAAGACAACATATGAAGGAGTTAGTCCAGTGACAATAATCCCAACAATAGTTCTTCAAAAAGATCAACTATCCAAGGAGCATTCGTTTGAATGGATTAGTAAACACTAGTTATCATTTCTGTAAAAGGGAAGTACTTTGCATTAGTTGGACTCCGTATGAAAAGGGGTCAGTAGAAGTCTAATTCTGATACTGCCATGGAGCTTCCCAATCGATCACTATGCATAGAGCTCAACGAATTTATTTTTTTTCGTTGCACCAATTTCAAGTCAGATTGTGCAGATCTATATGCACTATTATGTGGTTAAAGTGCGTTTGTTGAGGGTTTAATGTTGAGAATGACATGTTGTTGATATGGAGAATACAACCGTCCATATGGATCAATTCAGTTTCATTGGTTCTCGATCATTTCTGAAGAGGAGCGCCATTGAATCTTCTCATATTGTGACATCCACAAAAAAAACGTGGATGATTATGTAAAGGAGAGTCGAAGGTATAATATGTTCTGAGGAGTTTTAAAAGTGTTAAGGTCAATAAACACCCAGATGATGCTCTCAACATTTTTACCAAAAGGAATGCATCCTGCACATTTTTTTCTTGCAATGGAGCAACAAACAACAACCGTTGTTGGCCTATGCATATTCGCTTTGTAGGAAGCGATATAATGATTCGTGGAGTTCATTGCCTACAAAGTTTTTCTCATGTATACATCATTGAAAGAGAAGCGATTATGTCCCTCTCAGTTATCCATGTCGTTGTCTCTGCTAATCTTTGTTGTTGCAGAATGTATGCACACCTCTTCGATTGCAAGGGAAGAAGCTGTGAAATTGGGAACACTAGCTTCTATACATTTATGCTATGTTTATCACACTCAAATAAAGGACTGGACGAGTTTCTAAAGTATGTGTTTCTTGTTGTACAAGAACTATTGCTGAGGCTAGGCCAAGAATCATAGGACCTGAGTTTGCATCTCTTGAATTGTTTCTCACCTCGTCAATCCAGAACACTCGCAGTTGCAGAGGAGGGAGACGATATGCGCCCATATGGTTCGATCTATGGCATTACATATTAATGTGGTCGTTCTCACAGACGATGAAGAGGGAAATTATTGTTTCCTTTCTGTTGTGGTCATCATTTGCAGACAAATATATCGCTTTTGCTGTCAGAAATGCCAACACATGTTTTTTTTTGGTGGTATTAAGATTCATGATGCTCATGGATATCGTCTTGGCCAAGTAGCGAAATTGCAGAGAGGTATTGTGAAACAAATGCGATATGAAGGAAGGTTATGGGCACTCTTTCCAACAAGAAAATCATAGTCAACTAATTTCCAATGGGTCACGCCCATTGTTGAGCTCCAAATCTACCCAAGTAAATTAGAGTGCATTTATTATCAATTCGGTGTTTGTAAGACTTAGAGGCATGTCCAAAGTATATGGATTTTAGAGATAGTTTTTATCTTTTATGGAGATAAACCAGAGATCTGTTCTAAGGCTGAATGTGAAAGAGATGCTAAGCTCCTATTCATGAGTCATCTTCATAAATCTCATGACATTAATCAACACTTGTTTTTCTAAATGGTAAAAATAGTAAGAATAAAACCTATTCTAAGGCTGAATGTGAAAGAGAAACTAAGATTCTATTCAGAAGTCATCTTCATAGTCCTCATAACAGTGATCAACACTTGTTTTTCTGAAGAGTGAAAACAGTAAGAATTCAAGAGAAAGTTTAAAACCTATCCAATGTTGGAAGAACAAAAATCTTATTCAAGAGATGCATTCATTGTCTTCCTTCATTCATTCATTAACATCAAATCAAATCAAAATACTGAAAGCATAAAATAACTCAAAAGCATTCAAAACTATCTTAATGCTT
>JZKD02S0925447.1:166230-199540 GCA_000966675.3 Picea glauca
AGGGAGGGGGTGTATGGGGTGTGAAGTGGGAGTGACGTGAGGGGGATGGGGAGTGGAGTGAGTGGAGTGTGAGGTGGGAGTGACGTAGGGAGTGAGGAGGGTAGGCTTAGGATACGTAGGTTAGTTTTGTTTTTTGTTTTTTGTTTTTTGTTTTTTTTTTAAATTTGTTTTGTTTTTAATATTTTTATGTTATTTTGTGTTTCATTTTTTAATTTGTTTTGTATTTTAAATGTTTTTTATATTGTATTTTATATTTGTTTTTGGTTTTTGTTTTTTTTTTATATTTAATAAGTTTTGTATTTTTATATTGTTTTGTTATATAATGTTTTTTTTATATATATATATATTTTATATTTTGGTTTTATTAAATAGTTTTATTTAATTAAACTAATCCTAGTTACTAACTTAGGTTCTTAACTTAATTAATAATTAATTAATTATTAATTATTAATGATTAATTAATTATTAAATAGTTATTTAATCAATTTTAATCTAGACTAACTTTACTAATATTTTTGTTTATCCTAAGTCTGTTTGCTTATGGACAGGGTGGCGGGAAAATTAATCAATGGGGCCATAGGACAAGGGAGTGTGTGGATGAAGGATGCAGCAGGTTGATGGGGGAATTAGCGACAAGAATGGAGGGAGGAAACGGAATCACCTGAGCCAGACTTCATCATCGCGAGGGAAAACGCCAAATCAACAGTCGAAGAATCGACTCGCCTATAATTATAGGACCCCAACACGAGGAACAATTTCTCATAGAGCAACTTGAAGTTAGGGAAATGGTCAACAGAGCACTTCGCTCTATGACATTTGTCGAAGTAAAGGTCGAAGAGAGAGGTCCATAGTAGGTGGCGAAACTCGAAGAAGTGATTGTAACATACATAAGTAAAGTTGAAGGCCAAAATTTTTATATTTCATCCTTTCAAGTCCAAAAAATATGGTGTCATTGTAAAAATGGGGCTCACACCCTCAAAATACATATATAGCCGATACATAGCATGATCGTGGAATCTGCGCCTGTGGTACCAGATGCGTATCATGATAGCACACTATGGAATCTACAAGATGCTGAAAGAGTTGCACCCATGCACGGGTTACACCCACCACTTGTCGTTGCATTTCCTTTGGTAGATCCTCCACTTGAGCCATAGTAGTCTTGTGCGTCAATGCAGGAACAATGCCGCCAAGAAAGTCAACCACCATATGATCATCGAGGGCATCAAATCTTAAAGAACCAGAAGTAGGCAAAGGCTCCTCTCCAAAGGTCGCAAAACAATTGGAATACACACTGAGACCAGAGCCTGTCATCAAAACATCGATGAAGAAGGATTTCATCTAGCCTCTAGCCTCTGGAGATATAGAATCAAGCATAGGATCCAAGATGGCACTCCCACATTGGGGATATATCTTTAAAAATATTAGCTAGGAGGAATACCTAGAATATATCCCACACAATGATCAATATGTGAGAGCACTTGACGACGAGGTGTTTCTGAACATCTGACGGTCGTACATGCATAAGGTGGCAAGAAGAAACCTCATTTTCCCCTGTATAGAACTCGTGAAGTGGCTCATCGACCACACAGACACACATAAGTGTTTAATCAATGATGACAATGGGGGGTGTGTCGGGGTGTTCCTTCCGGTAGAGGTCCAAAAATAATACAAACTCCGAGACCCCGAAGAGCCGTTGAATACATATTTTATAGTGAAGTTTTACGAGCGCCACGAAACTAGCCGGGTGATGGCCTCATGGTCGAGGGAAGATAATAAATACACCAACCGGAGCACTAGATGGTATCAAACGACCAACTTAAGAGATCCATATATCTATTTGATGGATCTCATATATCGATTATATGGAGAGAAGGATTGATCCAGATTTTTAGAGGCATGGATGCCCTTAGCTTATATAGTGACAATATCTGGGAGTGGTTTCAACTAGGGAGCGATAATTTCTAAACAACTGAGAATCTGCAAACAACAAGCTCAGATGCCAAAGGAAGAAGAGACACTCACTTTCTACATGTCTTCATATCTGCTTGATATCATATGCGCATGAAACATCTTCGCTAACATGAATCTGAGCTGGCATGTCGCAGAGCTCCTCGTCCATGTCTATTTCAGCGTGCTATGGGAGAACATGTATAAAAAATCTTACTCCCTCATTTGCGATGAATTCATTGCATGAATTTATTTCATTCTTTTTAAGAAAGAATGCACGAGACTATCGATTGCGACCAAGAAGATGATATCAAAGGTAGGCCACTGGTACTTGGACGAGCGTGACACCTACATTAGGGTGTTCGGGGCCATCAAAGTGCCACATTTCCTACCAGTTCATGTCCTAGACCGACTTGTAGTAGGATAAATATGCTACCAGACCATTCTGCAAGGCTACAACACCACCCAAGTCAAGGACAAGAAGCGAGCATTCATCCCCTATGGTTTCCATGTAGGTTTCTACTTAGTGAAAGACACAGCTCAAGCTAAACAAGAAGGGTTGAGCCAACTCGAGTTCAGGTTCCAGATAGGATGATTCCACAAACATGATCCAAAGGGCTCGGTCTTGCAACATGCTTCACAAGTGTCGTCCTGCTAGTCGTACGCCCATGACAAATTTGAAGATGAAGTCTTCATGGAAAATGCCCAGGACTGGGATGATGTGATAGTAAGGATGGCCAAATCCAAAATTACCAGTTTCAGGGACATGAACCTGGATGAAAAGGAAACGAACATAGAGAAATTGGTTAAAGAGGCCCTCAGAGCCAGAGAAGAAATCAGAGTGATAGATGCAACAGAGGTTCCCCTGGTGGCCACGGTGCAGGATAAAGGTTTCCTTATGACACAGAACGCATGGGCAAGGGGATTTATCATGATAGAATAAGCGCAACGAGTAAGTGATCAGCTGCAAGATGTCTCAGACCTCATAATAATGACAAGGTCCCCTGTTGATAACCCAAATGAAAGCCGAGTAGGTCCAAGTGGCCTTGGGCTAATAGAAATTGATGAAATCATCGGGTTAGATAACCCTGAAATTACAATGCCACAGGCCGAATCACCTGGGGATGTTTCAATTCAGCTGGAGATAGTCGGAACATCAGGGAGAAAAAGTACACCAAACCCCCTCTGCAAATTGATAAACATATATGATGATGAAGAAAGTATGGATGTGTCCCTACTGAATTATGTGTCGAACACAGAGGAAAAGGAGCTCGAGAAGGCATCTTCCCCAGCTCCCAACACTCAAATTTGGGGCCCTCCACATAATGAACAATAGGTTGAAAGTTTCTTAGACACTGATCTTCCTAATGCACTGGAGACCCAAGCGGATAGTCTAAGGGATGATCCAGGGTCGGGCGAACAAAAAGAAGAAGCTCCATAGCAGGAAATCGACATCTCAATGGCCGATTATCAAGTAAGTATCGAGATTACCCCTGATGCTTCAATTTCAGCTGGTACTCAACCTCGCGACGAGTAACAAACAGAGGCCTGACCTTCAGAACACAGGGAGGAGGTTCAAGAACCCCATCTTGAACAAATATACACCATTGGGAGCCTGGGAAATATGCTCACTTGGGGAGATCAACAAATACCCGAACCCGTGGATGAAGTCACTAACATACATGCCATCGCTTATGACCGAAAAAGGAAATCTATTGTGTAGAGAACCACCAAGAAGAGGAGGATCACTCTTGCTCCATCCTCATCATCACAGAGGAAACACTGATCAAGAGAGAACATTCCAAGACATCTGAACTTATCGGTGTAGGGATGGCAATCACATATGCCACCCTGGACAGAGATAAAATGGATGAAGAGGAGTTGGCTACTCTGAAGGAATTGGAACATTTGTGCCACTTGGAAAAATATTACCAGGACACCACATAGGTCGTGGTGTTCCTAAGGAGTGAATTCCAAGAGGCCTACAACAAATTTACAAATGAACGAAACCTATTCACTGCAAGGATAACCGAGATTCCAGAAGACACACTCATGTCACTGGCGATGTGCAAGGATATGGAGAGGTGGTAAGAGAAAGCACACTAAGCCATTGAAAGGATCAACTATATCGGCATGGTGCAACAGGGATGAGACACCGAAGAGCATGACATTCGGGTGCTAAGGGAAAGCAGCATTGAACACATAAGGAAATCGACCGAATATTAGGTTAAAATGGCTAAGGAACCTCATTGGGAAATCCAAGAGAAATGGTCAAATCGCATGCCGAACAAGACTCATCATGGGCTGAGGAAATAAAAAAGGTGGCAGACATGATGCTAGGATAGGTGCAACAGTTCATGGAGAACCCGATCAAAGATCGAGCCATGTTGCAGTAGTTAAGTGCCAAAATAGTCAAGTATCGGGCACATGCAGTAGAGATAAGAGAGATTATTTCGGCCCCAATGGAACAACATAGATTCCCATATTCTAACACATACGAGGATCTCTTCATCAAGTGGTCGGAGTACGAGAAGACTTATCCACTCAAGTAAGATCATTTGATGACTCTTTGGAGACTGATAAAAGAAAGCGCCATGTGGAGAGTTTTTTTTTTACTTAGCTACACTTTAATTGTTATTTTTAGTTAATAGTATGTTACAAATAGGAGGATCGACCTGTTAGCAAAAGGTCGATGGTTGTTGCAAAGACCCTCATTTTTGGATTTGTAAAGAACTATCTCAGAGCTGCCTTAATTGAGAAGTCATGTTTAGGACCAGAGACAAGTTTGTGTTTTTCATCAAAAGCGTGTATGATTGGATATGAAGAGGAACTATTTCTGATTTTATCAAATGAATGGATGTTGTAATGAGTAAGAACTTCTTAAACTATTGATAAGTTATATGATTCAATGTTTTTTATAGTTCTTATCTTAAATGATGAAAGATTAATCGTTGTGTTAATATGTGATTGATGATTAGAGTTAAGGAAATTATTTTTCTTGTCATCGTTTATTGCATGTATGTTTTCTTCTGATAAATTGTATCTCAGTGAATAGTTGGAACACGAGCATGTTAATGTGTTACTACTAGGCTTGTGGTAGAGAATCATTGTCTGCATGCTAGAGTGAAATGGTTATCCCAACTCAACCTTCTCCAGTAGTTAAGTTTTCCCACCTTGTTACCCAGTTGGTTTATATCGGCTTTTATCTTGTATTTGTCCCACCTATAAGAGAAAATACAAAAAGAGAACCTCTGAACTGAAGGAGAAGCTTTCAATAGAAAACGTAAAGGCCATCGATTATTTGGCCAGATCACAAGATCTGGAGAACCATTCCACTATTAAACGTTGCAGAGTCTAATTGGGCCTCGGTGGCAGATTTGGTTCCTGCTGTTGAGTTAAAGGGATTTAGGACCCCTCAACAAAAGGTTAGTTCACAGGATGAGGAGCCTGATGTGATCTAGTCCGCCTCATAGAGGTTTCTTACCCTCACCTTGATTGTATTACTGAAGATGTAATGCACGCAATGAAAAATTTTGCAGCAGAATAAATAAAAGAGCATAGAGCCAGATTTTTGTGGACATAGCCCCAAGAGGGGGTGAACAACAGTAAACTTTATGTTACGTGTGATTGTTAATGAATGTTTACTTTCTATTGATCATTGGCTTGTGAATGAATGGTTAAACTAGAAATATCAACATACATGCATAGGTTTAAAGATGAATAAATTAGGGAAGTACTTAAATAAATAACAAGGATAATGCATAAGAAATAAAGAACACAATCCTAGATCCCCACTCATTCCTAGATTGCAAACACTTGAGTATTTCAGTCACCCATAAAAGATATCTCAGGTGGGACTGCATTGTGCACCCTATGCGCAACATTTCCTTCTAGTTTACCAGGACGACCGATAGTTTTTGAGGGTTTTGTAGTAAACCTATTGAGATCCGAACCTAGGTTAGCCCAAGAAGAGAAGTGAAAGTATAACCAACATAGATTTATTACGCGACACCATTTCACATGATGTTTGATCCTTATAATTTCTCTTGGACTCCCAGTTATTCTATTTCAGTTGAGTGGAAATTACCATGTGAGAGATCATACTCTACTCCGATGATTCCTACGGGTAGGAATTTTGGAACGATACTTTGATTTTCTTACTTGTAATCACATCCCTAGAAGTTCTAATCAAGTATACGACGCATATGTTAATTACATTTTAGATTGGAATTTGTCACATAACTAAGTAAAGAAAACACATTCATACATTGTAACATTGTAACATACATAAGTAAAGACGAAGGCCAATTTTTTTATATTTCATCCTTTCAAGTCCAAAAAATATGGTGTCATTGTAAAAATGTGGCTCACACCCTCAAAATACATATATGGCCGATACATAGCATGACCATGGAATCTGCGCGTGTGGTGCCAGATGCGTATCATGATAGCACACTATGGAATCTTCAAGATGCCGGAAGAGTTGCACCCACGCACGGGGTACACCCACCACTTATCATTGCATTGCCTTTGGAATATCCTCCACTTGAGCTGTAGTAATCTTGTGCGTCAATGCAAGAACAATGCCGCCAAGAAATCCGACCACCAGACGATTGTTGAGGGCACCAAAGCTGAAAGAACCAGAAGTAGGCGAAGGCTCCTCTCCAGGGGTCGCAAAACAATTGGAATACATGCCGAGACCGAAGCCTGTCATCAAAACATCGACGAAGAAGGCTTTCATCCAACCTCCGACCTTTGGAGATACAAAAGCAAGCATAGGATCCAAGATGGCACTCCCACATTGGGGAGAGATCTTTAAAAAGATCACCTGGGAGGAATACCCATAATATATCCCACACAGTGATCAATATGTGAGAGCGCTCGACGAGGAGGTGTTTTCGAACATCTGACGGTCGTACCTACATATGGTGGCAAGAAGAACCCATGTTTTCCCCTGTATAGAACTCCTAAAGTGGCTCATCGACCACAAAGACACATAGAAGTGTTAAATAAATGATGACAATGGGGGGTGTGTCGAGGCGTTCCTTCCGGTAGAGGTCCAAAAATAATACAAACTCTAAGACCCCAAAGAGAAGTTGAGTACAGATTTTGTAGTGAAGTTTTACGAGCACCACGACACCAGTCGGGTGATGGCCTCATGGTGGAGGGAAGATAAGAAATACACCAACTAGAGCACTGGATGGTATTAGATGGCCAAATTAAGAGATCCATATATTTATTTGATGGATCTCATATGTTGATTATATGGAGAGAAGGACTACTCGATATTTTTAGAGGCATGGATGCCCTTAGCTTATACAGTGGCAATCTCTAGGAGTGGTTTCAACTAGGGAGCGATAATTTCTAAACAACTGAGCATCTGCATACAACAAGCTCAGACGTCGAAGGAAGGAGAGACACTCACTTTCTACATGGCTTCATTTCTGCTTGATATCATGTGCGCCCAAAGCATCTTCGCTGACATGAATCTGAGCTGGCATGTCGCAGAGCTACGAGTTCATGCTTATTTCAGCATGCTATGGTAGAATAGGTATAAAAAATCTTACTCCCTCATTTGTGATGAATACAACACACGAATTTATTTCATTCTTTTTAGGAAAGAATGCCCGAGACTATCAGCTATGACCAAGAAGATGATATCAAAGGTAGGCCATTGGTACTTGGATGAGCGTGACACCTACATTAGGGTGTTCGGGGCCATCGGAGTGCCACATATCCTACCAGTTCATGTCCTAGACCAACTTGTAGTAGGATAAATATGATACCAGACCATCCTACAAGGATACAATGCCACCCAAGTCAAGCACAAGAAGCGACCATTCATCCCCTATGGTTTCCATGTAGGTTTCTACTTGGTGAAAGACACAGCTCAAGCTAAACAAGAAGGGTTGAGACAACTCGAGTTCAGGTTCCAGACATGTTGATTCCGCAAACTTGATCCAAAGGGCCTGGTCTTGCAACATGCTTCACAAATGTCGTCCTACTGGTCGTACGCCCACGACAAATTTGAAGATGAAGTCTTCATAGAAAATGCCCAAGACTGAGATGATGTGATAGCAAGGATGGCCAAACCCAAAATGACTAGGTTTAGGGCCATGATCCTAGATTAACAAGAAATGACCATAGAGAAATTGGCTCAAGAGGCCCTCAGATCCAAAGAAGAAATCAGAATGACAGACGCAATAGAGGTTCCCCTGGTGGCCCCAGTGTAGGATAGAGGTTTCCCTATGACACGAGATGCATAGGCAAGGGGATTGCTCATGATAGAAAAAGCACAACGAGTAATTGATCAGCTACAAGATGACCCAGATTTGATAGGAATGACATGGTCCCTTGCAGACAACCCAGATGAAAGCCGAGTAGTTCCAAGTAGCCCTGAGCTAATAGAAATTGATGAAATCGTCGGGTTAGATAAACCTGAAGTTACTTCCACAGGTCGGATCACTTGGGGATGTTTCAGATCAACTGGAGATAGTAGGAACATTAGGGAGAAAAATTACACCAAACTCCCTCTGTGATTTGATAAACATATATGATGATGAAGAAAGTCTGGAGGTGTCCCTGGTGACTTCTGTGCTGATCACAGAGGAAAAGGAGCCCGAGAAGGCATCTTCCCCAGCTCCCAACACTCAAATTTGGGGTCTTCCACATAATGAACAAGAGGTCAAAAGTGTCTTAGACATTGATGTTCCCGATGCACTGGAGACCCAAGTGGATAGTCCGAGGGGCGAGCCAGGGTAGGGCGAACAAAAGGAAGAAACTCCACAATAGGAAATCGACATCTCAATGGTCGATTATCAAGTAAGTATTAATATTACCCCCGATGCTTCAATTTCAACTAGTACTCAACCTCCTAACAAGTAACAAATAGAGGTCGAACCTTCGGAACATAAGGAGGAGGTTCAAGAACCCTGTCTTGAACAAATATACACCATCGGGAGCCTGGGAAATATGCTCACCTCAAGAGATCAACAAATCCCCTAAATCGTGGATGAATTTGCTGACATACATGCCATTGCTTATGACCGGGAAAGGAAATCTATTGTGCAGAGAAGCACCAAGAATAGGAGTATCACTCTAGATCGCTCCATCCTCATCATCACAGAGGAAACACTGATCAACACCGAGCATGCCAAGACATCTGAACTTATCGGTGCAGTGATGGAAATCACATATGCCACCCTGGACAGAGCGAAAAGGGATGAAGAGGAGCTGGCTGTTGCTCTGAAGGAATTGGAACATTTGCGCCACTTGGTGAAATATTACCAGGATACCACACAGGTCGTTGTGTTCCTAAGGAGTGAATTTGAAGAGGCCTACAACAAATTTACAAATGAACGGAACCTATTCACTGCAAGTATAGTTGAGCTTTGAGAAGACACCCTCATTTCACTAGCGATGTGCAAGGATTTGGAGAGGTGGTATGAGAAAGCACACCAAGCCGTGGAAAAGATCAACTATATCAACGCAGTGCAACAGGGCCGAGACGTCAAAGGGCATGACATCCGAGTGCTAATTAAAAGAAACATCGAACGCATAAGGAAATCAACCGAATATTGGGTTAAAATCGCTCAGGAACCTCATTGGGAAATCCAATAGAAATGGGTCGACTACAAGAAAAGATGGACCAAGATCAACCGGGTAATGAGAGACATTGGCCTCCCTGAATTCGACACACCTGATGACTTTGTCGACTTACGCGACATAGTCAAATCGCATGTCGAGCAAGATTCATAATGGGCTAAGGAAATAAAAAAGGTGGCAGACATGACGCCAGGAAAGGTACAATAGTTCATGGAGCACCCGATCAAAGATCGAGCCATGTTGCAACAATTAAGTGACATAATAGTCAAGTATCAGGCACATGCAGTAGAGATAAGAGAGATTATTTCATCCCTAATGGAACAACATAGATTCTCGTATGCTAACACATGTGAGGATCTCTTTGTCAAGTGGTCGGAGTATGAGAAGATTTATCCACTCAAGTAATATCATTTGATGACTCTTTGGAGACTGATAAAAGAAAGCGCCATGCGGCAAGTTTTGTTTTACTTAGCTACACTTTAATTGTTATTTTTAGTTAATAGTATGTTATAAATAGTAGGATCAACCTGTTAGCAAAAGGTCGATGGTTGTTGCAAAGACCCTCATTTTTGGATTTGTAAAGAACTATTTCGGAGCTGCCTTAATTGAGAAGTCATGTTTAGGACTAGAGACAAGTTTTTGTTTTTCATCAAAAGCGTGTATGATTGGATATCAAAAGGACCTATTTCTGATTTTATCACATGAATGGATGTTGTAATGAGTAAGAACTTCTTAAACTATTGATAAGTTATATGATTCAATGTTTTTTATAGTTATTATCTTTAATGATGAAAGATTAATCATTGTGTTAATATGTGATTTATCATTAGAGTTAAGGAAATTATTTTTCTTGCCATCGTTTATTGCATGAATGTTTTCTTCTGATAAATTGTATCTCAGTGAATAGTTGGAACACGAGCATGTTAATGTATTACTACTAGGCTTGTGGTAGAGAATCATTGTCTGCATGCTAGAGTGAAAGGGTTATCCCAAGCTCAACCTTCTCCAGTAGTTAAGTTTTCCCACCTTGTTACCCAATTGGTTTATACTGGATTTTATGTTGTATTTGTCCCACCTATAAGAGAAAATACAAAAAGAGAACGTCTGAATTGAAGGAAAAGATTTCAATAGAAAACGTAAAGCCCATCGATTATTTGGCTGGATCACAAGATCTGGAGAACCATTCCACTATTAATTGATGCAGAGTCTAATTGGGCCTTGGTGGTGGGTTTGGTCCCTACTGTTGAGTTAAAGGGATTTAGGACCCCTCAAAAAAAGGTTAGGTCATAGGATGAGGATCATGGTGTGATCTAGTCCGCCTCATAGAGTATTCTTACCCTCACCTTGATTGTATTACTAAAGATGTAATGCATGCAATGAAATATTTTACAGCAGAATAAATAAAAGAGCATAGATCCAGATCTTTGTGGACGTAGCCCCAAGAGGGGGTGAACCACAGTAAACTTTATGTTACGTGTGATTGTTAATGAATGTTTACTTTTTGTTGATCATTGGCTTGTGAATGAATGGTTAAACTAGAAATATTAGCATGCATGCATAGGTTTAAAGATGAATAAATCAGGGAAGCACTTAAATAAATAACAAGGATAATGCATAAGAAAGAAAGAACACAATCCTAGATCCCCACTCATTCCTAGATTGCAAACACTTGATTATTTCAATCACCCATAAAAGATACCTCAGGTGGGACTGTGTTGTGCACCCTGTGTGCAACATTTCCTTCTGGTTTACCAGTAGGGTCAATAGTTTTTGAGGGTTTTGTTGGAAATCTATTGAGATCCGAACCTGGGTCAGCCCAAGAAGAGAGGAGAAAGTATAACCAACATAGAGTTATTGCGCAACGCCATTTCACATGATGTTTGATCCTTAGAATTTCTCTTGGAATCCCAGTTAGTCTATGTCAATTGAATGACAATTACCATGTGAGAGATCATACTCTACTCCGATGATTCCTATGGGTAGGACTTTTGGAACGATACTTTGATTTTCTTACTTATAATCACATCCCTAGAAGTTCTAATCAAGTATATGATGTAGATGCTAATTACATTTTAGATTGGAATTTGTCACATAACTAAGTAAAGAAAACACATTCATACATTGTAACATTGTAACATACATAAGTAAAGCCGAAGGCCAAATTTTTTTTATTTCATCCTTTCAAGTCCAAAAAATATGGTGTCATTGTAAAAATGGGGCTCACACCCTCAAAATACATATATAGTCGGTACATAGCATGACCATGGAATCTACACCTGCGGTGCCAGATGCTTATCATGATAGCACACTATGGAATTTTCAAGATGTCGGAAGAGTTGCACCCACGCACGGGGTACACCCACCACTTGTCGTTGCATTGCCTTTGGAAAATCCTCCACTTGATCCATAGTAATCTTGTGCGTCAATCGAGACAAGTTCCCTTACACTATATCACTCTCTCCACGTCATTGCCTACTAGCTCATCTCCTAGGCCCCTTCACCGATGTCATGGGAATCCCTATGGCCACATCATTTCAAAGATTTTTGGGTTGTTGCATCCCTTCCCATTGTTGCATATATCTCCTCATGCTCCATTTCCCTCCATTCAATAACCATCCTGCAAAGGAAAGATCATTTTTTGAGTTAAAACCCTTTCATCACGAACTTGTACGCAGGATAACCTTATGATGATTGCGTAAAGGGATTCATATATGCGTGCATGCTTCAATTTTCTTGCGTATATGGGGTCGTATACATGACCCTATGATTTGTCACCCACGTACACCCTAGTTTCTATGTAATGACCTCTAATACTAAAACAATGGGGACTAAAACTTAAATGTAAGCCATTGAAATGGAAGTAAATGGGATGGGTACTTACTTGGTCCAGACGGTTGATGATTTTGTTGATCATAGCGCCCGTAATCTCCACTGGAAGGTCGTAGATAAAATGGCCTAAAATGCACTATGTGGGTGAAAAAAATCAAATGGTATGGTAAAATGTTTCATTTTTACTATTAGTAAAAAAAAATTACCCACTTTCTATAGTTGTTTTCTATTTTTGACCTTATGGACTAATTGCACAGTGGAAATACTTGGTTTTTAGTGATTTTGTCTAGTGTTTTTTATGGATTTCCAGTGTCCTACCGCCCGCTCATGCCTTCAACAGGTATATTATTTCACCGAAATATAAGATATGATTTCACTCCACTTTGAATTCTTGCATCATCCTATGACAATGGCCCATACATCCTAAGTACACACCAATTTCTTAGCGACACAAAACCTTCTCACTACTACTAGAAGTGTAGTTATTAAGTGGTAGAGACTTACGAAACATGGGTTCCCTAGGTAGAACCTTTTTTTTCATTTGGTACCCATGCAAAAGTTATTCCATATGACTGAGAGTTCCATATAGTCCTAATAACACTTTGCGTTCGAACCCCATTTTGTTACTCACAAGAATTCTTACCATTACCTATGAGACTCCCCCTGAGTCCTGGTTAAGCTCTTTTCCGACTCCCAAAAAAATTAAAAAGATTTCCGAGTGAACTTGTCTCTTTCACACTCGTTAAATGGTTTTGAAAGGATGCCTATTTGGTATAAGTTTAACCCTTTTCTGGACCAAGTAGACTACTTGTGAAAAATGAATACTCTAGTCACCATCGGCTAGAATAGTTCTCCTGGGTATTTTTTTATACTTTTTCGGGCCTAGGGGACTAAATATACAAAAAATGACATTTTCAAGTTAAGTTGTAATTGAATTCCATCATCCTTCTTGCATTGTTGAGCCTATTTCTGGTTCCCTCTTTCTCGTTATAAGCCTCTTGCCTCCACAATTTTCATCGCTAGCCAAGCAGTGCCTTCAATATATCCTTTGCAGCTTGACACCCTTTAACCTTAGAGGAAACATCCCCCTGAGTGTCCATGCCCCGCATGAACCTCCTTGCATTGAGCATAGGCATGTTCCACTGCTTGGAACTAGTTTCTTACTCACGACACTCGTTTTATCTTTTGTATCATAGCATTTCTTTGCCTAAGAAAAACCGAAAACAAAAGACAGACGAGAAAATAATGTTATCTCTTATAGGCAGCAGTTGTGTCTCCTTTGAACATAACACAAAATTTTAAGGCCATTTTCATCCAAAGTTTGGGTTTAGCATGACCTTAGGAAGTTGATGTCGTTACTTAGAGTTTACTCCTCTGACTGGTTATTTTTCTAGTCCCTATGGAGAGTTTTTTTATGCCTCCTGCATTACAAACTTTTATCAATGATCATTATCAAGTCTATGCTGCTTGATTTATCCATATGTCTCATTATATTGTTCAAAGAAAGTTTAAAAGCATGCGTCGACCATTTCCTAGAACTCTTCACTTTGCATGTCGGCCATACCCTCAATGTATCTCAGAATCACATGAACTTTTTGTCCTACCTTGTACCCTGGGCCTACTTTCATCATGGGTAGGTAATCTTGAACCCAACCGATGACATTTCCTCATCGGTTGCTGACTGAGGGGTTTCCCTTGTGTTTGACAACAAGAAATATATTCACACATTAAGATTTTTGCAGTGTCTTGGATTCCATTCACCCTATTGGTGGTTTCCTCACCTTTGTCGACAATTTTCCTTATTGGTTGCTATTCAAAGGGTCTATTCCATGCACTAATTTCATCTAGTGCATGCGATGGATGCACATGGTCGTTGGTTAATGAACATTCTATTCGTCCAAGATCCTCCTAATCATCAAGCTATTTCTGTGTACCTCATGTTGAATGATGAGAGATTCCTTAATTCTCTCCTTTCAGTAGCTCTCCTTCCATCGACTTCAGCTTATCTATTCTGAAAATGAGACCTAGAGTCCTATGAGTATCTAGAGGCTTGCAGTCATTAGTGGCAGGTTTTCCTACCATTGACAGTTGGGAATACATCAATGTCTCTTGATCGATGGATTCCTCAAGTGTTTGACCTCAACACTCTTATTCACACTTGTGGGATGTACTCAGTACCTTGACACCTACTTTCATTATCGGTTGGTTGTCTCGTGTTTGTTAATGGTATACCTTAATGACTGGTAATCAGACAAATTCTCATTGTGTTCGACCTCAACTCCTCTATTCACATGATTTATACTTGCACCTTCATCGATTAGTGTAGAAGACTTGCAACTTATAGTAGCAACATTCCTTATCTTCTATTGTCATTCATTGGAGCAGTACCTATATGACTTAAGTGATCATGGGAGATCATATTGTACTCCATTGTATACATATATATTCAGTTGATTTTGAGACTAGACTCCACTGTGTCTTGTTCATGACTATGAAATCCTATGGCATATGTTCACTTTGTATTTCCTATTCATGGCCATGAACAACTATTTTATATATTTCCACATGGATCTGCAGCTTAATTCATATTGGTAACCATGTGTACAAAGTCATTATGGATTGTAATATTCTCATGACTAACTAGTACTTCCAGCTAAGTCTTCATTACTCCACTTATGGGAATTATAATGTATTACAACCATCGCAGATAGTCCTCTGACCTCACACATTAGGGGGCATATGTTACAACACATTTTATCTCACTCCATGTAGCTTGCATAGATGGTCTTTCATTTCCCTCTGCAAACTTGAAGTCCCCTTTTTGCTCACTCCAAAGATAAAAATGCACATTTTTGTACATATACACACCCTATCAATTATACAACATGTGTATATGCAGGTTTCTCCACTATAACCCAGAGTGAGATATCTGGTGCCGCGTGTCCTCTTATATTGGACAATCGAGATTTACTTAGGGAGTTTGGGCTTCGAGATTTTTCTTCTCCTTTCTCGAGACATCCTCTGAAGTGTCATATTTTCGAAGTGTGAGATTTGGTGTCGCGTGTCCTCGTTGATGGACGATCCAGATGAACTTTGGGATTTGGGCCTTCAGGATTCCTTTACACATTCATATTTTTCTTTCTTCCTCCCGAAGTACGAGATCGCCTGACATGTGTCCTTTGATGAAATATCTACGGCCACAAGCGATTGCGGGATCACAACTAACATATACTTTAATTTCCTTTTTTATCTCCAAAATGCGAAGAGGCTCATTCATAGTGGGACCGATATGCACCGTAGATCTGTTGATCTAGCAATATCAACGATCCTGAGTGATTGCAGGCTCACAACTTGCAGAAAATTTAATTTGCTTTCTGATCCCCACAATGCCTCCCCACCGCCGATTTCTCTCCAATGAGATCTGACGGTTGTGACTTAATCTTGTTGATCTAACGGTTAATCTTGCTCTCGTTCAGATCTTATGGCTCAAAATTGAACTCGTTCCCCTACTAGTATTTCAAACCCGAAAAGGACTGCTCTGAAAGTTGCAATCTTCTCATAGTTTTTCCTACGCATACAACATACTTGACCGGCCTGACTTTATCAACCAGAAGAGGAAACATTTATAGAAAGGCATGCAAAAAAGAGAGAGACTCGGCAAAGGTGCAAACCTAGGTCTTAATAATAACTACATATGACCCATGGAAACTTTATGTGATAATAGATTCCATTAAGTAAATGCAACTACAACATGCTAACTAACATGAATGCAACTAATAAATTCATTCTCGTAGACAAAGTAAAACGCACATAAGTTAAACTCAAAAAATAACTCAAAAAAACAAATAAGCACTTATATTTCTAAATAGTTGTGCAACCAACTACTTAGGATGGACGTTCCAACCAACCATAGAATTTATATTTTATATCTCAAAAAGAAGTCACCCCCAAGACGAGGCTAGGAATCCATAAAAGAGGGTGTCTCTCATTGTCCACTCACAACTCGAATAATCCCACAAACTATCGGTATTCTCCTAAAATTATCCTGAATTTCCTCCAGCTCTCTTCCTCTTGACCTGCCCAACCCAGGGAATGTACCCCTTCACTTCTCTCAATCCCTCAAGCGTCCCATTCATTTATCAGGGTCTCTCTGGCGCAGGTAACCATCAATCTTACTAATGGTAACTCAAGGTAAAATCACTGCTAGGAAAAATACCAAGAAAACAACAACAACAAACTTGTTGTTGCGGTGAAAATCTCACAGGAGTTCACACTTCGTTCCTAACAACCTGGTTCTTAGCCTGATAACTTGCTTCTTCAGTCTTCAGTCCCAAAAATGCTCTAGAATTTTCCCTCCATTATTGCTCCAGCTCCAGCTCTTTGCAAAAGAAGGGAGTGAAATTTGAATGGACTCCCAAATGTGAAGAAAACTTTCCACAATTGATAGACATTTTGACCAGTGCACCAATATTGAAGGTTGCAAACCCCGATGAAGACTTTGTTGTGAACATCGATGTGTGCAAGGAAGGGCTCGATGGAGTCCTCATAGAAAAAGATCATGATATATGCTATGATTCCATAAAATCAAAAGAGCATGAGAGGAATTATGCTACCCGTGATTTAGAATTAGCAGCTATTATTCATGCGCTTTAGGGTTTGAAACACTAAGAGAATAAAACTCACCACTGCGGATTCCTCCTTTTGATTATTTACAACTATGGAAAGAATGAATAATGAAATCTAATCCCAGTACCACCTTCCCAAGGAAGTCTAAAATTCCTTTTCTTTCATGTAGGAGGTTATATTTTGAAGATTCTAGTTGTATATAGCCGCATGAGGATCCCCTAGGCTTATATTCCAATTTCAGGTTTTCAGGAATCCCCACATAGGTTTCTTATTCTAATAGGGACTTTTCAAATACAGGTAGAGGGATAAGAGTCAAGGACACATGTTTTTTAGTGCCTAAGAGACTGGGTATAAATTCACTAATAGACTCCAATCCTTTTGTTTCTTCCTCTAACCCCCAAGTTCCAAAAACCAATTTTTCCAAAGATTTAATTTTATAAGGGAAGGTAAATGTGGAGATTTACTTGTGAGAGGTATGAAATCCTTGTTGTGATTTATGGCATCCAGACTTTGTTCCTTGTGGAGACCTGAGGCCAAAATTTTCTCTATTGGTTCTAGTATCTTGTCTAAGTGTCCTTTCAAGTGCCTTTTTTTTTATTTATAACTTCTCCCCTTCAAGTGTTTTGAGGTAATTCCAACAATTCCACCCCCAGTACTTGAGGTTGCTTCATTTGATCCCATACCTTCCTTTACATAGGGTATTTATAGTCCACTTCTAAATTCCCATTTCTATGGAATCAACCACATCTGAAGGGTATACCTTCATAACCAAGAGTTAATTAATAACAATCTTTACCTATCTAAATAATCATTTCCTTTGTCGGGCCTTCGTTGGTTTCTAGACCCACTATTGATCAAGCCATCCCGAAGTATCTAATGTCACAAAAAGATAAATCAACTTCATAATATGAACCAACGATGTTTCCTATTTCTGCAAACACATCCTCCAACCATAAAACAAGAGGTAAACCAGGTATTCAAACTCATACTGGAAGTATGTCTGCTAGAGCCATTCTGGGATTGAAGTCGAGATGCCACTTCTTTGGGAAAATATTTTCGGTACCCCATTTCAACTTGCTCTATAGCAATTTATTTACCTCTCCAACCCAATTAAAAAACCCATACCAACCATCCCTTTGTGAAGTTCATTGTGTGGGGCGCATACCCACTAGAGGTTCAAAATTTAACCTCATCCAGTCCTTTAAACATTCACATGTCATCTTTATTCCTAGAAAATGACCAACTACAACCTTCTCTTCTAGTTCCATTACATTATTTAGCCTAGTTGTGGAACCTAAATTTATACTTATCGGCTCTAGCATTTTCTTAATGTATTTCCTCGTTTTTGTTTTTTGTTCTGTCAGACACCAAAGTGTCACACTTGAGTGTCGCAAAGTGTCGTATGCATTGTACTCAGTGTCACATGCACTTTGTCAAGTGTCGTATGCACATTACTAAGTGTCGCATGCACTTTTCCAAGTCTCACAACTCGTTGACACCATGAAAGACATTTTCCATGATCCCTACATCATATTGGAGGAAGAAACCCATCAGTTCAAGGCTAGAAACATGCTTTTCACTTGGAAATTCAACAATTTTTTGAGCATTTATAAAGGGTGGCACCCCCTGGCCATGCCGAGGGAGCGCCACTTTATAGTTTGGCGCCCCCTTGGAATTATTTACAGAGCACCATTAGCGCTCTATCTCTAACTCAAGGGGAGCGCCAGTTTGGGTCGAGGAAAATATGGTGAATATTGTCTTTTCTTAAGGGACAAATCTTAAGAGATGAGGTTGTTTTGGGTCGAATCCTATCCTATGGAACTATATTAGGATCAAATCCCAACTCATGGATCCATACCCTCAACCACTTCCCTTATTAGTTCATGGTGTTTGAACTTCCCAATCCTATAATTTGAAGGAATTTCCAAGGTGAAATGGGGGAGATTTTAGGTGTCAAACCTTTCATCCTGGGAGAAAGTATCAACATTTTGATCTCAAGATTTTCATGCAAGGGATGGACAAGGAGAGCTTGGAGAATATTGCAGCGACATAAACTCGATTTTTAAGTGCCTTCTTTTGGATTTCTATTAATATTAACTTGGCCTATTCCTTTCATTATGATTGTTTATTGTAATGTCTATGCTTAAGTTAAATCGGGTATAAATAGATCTAGTTTTTACCTAACGTAATCTAGTAGAAGTAGAAAGTTTTTCCTTTGTCTTGTATGTCTCTTTGATTGCTAAAGGAATTAGAGAAGTGAAGGAAAAGGACAGAGGATTGAGAACAAACTTTGGGAACTAGGTGTGTCTTCCTCTTTCTATCTATAGGTTAATGAATTAGATTTATAAGGAAAGTAGCAATCATTTTTTTACTTTTGTCTTTGGACCAAAGAAGCGGTCTTGGTCCAAAGGGGAGCTTAACTTGTTCGCAGGGTAATATTTCTCATAACATGTTCTCCTTCCAGCAAGGGTTTCCCTAGGCTCCTTGTTTCCATTGTAGTCGAGCCACTCATTAGGCTAAGGTCCAAGTGCTTTCCAATAAACCCTAACTCATATTAATTGATAGCATTCATGGGTGAGTTGTAGAGGTGTAGTTCATAATCCCCACAAAAAATAGGCAAGGGAATGAACGTTCTACCACTGTCATTCACTTACTCAATGGCTCCATCATTTTCAATGCTAGGGATATCCTATTGGAAATATACCAGATCCAAATACTTGTACACCGTTGGTGGGATAACAAATGTATCATTAAGGCCCTTAGGATGCTCCCCACCTCTATCTTTCACCCTCATCTCCATCCATAGTCCACCTCGGGGTCCGCTAGTGGCTAAGCCCTGAGCCAATTATCCCATAACTTCCATCATGTCCTTCTCCAATGGGAGTGGCCCATCTGATCTCCTCTTCTCTGACCCAAATAGAATGCTATGTAAACTGAATTGAGGTGTTTCCTAGATTGACTAACCCTTTATTGGGTTAACCGAATAGTCAACTCCTTCCTCCTCCATCATCTCCAGTTGTGCTTTGACAAATCATCCCCAGTCCTTGTCACTTGGATTCAGTTCTTTGTTAACTGAACACCTGCATAAACGTTAGATGTGCCTATAATGTATCCATTGGCTTCCCACACATAATTTCTCATGACTTCTTATTTATGCACCTCTCCAATTTAATCAATTTGAACAATCTTCTACTTGAAAGAATTGAAATTGTTGTAATTTAAATTGGATCCATCAAATGGGAGCTAAGAAAAAGAAACGAATTTAATGGGGTATTGGCAAAAGATTGCATTGTGTGTGGGTATTGCCCTGATCTTTTCCTTCATGGTAGAAAAACTAATATCTACCATCTTTTTCCAGAAATGATAATTCACAAATGACTGGCCATTAGAGAGTGGAATCAATGATCAAAACCAATATCAAGGCACAAATCATTGCATAGCATTGCAACACAAAAGAAAATTCACAACTTCAGAAGTGCATGGAAAAAATTTCCAAAAAATCCATTAAAAGTGATGACAAAACCCTAGAAATTGAAGGCAAAACCCTAGAATTTGTGGGAAAAGCCTTAACTCTACTCAAAGTTTCACTTTTGTCAAAGTATTATGAAATATGTCAGTGTATCTTTTATTATATTATTTTATTACTTCTAATTGATTTTATTTGTTTGATTATTTCTCAAATTTTATATTTGTTTGTTTTATAATTTTTAATATTTTATAATATGTTCTTTATCATATTTTTTATGGTGTTTAAAAAACAAATCTAACTAGATTTATATTAAAATATCATAGTAAAGAGTACATATAAGACTGTATGTGACCCTCTCTATGGGAAAATAAGTGCACAAACAGTTCCAAAAAGGCATAGAGATTTTTTCAAAAAGATATTGTGCATAATGGAAAGTCATTATTTGCTTATAGTAAACTAATATGATTGATTAAAACATAAAACATAGATAAAAACATGAATACAAAGAGAGTTATGTTGGACCTAGTAACCCTATCAAAGAAAGACATAATGAACACTCTTATGGAATCAAGAAGGGGGCCTACTATTTATGTATATCAACATGGCTTTTTGGGTCCTCATCCAACCTGATGTGGTTGTATGGTGTGCCCCCTAAAAGTTTGAGCTTGGCCAACAACTACCTGAGGATCATCCTAAGAGTCTGCATGATTCAAAACCTTCAACTCTATGTCAAGGAATTCTTTTCAAAATACCTCGAACTTCTTGTCGAGGAGGTCCAATTTATGTAGAATAGCTTGATGTTGTTGTGCTCTCTCCTCCACTAATTGGGAAATAAAGGCCTTGTTATCGCATAGATTGTAGGTTGGGCAAAGCCCGAACCAATCCACAAACATGGGACAATTGTGAGAGTATCTACCCACTTTCAACTTAGATGGACACTCTCCTCGCTTTAGAGATGATGAAAAATCACCACAAGGGGGGAATCCCAGTGACCCTAGGGGGATTGAGATAGAAAGTGAAGTGATGGAAGGTGAAACCCCTATATATCGAGTAAGGAAGTGTAAAATGGATTGGATAAGAGTCTTGTTTATAGGGGTAGGTTTCCAAAGTATATTGTACTTGCAAAAGAGTGTTATACCTACATGTTGGCACAGGGGAAGACCCAGGGTTCAACAATTCAACAACGCACCAACAAAACCCTAACTACCATCCCTTTCGGCAACACCTACGAAGAAAATGAAGTCTCACCCAAGGTAGAGGCAGGGGGGGGTGCAGGACTCAAGTGTCTACAACCTAGCTTGGACACAGATCTATGATCACAATACTTAACCAAGCACTTAGCCAATAGTATGCATTAATTTATGATTCTTATTCACTTCGTAGATTAACCCTAAATATAGAACATCGTTGTAATAAATAGATCAACGCCTCTAAGCACTTAACATCATTTCATATCTAACATTCATTCACGTCATAAAGCACTAAGAAAACATAGATATATCTATCATACATCCAGAACAATGCACTAAGAAAACATAAGCATAAACACCATGAATAACATTGCGCAAAGCACATCAACACAGGATATATGTGGTTCACCCCACTGTGGGGCTACATCCACCAACTCTTCTTCTTATTTATTAGCTTCTTCCAATCATCTTACATGCACCAAGCCACAGATCCAACTCTGCACAGGACAGGAAATCTGCGCGCACCTCACCAGATCCTCCTTCCTCAAATCAGATCAAGGCACCAAGCCTTAGACCGTCTGCGCGCAAAGCACTTACAAAACACTTGCACTTAGCTCTGCAAGTCTTAACTCATTTGTGCACAAATCCAATTAGCCAAGCACTAATCCAATTCTAGTAGTTCTTACATCGCTTAGCTATCTATTTATACATTACAAAAAGGGCCTAAACATGGGTAAACCCATGGGTCGACATCCCATACCCGTTACATAAACCCTAAAAGCCCCAAAAATCTCGCAAAAATGGAGAGATATCGCGATCTCTGCTTTGCCTAGGTGCTCTGTCTTCGACCAGCCTATCAAAGTCCCAAGAATGGTCAAACATGACCAGCATTTCCTCAAAACCTGGTCAAGGGCCAACAGGTCCCCAAAACTCACCTATGACTCGTCCCGAGTCACTCTGATCTGGGCAACTCTGCTTCGAAGTCCTCGAGCTTAGCTCGATAAGCCTCGACTTGATGCTTCGCTAGAGCCTCCTACTCGACTAACTCCTAGATTACTTGCTCAGTGACAGGCCCTTCCAGGTGTTGTTCTATTGTTGTGACCACCTTTTCCAGTTGTACGCCTTGTCCTTGATCTCTTCAAAAAATATACAGGCTTCATCCTGCACTGGCTGGAGTCATTGTGTCACCTCCATAACTTTGCTCTGGATGGTAGTGACATGTTGTTGAACTATGCGCTACTCTTATGACCTCTTCATCTTCTCCACTGCAGTAAGAAACTTCAGTTGTGCGTGCATAGTGGAAGCTTGTTGCTTCGCCTCCTAGAGTTGTGCTTCTAGTCTCCTTAGCTCCGGGTCTTTTGCAAGGCACTCGTAGGTCTACGCACTTCGATCACTAAGTCGCTTTCATTCTGTGTCTGATGCCCTGATTCTTTATACTGCGCTCCTGGACGTTTCTTCCCTCTTATCACAAACTTCTTGTGGAGTGCTATGCACTGCTTGAAGTTCTAGCTCTGCTACTCTTGCTTGGAGCTGTTGAATAGCCTCAGCGAGCTTCTCTACTTGGCTCTCAGCTATCTCTTATTTTTTCTGTGCCAATATTGGCACATAGCTTAATGCTCTAGTCACTTCCTCTCTAATCCCAATCTGCTCCGCGAGAAACTGGTCTTTCTCTTTCTGGATTTTCTCTTTTTCCACTTCGAACTTCACCCAAAGGTCATATTTTTCTTGTTGTGCAACCCAAAGTTGCTCTAAGGCCTCCTCCTTTTATTGCCTCAATGCCTCTGTGGCCTGTTCCCTGTCTTCTTGGGCTCGATGAAGCTGAGACTCTGTTGCATCTGCTAGTCTTCGCAATTAGGTGGGCTCATCCCCCAATTCTATATTTTCTGTCGAAGGTGGCGTAGTGGACGTTGCGCAGCTCGACTGGAGAGTTTGCTGGATGTGTTTCAGTTGTTTCTCTATCTTTTCATATAATGTTTCTTGATTCACTCCATGTCTCTATAGGATGTATTCTGAGGCATCTTTGACAGTTGTGATGATGATTTGGATATCATCCATCATGAGCACATTCTGTGACGGAGGCTTACTGGCTCCATATTTCTTCTACGCTGAGGGTTTCTATGGAGAACCCTTCCTTTTCTTTGATGTTTCAGCCTCTGTAAGGGGTTCCTTTGGCGATGTTACTTCTCCCTTTTCTTTCTTGTCTTCTTCACCTTCCTCCTCTCGGTTTACTTCATCGCCTCCTCCTTCTCCAGGTGAGTCAGACGCGGCTTCCCTTGACGCGCTGTCCTTTTCCTCACTGTTTATGTCCTACACTTCCTCCTTTTTCTTCTTCTTCTTCTTGTTTCTTGGTCCATCATACTCAGTCCTTGTGACCACAGGACTTATGATGAGGTCGGGGTCGGATATTTCTACATCTACAATTGGTACAAGGAATTATGCAAGCCATTCCTTGGTTATGTACTCCATATCTTCCTTAGTCAATTTGTAATAGGATTGCATATCCTCCTTGTTTTCATCCCCACGCGTGGTGATATATATGAAGTGTTTGTCTGCGTGGAACTTCGCGAGTGGCCTGAACCTATGGAGTGTATCTTGCATCATTTGGGGGAAGGATTCAATTGCACACTGCATATGATTTCCATTTCTTTGCCATATCGCTTGAATACCACAAAGTGGCGAACCTCGCGGCCAGTGGTTCTGATGGCTCAACTTCATGGAATGTCGCTCCCTCCGGCATCTCCCAAGCGACAAATGATATAAGAATCAACAACCAACTGAAGTGGAATTCATAACCTTGGTCCTGCGCTTCGCGATAGTCCTTGTCTAGCTCGTTGACGAGGTAGCTCACCCAGTTCATCTGCATCCCTTCGACACACTTCCCTGCAAGGTCAGCTACGAAGCATGTGACTTGTGTCGACATGTTCTTTCTGACAATCTTGCCAGCGATCAATTGACAAGCTAGGTGCTTTGTGCCATCCTGAATGGAGGCTACCTTGTAGCCTCGCTTCCCTTTCTCCACATCGTTGTATGCTTCTTTTATTCACTATGTCAAGGAGCAATATGATGTCTTCCTAGGGTAGAATTTCTGAGGTTCTAGTCCCTACATGCTTAGTCCAGTAATGAGGTGGATCAACACCGGATCCATAGTGATGCGCCTATCCAACCACAGGTACCCTCCATGGAAGCACAACAGGAGGAGTTTAACGCACGCATTAACCTCCTGATGTCTGCCGAAGTGTGGGATCTTCATCACATACAAGATAGTTGACCTCGCGATCTCCTTGATCCATGGATGGGGAAATACCTTAGGCTTCTTCCCAGTCGTCTTTGTCAGGTAGAGATGCAGTGCGAGCATCGCATAATTATTCATGTCGTCGAGGTTGAAATCACTTATATTGAGAGTTGAGATCAATCCCAACTGCGGTCCTACTGCACGTATCCCTTTCGGGAGGTACACGGTGATGAGCATGTACTCAAAATATCTTGGGATGTTGTCACGACTAACCGTGCTATCCAAAAGCAGGATGTAGTCAGGAAACACCAACGAGATCTACTTTACATTCACTAGATCGTCGCGGTGCTTGCTTCTCTTCTCTATCGCTGGTCAGGATGGCCCAGATCGACGTCCAGTCAAGGGGGATGCTTGCAATCCTCTCGTCGATGAGGCTTGTACTCCTGTGGACATAACTTTCTTATCCATAAGGTCTATTAAGATCTCTTCCATAGACTTCTCTATTGTGTTACGTTTTCCAGACATACATGCTCATAATCGAATAAATCGGGTAGACGAACAGATACTCAAGGTAATTGAATCAATGGCGAGGTCTAGACAGTACATCGTTGTATGCGATCAATTCTCTGTGGGCTCGAATATCTCAGTTTGCAAAAGTGGCCCCGGTGAGGCATTTGATGGATTAAATAAGCAATGTCATAGCGGATTCCTCCAACGGGCAGGAATGCCTCAATCAATAAGATTCCATCCGTTGTGGCATGGTCTCAACGGTCTCATGGCGATATTCCCGACATTAACTGCTTTTCTAACCATTCTGGAGCGTCATTATAATGGTTAGGACACCTCCAACGGTCATATAGCTTCATCGTGGTGAAGTGTCAGTCTGCGTTGTTCTGCTATTCCGACGAGGTTCAAGTTCTGCAAGCCTGCCTTCTGTGAAGTTTTCCCTAGAACTTCTTGTAGTTTTTCTAACTTTTCCTTCTTCTTACTAAGATTTGTTGCCTTCTTTCCTGTGATCTGAGTTTCTGGATTCCTCTTTCCATTTGTATTCTTTTCTTACCTTAGCGTAGTAACTTCGCATTGTTGAGGGTCTTTCAAAGGGTTCTAGTGTAATGCCTCTTCTCTTATTATTTTTGGGGAAGGTGTTCTTCTATCATGTATGGATAGGGTTTTCAATCCTTCCTGTGTTCTTGCAACTTCGACAGCTAAGTCTCGAGCCCTCAGTTGCTTTGACTTGTCCTCTTGTTCTTGCTCTATTTTTCTGGCTATGAATTCCCCTAATTCTTTCTTTTTTTGTTCTATGGCTACCTCCTCTTCTTTTCTTCGGATCTGATCTTTCTCAATCCAAGTGTTTCCTAACAAAAGTGCAAAAGGGGCATTGTTCTCAACAAACTTAATGACCTCAAATTATTCTTCAGTCAATGTTCCATGGGCAGTCATAGGTACATTAATAACTCTTCCACACAGGGTTATCATCTTTCCTTTAAACAATCCTTTCCTTCCCAATGAAGGAACCATATTAGGTTTTCCTAAAATTTCCCAAGTATTTTCTCGCATAAGATTCACATGCATTTCCTCATCTAATACATAGTCTATGTCAAAGTCCCCTATTCTTGTTTCTATGCACTGCGTCTCTTTTAAGATCTTTGGTAGACTAATGTTTATGTGATCCTTCAGTGTTTATTTTAGCTGTAATAACATAGTCTCTGATTATTTCTAGTTTTTTAACATATCCTTAGTTTCTTGACCTTCTTCATGGTTTTCTTGTCTCATGTTCATCTTTTCAACTTTAGCAATCATTCTAGGGCAATCCAAAACCTCATGATCAACAAATTTACAACAAAGACAAATAGGACCTATATAAGGGCATTCCTTAGCAAGATGTCTCAGTCTTATGCAATTATAACATAGTGTTAATCCTCTCTTTATTTTGAATGATCCCCAACCTTTTCTATACTGTGTACTAGGTTCACAGTGATGAACCTGCAAAAAATTCTTTCTAGGACCCTGCATCCACTTGTTAGTCCAAAAATTCTTTCTATGCATAGGAATAACATATCTTTCACTATCTCTATCAAATTTACTCAGATCAAATCTTCTTTCTTCTAGTTGTGCCCTAGTTTTGAGACTAGGACCAAATCTATCAAACATAACTAGATTCATACTTTCGAAGCAAAAATTTCCACTTATATTACCTTTACTAGAGCACAAAGCTTTAAGATCTTACCTCTTTCGTTCATATTAAGCTTCTCTTCCTTAGCACTAAGATTCACAACTCAAGTAGAATACTGCGCACTACATCAATAGATCTATGCACAGAGCATTCTCTTTTCTTCAGTTCCCAGTAGTCACAGTTTCACGTCCCGGCAACAGAACCATTTGTTGGCACAGGAGCGGACCCAGGGTTCAACGCTTCAACAAGGCACCAATAAAACCCTAACTATCGGCCCTTTCGGCAACACCTACGAAGCAAATGAAATCTCACCCGAGGTAGAGGTAGGGAGGGGTTGCAGGACTCAAGTGTCTACAACCTAACTTGGACACAGATCTATGATCGCAATACTTAACCAAGCACTTAGCCAATAGTATGCATTAATTTATGATTCTTATTCACTTCGAAAATTAACCCTAAATACAGAACATCGTTGTAATAAACAGATCAACACCTCTAAGAACTTAACATCAGTTCATATCTAACATTCATTCATGTCATAAAGCACTAAGCAATCATAGATCTATCTATCATACATCAAGAACAGTGCACTAAGCAAACATAAGCATAAACACCATGAATAACATTGCACAAAGCACATCAACACAGGATATACATGGTTCACCCCCTGTGTGGGGCTACACACACCAACTCTTCTTCTTCTTTATTAGCTTCTTCCAATCTTCTTACATGCACGAAGACACATATACAACTCCGCACAGGAGATGAGATTTTTGCGCACCTCGCCAGATCCTCCTTCCCCGAATCAGATCAAGGCACCAAGCCTTACACTGTTTGCACACAAATAACTTACAAAACACTTGCACTTAGCTCTGCAAGTCTTAACTCATTCGTGCACAATGCCAACTATCCAAGCACTAAGCCGATTCTAGTATTGCTTACATCGCTTATCTATCTATTTATACATTACAAAAAGGGCCTAAACATGGGTAAACCCATGGGCCGACATCCCATACCCATTACATAAACCCTAAAAGCCCCAAAAAGCTCGCAAAAAGGGTGAGATATCGCGATCTCCGCTTCGCCTGGGCGCTCCGTCTTCGACCAGCCAGTCAAAGTCCCAAGAATGGTCAAGCATGACCAACATTTCCTCAAAACCTGGTCAAGGGCCAACACTACCCGAGACAAGACAAAATATAGATATACAAGCCAGATAATCAAAGAGACAAGCAAATTAATCTTGTTGTCCTATATTGAAACAGTAAACAAGAATATATATCAACAAGTAAATGATAACAATGGCTGCAAAATATATCACCAAAAGTCAAGTAAATGATTCAAGATACTAAGTAACAATTACTAGTGTAACTCTAGTGAAATAAAACAAGACTTTAGTGACAATATAAGGCTCTTAGATGATGTTATCAACAAGTTATTATGAAATCCAAGTGGTTGTAGCAAACTTTTGCTACACCACCAAAATGAGCAAGTAAACCACCCAAAACATAGTTAACTTCAAGTAGATTAATTATAGTAGCTTCTAAGCAATTTTTAATGGTCGAAAAGTAAATTTAAAGAAAGAGTTTGAATGAGTTTGGCTATATCCCTAATGGTTGTATCTTTTTAAATGATTATAACCAGAGAACTACCAAGCCAACCTAGATGCCTTAGTGGCTCAAGAAACCTTGTGACACTAAAATAAAAATCCAATGAACAAAATCAATATCTCTCAAAATCATGTGCACCAATGCAGAGGATTTTATTTCTCCAATGCAAATTTAGACTAGTGCCTTGTGTAACGCCCCCACCAATACGACACATCGAAGTAAAATAGGTAATTTTGTTTTAAAGCATTAGGAAATTAACATCATCATGTAATTCACATCAACGCATAATCAATGTGTCATCATAATCAAAAGAATTACAAGTGACACATCATTGTAATCAATAATGACTCAAGCTAGTGCAATAACATAAAAGATAGCGACACACGATCAAAACATAAAAATAAATAGTGATGCAGTTCAACAAATATCAATCAATCGAAGCATTATAAATAATCATCAACCATGTCACTGAATATGAAATAAATACCTGCCCAACCTATCCTGCATGGTTAGGACCTCCAGGACACATAAGAAACGCTCAAGCCCAGGATTCATCCGACTGATTTTGACCATTTAAGGTCTCAGGGCTGGCGATTGTTTTGAGGAACAAGGAGGTTTCTAAATCCTGCTAATCCAATCAATCCAACAACAACTAGGTCAAACAATCAATCTAAATAATCAATTATTCATCGTGCAAGAGTATTCTAATCACTTAATTAAACATACCTCAACATTGTTCAATGCACGCAAATAATCTAATCACTTAGGAAATCATACATCACGTTATTTCAATGCACACGAATAACTAATAACTTAATCATTTATACATCATCATTATTACATAGCACAAATCAATCTAATTACTTAATCATCAACATATTCCATGGCGCAAAGGTAATCATCGATTTTATTTTCAATGGCGCAAGAGAATTCATCAAATTTTATTTCATGGCTCAAAGTAAGCAATTTACATACCAATCATACATCCACATAAATTTAAGGGCATGCGAGTAATCTGAACTCTTAATTAATCACCAATCAATCTTTATTTTAGGCCTCGCGAGTAATCTAATCTTAACGACTCTATGTGAGGATTCAAGTTACTCAAGTAACCAGGTAAAGGAACAATAAGAAGGGAAACCAAGTCAACCACTTGTAAGCAAGATACAAACTTCATAGATTAACCCATAAAGATTCTTACACAAGGAACTAACTTCATCAACCAACAGATTGATAAAGCTTCAACTATGTGCATAAACTTTTAAAGATTTAAAGGATCAATTATTGAGCTATGTAAAAAGAAATTCTAGGGTCACCTACCTATCCATTGCAAGGTAACAAGGGACTCATCCAAGTGTTCGCGGAACACCCCATTCATCAAGCTCATGAATACCCCGGGGCATTTGTCAGTCCAAACGAAAAAAAGGTAAACTTATAGTGTCTGAACCTCATCTCAAATGTGGTCTTAGGAATATCTTCCTCGTTAATTCATAACTGGTGATAGCCTGATCTCAAGTCGATCCTTGAAAACACCGTCTCACCTTTCATTGATCGAACAAATAATCTATTCTTGGAAATAGATATTGGTTCTTGATCATTTCCTTGTTCAATTGATGGTAGTCAATACAAAGCCTCCACAACCCATCCTTCTTTCTTATGAAAATAACAGGCGCACCCCAAGGTGACACACTTGGACGTATAATTCTTAGGTCCAAAAACTCCTTCAGTTGCATTTTCAACTCATGTAACCCAGGTGTTGACATCCGATAAGACATCCTTTCTATCGGTTCAGTTCCAGGGTTCGAGTTGATTGTAAACTCCAACTCTTTTGCCGGCATCAATCCAGGTAAATCTTCTGGAAACACATCAGCAATTCTCAGACTACTGGAAGGTCTTCCAATCCTTTCTCCTTGCCTCTTTTAAATAAAGCTAAGATTGCATATAACTTGCACATCCCTTCCGTATACTCTTTTGCAATTGTACCTGACATTTCTTGCACAGAGGACTGATGCTCTTCCTGGCGGTTGTTTACCGCTACATGCATCCTGTGGGCCTTTCCCAAATCTTCCATGGTAGTGGGCCTGATGATCTGGACGATTTTTCCTTCTCCATAGGGCAGTCTCACTGGTAATGTGGCCTACCACATGTCCAACATCCGGTCTTCGGTCCAGTACTCCTAGTCCCCAAAGTAGGAGTTTTCGGCCTAACAACCCGTGATCCCGATCTGTTATGCTGAACATGCCTAACTATTGTTGTTTCACTTCAGATGTCATTTGTCCAGACGGTCTTGCAGGAGTCCTACCCTGACCCCCACTGGTCAGCTCTTCCTCAGCTATGAGGGCCTTATGGGATACATCATGCAACGTCTGAGGCATTAGGATCATCACCTTCACATGAAGGTTGGAGTTGAGGCTGAACACAAACTTGTTGACCTCCAGCTTCTTCGTGTTCAGATGCAAGGCATACCAAAGTAGCTCCATAAATATGGCCTCATACTCCAGCATCGTACGACCACCATGTCGTAAGGAGTTGAACTCGTTGACTTGGCGTTCAATGAATTCCTCTAACAATTACTTCTCACAGAACCATTCCTCAAACATTTCCAAAGACATGTCTTTGATGCCCATGTTCAGTTGAGGTAGGAGTGTCTTCCACCATAGAAGAGCACTCCCCTTCAAATGAAATACCACCATGCAAACCTTCATGTTGGAGGTATAGACATGAAGTGTGAAGCACATCACCATGTTCTCCAACCAAGCCTCAACGGTTGAGCCATTCGTGGCACCCATGAACTCGGGAAACTTAATCTTCTTGATTTCTCTGTGAATTCTACCACTTCCAGTAAGAGCGCATTATGAACCCTCAGGGTACAGGCACCTTGGCCTCTTCCCTATCTAGTTGGTTAATCAAGGCCTCTGACATCCTCTGAAAGGACCTCATCAATCCAACCACATCCCCCACAACAATCTGCTCATGTCCAATGGCTTGTTCTTCTCCTTGAGGGTTATACCCCTCTGGCGTAGATGCTACTACAGGCATCATGCCTCTGCCCCTAGCACCACTCATCTACCTCCACGATGTCCTCTAACCAGGATTACCGCATGGACAGTTTTAATTTTTCATTAGCAATAAGTTATTACTCAAGTGTTTAATACAGCGGAAGGCGTGACGATCCACAGTCGCAGGGTTGAACCCGCTCTTATACCATATGTAACGCCCCCATCGTTATGGCACATAAAAGTACAATAGGTAATTTGTTTTTTAAAGCATTAGGAAATTAACGTCGGCACATAATTCACAACAACGCATAATCAACGTGTCATCACAATTAAAAGCATTACAAGCGACATATCATTGTAATCAATATCTACTCAAGCCAATGCAATAACATAAAAGATAACGACACACAATCAACACATAAACATAAATAGCGATGCAGATCAACACATCTCAATCAACTTAAGCATTATAAATAATGATCAACCATGTCACTGGATATGAAATAACTACCCGCCCAACCTATCCTACATGGTTAGGACCTCCAGGACACATAAGCAACGCTCAAGCCCATGATTCATCGGATTGACTTTGACCATTTAAGGTATTGGGTTTGGCGATTGTTTTGAGGAACAAGGAGGTGTCTAAATCCCGCTAATCCAATCAAGTCGACAACAACTGGATCAATCAATCAATCTAAATCATCAATTATTCATGGTGTAGGAGTATTCTAATTACTTAATTAAACATACCTCAACATTATTCAATGCACTAAAATAATCTAATCACTTAGAAAATCATACATCATGTTATTTCAATGCGCGCAAATAACTAATAACTTAATCATTTATGCATCATCATTATTACATAGCGCAAAGCAATCTAATTACTTAATCATCATCATATTCCATGGCACAAAGGTAATCATCGATTTTATTTTCAATGGCGCAAGAGAGTTCATCAATTTTTGTTTCATGGCGCAAAGTAAGCAATTTACATACCTATCATACATCCACATAAATTTCAAGGCACACAAGTAATCTAAACACTTAATTAATCATGCATCAACATTTATTTCAGGGTGCACGAGTAATATAATCTTAACGACTCTATGTGAGGATTCAAGTTACTCAAGTAACCAGGTAAATGAACTATAAGAAAGGTAACCAAGTCAACCATGTGTAAGAAAGATACAAATTTCGTAGATTAACCCCTAAAGATTCTTACACTAGGAACTAACTTCATCAATCGACGAATTGATAAAGCTTCAACTATGTGCATAACCCTTTAAAGATTTAAAGGATCAATTATTGAGCTATGTAAAAACAATTCTAGGGTCACCTAACTATCCATTGCAAAGTAGCAAGGGAGACCAATCATAAGGATCACTACACCAAGAAATCGAAAGCTTAACATCCATGTAAAAGAACTAGAGGAAATAAAAGTTGTATTAATTAACTAAGGTTTTACTAACATAAAAGTCTCAGTCAAAATGAAAACCACTAACATATAATCCCTTGTGTTAACTCCCAAAATAGCACCGTCATTTTGGTCGGGTTCTATGGTGGATAGCATGGCTATTGATAGTTTCCTCAATTCATTGTTGAGTCTTTTAGCTGCAAAATTTTAGAT
>JZKD02S0925447.1:218252-228870 GCA_000966675.3 Picea glauca
CGTCTATCTTTATCTTACATTCTTCACATAAATTTCTGAGTGTTTTAAACTTAGATAGATAGTCTTCAATGCAAGAAAAATCACTTGGACTTAAAGTTAGTACTTGATTTTCTAATTGTTGCTCTTGAATAATATTGTGTTTACCAAACACAGATTCAATATTTTCCCAAGCTTCTTTGGGTTTATCAATTGATTGAAGGTGGAACCTTAAATCAGGAGAGATGGACATTCCGATTAATCCACATGCTTCGTCATTCCTATTATCCCATTTGGCTTTCTTATCAGCATCAGTGGGTGTTGTTTCCTTTCCCAAGGTAATCCGGTATAAGCCTTTACTTCTTAATAAATCCTCCATATGGGATTTCCATTGGAAGTAGTTGGTGCTGGTAAGTAAGATATTACTTGTAGAAGCCATATTGAATATGCAGATAATACAGATTTAAAAAACTGAAATTGATGATCTGAATAGAAATAGCTCGAAAATTTATGCGGTTTAAAAAAAAACGACACTGAAAATGGACTTCGAATGTGAGAATTATGCCCTTTTTAAAAAAAAACATAAATAGTAACCAAAGGACCACGTGGTAGTGTAAGTTGCTTTAAGAAGTGACCCACTTTTATAAAGAGAAGTGGGATTCACTTTTACAAAGCAAAGTTGCATGCAAAATAAATAATTCTAAAATAAAATATTAAAGATACTATAGTGATTCACTTTTATACTTGAAGTGAAATACACTTTACAATTTTAGCATGAACTTTTTCAAAAAAAGTAACAAAAGAGAGACTTGAACTCAAGACCTCTTACTTAATAAGACATATTTTAACCAAATGGTCTAGAAAAACATATTGTAATGTTCAGAAGGAGGATTTTTGTTGTTGTTGAAGACGCCCTTGGAGAGCGTGCTAAAAAAAAACTCTTTTCACACAAGAAAAAAATTTCGCTTATCGATGACAACAAGGGTTAGATCTCAGTTAGCTTACCCGGAAGATGTACCTTTTCCTATCTGTCTCTGATTTTCCGAGATCGCACAGGGCACGGGGCAAAGAGCATACGCAGATCTAAAAGAGTAGAAACCCGGAAATAAAAAATACAAAACCGAAATAAAACCAAAATACTTATCTGCAAAAAAATTAAAAAATGCATATTCAAACTTTATACCTCTGAATCTGATTGTAATGGTCGTATCTTGGGCAAACGAAAACCTTTTCAAGTGAAACGAAAAGTATTCTTGAATGAAACGAGTGCTCTGGACGCAATGGAACAGTCCTCTAAGCCCAAAAATGTATGAAAATGACAGAAAATGGAGATGAGGCAACTCGGCTTCACGATCTTGATCTACAACAGGAGTGGGTCTTCAAATAGGCTCTGATACCATGTTCGACAACACAGGTATTCCAATAGAGGAAGAAAAACTTCAGTAACCACTCACATAACCAGATCAAATACCAACACACCAATGTTTTCACGTGGTAAAACCCCTACGAGGAAACATCCACGGCCCCGGCTAACACGACCACTTGGAGCAGTTTATTAATGTAAAGAAAAAGATTACATAGAGATTTTACAAGAGATTTTCTCACAATCGATCATCGACAAATGACCCTCCATGCTCTTTAAATAGAGATCATGGGCCAATCGGGTGTTAAGCCACGGATCAATGGCCATTAAGATCGAGGAGAGTATGAACCGTCAGATCACTCTATGTCGAGAACATATCGTGACTGTCGGATTTCCAAACTACAAATGCATACTAATGCATACTAAAGAAACACACTAGAAAAAACACTTTTATCTAATGACACAATAGACCAATTAGATCTTAACTAACTCCTAAGTGTATAAATATCCTAACATAGCTAATTGTAAACCTCTTTTGAGCCCCCATAATTCTATGACATTGTTTATGGTATGGCCTAAGCTACCCGCAGTGATGAGAAGAATATTCCCCTGGTGGTTTCGAAATACCACACCAAAGCCTGCTACACCCGGGTTGCCTTTAGAGGCTCCATCAAAATTTACCTTGAGAAATTCCACTAGAGGGGGGGACCACTGAGAGGGGTTGTCCCCGCGAGAGTGATTTCCAGGAGGAGAGGTCAAACTGTGTTTTGTGATGAATTTCCAGTTCTTCGGGATGCTTTGTTCTTGAATTGGACAGATTAAGTCCCTTTCATTCCAATGCTGCAAGCTAATTGTTTCTATTACATTGTGATAGGCTTGGGTCCAACTGTGTTTCCAATTGTTTTGGGTATTCCTGAAGATCCTTCTATTCCTTTCCTTCCAAATTTGCCAAAGGATAAAACCAGGGAGCAGTTGCCAAATGTGGTTTAATATAGGCAAATGGAAAGCCACTTCTCGCCATTCTTCGATGGTAGTGCTTATGTTGTCCCTCTTGCGATCTGAGTGTGCATGATGGACGTGCATAGGTCCCAAATTTGGGTGCTGAAGGGGAAAATGTTTAGGAAATGATTCATTGTTTCTGCCTCTTCCAAACATAGAGGGCATATGGAGGGCCCTATAAACCCCCTTTTAGTGATATTGTCCTAGGTGGGAATGCTTCCATGCGCCACCAACCAAAGGAAGATGTTGGTTTTTGGCCAATGCTTTAGTGACCATATTTTGTTCCAGACTTTCTGCGGGGGGGGGCAGAGATTGGGATTGGCCTTGGTGGAATATGCCTCTTGGATGTTGAAGGTGCCCCTTAGGGAGTGTCCCCAGTCCAGGATGTCCTCCTCTGGCAAGATGGGAATTTTCCATGCGTTGATCATATTGTACTAGGGTTGAAGTTCCACTTGTGCCTCGATGTGAAGGTCCTCTCCATTAGATTTCCAACATCTCCAAGTGGCATCTGTGGGGTTTTCCTTCCAATAGTCCACTTTTGTCAGTCCTGCTTGGGTAGCTGGGGTGAAGAAGGTGTCATTCCATGCTTCTTGCACAAGAATAGGTAATTGTTGCCACGAATCATTCCAGAAGTAGGCAGTCTGACCATTCTGGATTTACCAGAAGGCATGATTGACCACAAGGTGTCGATTCTTCTTGGCAGTCATCCAAATCAGGGAGCCTAGGGTGTCTTCATTCCATCGGACAAGGCTTCTTTCTGTTGTGTTGGGAGTATACTTTCTTCTCCAAAGCTTGGCCCAAAGGTCCTGTGGTCCCTTCAGCCATCTCTACTAGATATTGGCACTCAGTACTTTATTCATGATTGAAGGGTCTCTGATTCCCAAGCCCCCTTGAGTCTTGGGTTTGCAGAGTTTTTCCCAGTTGATCAATGAAATTTTTTTCCCCGCTTTGAGCCCTTGCCATAGAAAGTTCTTTTCTAGGGTTTTGATAGCGCTAAGGACGAAGTTAGGGGTAGCGAGGACTGAGAAGGTATAGACTGGCAAAGCTTGCATCACCAACTTGAGAAGGATGAGGTGACTGGGGAGATTGAGAGCTCGGTAGGTCTAGGAGGAAAGTTTGACCATTCTGGATTTCCCAGAAGGCATGATTGACCACAAGGTGTCGATTCTACTTGGTAGTCGTCCAGGAGCCTGGGGTGTCTTCATTCCATCGGACGAGGCTTCTTTCCATTGTGTTGGGAGTATAATTTCTTATCCAAAGCTTGGCCCAAAGGTCCTGAGGTCTCTTCAGCCATCTCCACCAGATCTTGGCACTCATTACTTTATTCATGATTGAAGGGTCTCTGATTCCCAAGCCCCCTTGAATCTTGGGTCTGTAGAGTTTTTCCCAGCTGATCAATGAAAATTTTTTCCCTGCTTTGAGCCCTTGCCACAGAAAGTTCCTTTGCAGGGTTTTGATAGTGCTAAGGATGAAGTTAGGGGCAGTGAGGATTGAGAAGGTATAGACTCGGAGAGCTTGCATTACTGACTTGAGAAGGATGAGGCGACTGGGGAGATTGAGAGCTCGGTAGGTCCAGGAGGAAAGTATTTTCGAAAAGGAGGTGAGGAGGCTCTCCCAAGAGCTGTTTCTGAGGGATTTGTCTAGGAGGGTGATACCAAGGTATTTGGACAGAAGGGAACTTCGAGTAAAACCCAGGATTTATGTGATGTGGAGTTGAATCGACAACGGGGTGTTGAAAAATGAGATCTGGGATTCGTCCTTGTTGATGTCAATTCCGGAAGCCTCACAGAAGGTTCGAATAATGGAGAGGATTGTATGGGCCTCAAGAAGAGTGGGGGAACCCATGATCAGAGTATCATCAACAAATTGACTGTGAGAGATCAGAGGATTGATGCCATGCAAGGGTAGTCCCTTTAGCGTCTTGTTTGCTACAACAGCCTGGATAGAGTGATTGAGACCTTCTACCATGATAATGAAGAGGAACGAGGAAAGAGGATCACCTTGCCCGATTCCTCTGGTGGGAGAGAAAGGGAGAGAAGGGACTCTGTTGACGAGGATTGAAAAGAAAGAAGAGGAGGTTAGGTTCAGGATCCAGTCTACCTAGGAGGGGTCTAAACCAAAGGCAAGGAGTATCGAGTGCATATAGTCCCAACTTAACTTGTCAAAATCTTTAGAAAGGTCTAGTTTTAAGAGCATACTTGGAGTGTGGGTCTTCTGTAAAGAGTGGATAACTTCATGTGCTAGGATGATGTTGTCCAAGATTTGTCTTCCCTCCACATACCCTGATTGTTCTGGCAAAATAATAAAGGGGAGGATAGGCTTGAGTCTCCTTGCTATCACTTTGGTTAGGAGATTGTAAATGATGTTGCAGAGGGCGATCGATCGGAACTGCTTGGGGTGGTTCACTAGCTCTTCTTTGGGAATAAGGGTGAGGAATATAGCGTTAAGGGTAGGGAGGACTTGAACTGAAAGTCTAGAGTCTTCGATGATCTCCCATACCTCCTCTCTATTCCTTGGCCAACAGTGATGAAAGAAGTTTGCAGTGAATCCATCGGGTCCCGGGGCTTTACCTTTGGGGGTATCCTGAAGAGCCTGATCAACTCCCTCGAGCGTGATGGACCATACCAGGGCTGTGTTCTGCTCCCCCGTGATTAGGGAGGGTATGTGCTGTGTGATCTGTGCGATCACTTTTGTTCTGTCCTTCAGGGGTTCCGTCAAGAGATTTTGATAATAGGTGACCAACTCCTCTTCCAGATCCTCATGGGTGTGAAGGGTTTGGCTGTTTTTTGAGAGTAGCTGAGTGATGCGATTGGCATGCCTCCTTTGAATGGTAGACCTATGAAATAACTTAGTGTTTCTGTCGCCCTCCTTGAGCCATTGGATGTGTGACTTTTGTCTCCACAAGATCTCTTCTTGGGCCTTTCTCTCCTCTAGCTTTTGACTTATTTCTTCTCCCTATGTTTTGAGGTCCTCAGATAAGCCTAGTTCCCAGATTTGGCTCTGTATGGCGCCCATTTGGTCCGTTAGTTGCCTTTGAGCCTCAAAGATGTTGCCGAAGGTTTGTTTTGTTCCAAGTCTTGAGCTTCTATTTGAATTTTTTGAGTTTCTGCTGAAACCTATACATCTTGGAGCCGTGTGGAACTGTTGCCTCCCTCCACCAAGTGTGGGCGTTTGGTTGAAAGTCTGGGTGATTAAAACAAAACTGCTCCAGCCTAAGGGGTTTTTGTCCTAGAGTTGCAGGAATGTCCAGCCAGAGTTGGATAGGCCAGTGATTTGACCCGTGGATATCGATGATGCTTACTTCCAAAGTTGTGCCTTCCAGCATGAGAGAGTCAGATAGAAGAGATCAGTCTAGTCTGCAAGCTATTTGATGAGAGCCAGTTCTTCGATTTGTCCAGGTGAAGGTACCATTGGAGGTGTCTGTGTCAATGAGGCCTAAGTTATCGATTAGGCGTTGAAAGTCCCCTGAATCTGCTTCTAGATGACGCGTTCCTCCTCTCTTTTCATCTAGATTGCAAATCATGTTGAAATCTCCTCCCATGATCCACCTATTCCCTCCGATTAAGGTGGTCAGGTTCTCCAGACTTCTTAGGAAGGCATGTTTGTCCCTTGAGGTGGCTCGTCCATAGACGTTTGTTAGATAGCCAGGTTTATTATATCCAATGAGTCAATAGGCCGTAGAGATGGACCATTTGGTTGTGAAAAAGAATTCTAGGGTGACCGAGATTAGGTTCCAAAGAAGAGCCAGTCCCCCTGTTGTACCCATGGATGTCATATAGATGTCTTTCCCTTGCTTCCAACAACTAGGGAGAAGCTTGTCCATTTCTTCGGTTGCACATTTTGTTTCTTGGAGCATCATTATGTCTGGTTATTCTGCTATGATCATGTCCCGTAGTAACTTCTTCTTACTACGACCATTGAGTCCCCTTATATTCCAAGAGATGATCTTCATGATGAGGATGGGGAGGGGAGGGGGGGGGAGAACTGTCAGATATGAGATGTATCTGACCTGAGTTAACCATAAAGTGCCCTATCTCCTGGATGAGCTTGCTGGTGGATTTTCTTCCTCTTTTCTTTTCATCTTTTTGATATTTGTGTTGTTCTTTCTACATGTTTCCTTGTATTCCTAAGCCCACGCTAGATCTGGTAGTGGAGCTTGTTGAGGAGTTGAGGAAGATCTTGTGGACTTTTCTTAGTTGGTCTGGGGGAATGGTGTATAGTTTCTGGTGCCAATAGGCATGTTCCATATGCTCCAGGTCAATGCCCACTAGGTATTTCTCATCTAGTTCCATTTCCACGTCCCCATCTTCAGTTTCTGAGGGTTCCAAGGCCGTGGTGGTGGAGCTGGGTGGAGCAATGATTTGGGTCTGACCTGGGGCTTCCTTTGCTTTCCCTTTCTATGGGTTCTGAGGTGTTTTCTCTATGGGTGAGGCTTGCGAGGCTTCCATGCACTCTGGTTGTTGTTGCAAAATCTCAAATTGATTGCTTGAGGTCAACTCCTTATTGGGCTGGGCTATTGGTCTTACGCCTCCTTGTTTGTGCTTGCCTGGTGTCGGGATGAAGTCGTATTTATTTATGTTTGCTTCTGGGTTTCCATCTCTGCTTGGTGTGTTGAGGGGGAAATCCCTTAAAAGGTGCCCATGCTCATGACATTTTCTACATCTGAATGGAATGTGCTCATAGTCAATGGTTTGCATCCAATCCTCATCATGATATTCCAAAGCAATAGATCCTAGTAACAATTTTGCAATGTTCAGATAAACACATATGCACGCGTAGGAGGTATATCTTCGTTGCTTTGTGGCCTCCAAGGATTTAACATACACTCCAATGGTGTTGCCAATGCCCGCCAACACCTCCTCCAGCCAGAACTCCTACGGTAAGGAATAAAGCCTTATCCATATTGGGGCATGTGCGAAGTCCTCCGTTTCAGGGCTGAATTTTTTAGTACAAAATCGCAAGAAGAGACCCATCGAGTTAAAGAAATACGACCCTCCGTCGAAAATGCGATTTATGTCCTCTAATTTATGCAGGATTATGGTGAAAAATCCCTTGGAACCCAACTGCAGATCATAATGGCCTTTTGTCTTCCACCATTGGTGTATCCATTTTACCAGTTCTCGTTCCAAGGGCCAGAGCCCTAAAAATTTCCCCACTAAAACATAGTCTCTCATGTATTGCTTTTGTTCCTCAATCCTGGGTGTGCTTATGATGTATTTCGGGGCTTGCGACACCTGGGGAATGCATTTCCTTGATATCCATGGACGTGTCGTGCTTGCTGCAGTTGGTATTTTCCCTGAATCAATATCCATCTCTCGGTCCTTGAATGTTCCCTCAGAAAGAAGCTGGGAACGAAGATCTGGTTGAGGCTCGAATGTTGGGCGTCTGAAACTCCCTTCATTGTTTCCATGCATCGTCGCTTCATTGTAGGAGGAGCCTCACGACCCTCCCTCGCTAGGAATCATTGTGCCCCTGCGGGGGCGACCAAGTGCACCAGGGCTGAAGTAAACCTAACCCTAGCACTTTGTGATTTTCTTAGTTCTCTAGTTACTCTCCCCACCCTAGCACATTATTGCTTCATCTTCGCCAAGAACAACTTTGAAACAAGAAAGAAAAACCAATAATATGCAGAAATTTATTACCAAATCCAAGAGATATGCAAGATAAATCCTTATCTACAAAGATAATTTCATCACCATAGAAAAAGATAAGCCTCCAAGAGATAACACACCACTTATCTCCCCAAGGCAAGTTATAAGCATCCAAATAGCATCAAAGAGAGAGAGATAAGTTTTGCCCAAGAGGGGCAAAAATTTCAGCCAAGTAGCTCTTCTCAAGTGAGAGAGTTATGATAAAATGAAATGATTTGGTCTCTTATTCATACAAGATCTCAACATAATGTTTTTCCACATATCATTAGGGTAAACCACAAAATAAGGAGGCCGACCTCCTTTATTTCCCCCCTTTACAAAACAACAAATATTTTTACACATAAGAAACCCTTAAAACATGACGTCATGCCCTAATTGGGTGATGTCTTGGCACTTTTAGCAAAACATTCAAATTGGAGAGGAAGTCGTTGGGCCTCCAAAGACCATCCCTTCAAACGCTATGGTTTTCTCTCCATCAAGGCATGCCAATCCATCAAATCATCACCACTATCATCAAACCTTAGCCCCAAATCATGACATCAAGCCCAAGAGAGAGACGTTTTGACCTTCCAAGGTCAAACGTTGGGCAAGTGAGGGATAGGTTTCCTCCTTCAAGGTGTCTTATCTTGTTTCCAAAGGCAATGTCCATCTTCTGGTTGATCCCAAGGTGTGGGTCATGGCATCCAACCTGTGGGCTTCCTGCCCCAATGAAGGCCCAAGCTAGGCTTGTTCCTCCAAATCATCCACCAAGCAACGTCCTACAAAGAAAAATGAGTGTGCCCTCCAATGGTCTCAAGTCAAATGTATCATTCCAAGTAAAATCACATTTAATACAAGAGTCACCTAAACATGTGCATCAAAACTACCTTATCAAATTAAACAATTGCTCAAAGACCCTATGCAACTTTCCAAGTTTAGGTATGGGACGGTTGTCAAGGGGACCTATTGGGTGAGTCATCTCTCAAGTCAAGGAGTGTTTCCTAGGTGGACCCTCTCTAAGTCATGTAAATAAGGCAGAGTGGATGGGGGTAATACTTTCGGGCATGGGGTTCATGACATACAAGGGTTCGTATTGTCTTATTTATGGATGCCTTTGTAGAGGGTGTGTCACACTTTCATTTTCAATGCAACCTTTTCCAAGCCCATTTATTGCCATTAATTAGTTAAAGTGTTTCCACGTTGAAACCAAAGTGGGACTTCTACCTAAGCATGAAAAACATTGCCCACCTTGACTCTACCCTGGTCACACTATGCTTCCCCAAGTTGAAGACAATGTGTGGGACTTCTACCTAATCATGAAAAACATTGCTCACACATGCTCTACCTTGGTTGACATTTTTTAAATTGTTATTTTTCACGGGTCCCATTAGTTTCTTATGAGAGACATTTCATTGTCCTCGAGATCCCTGGGCAAACATCTAGAAGGTTTATGATTGGATTTTATCTTTTGCCAGCTACAAGCCTTTGGGCCTTCAACCCCTTCTTCCCATGAAATGAGGTACAATCCCTTCTTGGGTCAATACACCCAAAAATCCCAAAAGATGGGGATGCAGAAATGATGAAGTGTGAAAAGTGACAAGTATGATTGGGAAATGGTATGATGACTCATCAAGGAGACCTCATAGTAGAAAATCTCTCCCCAAGGGTAACCACTTACTAGGGCACAATGTCAACCACCAAGGGGAAACAGGGCAAATAACATAATTTCCAAGTAGATGTTCTATAATCAAAAGCAGCTTTAAATGTAACATATTCAAATGCCTCAAGTATTAAAGTGACACTTACCACAATCCCTGATTTGTACCTCATGGAGCAAGACCCACTGTTTTATGGAAACAGACTGATGTGGTGAATACCATCATGATGAACCAGAGAAGTATGGTGGTGAAGTAGGTCTCCATCTGTGTAAGTGGACATCACAAGTCAATCCATCCCTCGACACTCCATGTCTGCAACTTGAGGGCCTTAATACATCATCTCCTTAGTTATCCCTAGAAATAGGGGATAACAAGCCTTATTGAGCCAGTAAAGCTCTATGAGCTTAAAAACCTTTGTGTATCGGAACCTAGAATATGCGATGTCTTGCACCCAATCCTTAAACTCTGTTTCTGATTGAAACTTGGAGAGCTTCCTTTTATTTTGGCAGATAGTCTTCTCCATGGTTGCGACCTCATTCTTAACATCCCAAACAAACTTGCAATGGAAGTTCCATGTAGCTTTTATTGCATCCACTTAGGTTTGGGTTATGCATTGGTGGTTTCCGGTAGGGGTGGGTTTTAACAGTGTGTTTGGAACTTCATCCATGACCATGCCTGCTGGATTCAGGAGTTCACCTTGCTTAACTTTCTTCATGGTAAATCAATTGTAGTAGCCAGGGATATCAGAGGGAAGATTGGAATTGTCAATGGTGGAGAGGGTCAAAGATGGGAGGGAGTGGCTTAGTTGGAGGGGAGGGTTTGGAATTTAGTTCCAGGAACCAACAGAGCCACCTCTCCCTTCACTATGGTATCTTTGCCCCAAAACATAGAAATAACAAGAGAAATCAATAGCCAAACAAACCAAGACAATGAAATAGCTAGAGAGCTTACCATAACCAATGGAGGACGAGACTTGGAGAGCAGAGCCATGA
>JZKD02S0925492.1:0-13894 GCA_000966675.3 Picea glauca
TTAACAAACCCTAGAGGACGATTCGATGGTGAAAGATTCCACCTAGCTTGTCCCAAGCTTGGTCTCGGAGATGCAATACTCTCCCACACCATTCTAGTAATATCTACATCAGATCTAGGAGGTTCTACACAGCCACAGGCACAAGAAGAGGAGGAGGGTGCACCATTGGGGGTTTCCAGAAAAGGGGGCGCACCATCTTTGGAGAGAGATTCATTGTAGGAGATTGGCAAGGCCGTTGAGGATTCTATCACTTGGGTTTTTATTACAGAGCCTTGGACATCATATATATTTCTTTCCGAGATATTTTTATGGCTCAGATTATTTCTTGAGCAATGGGGCGAATTGAAGAGAAGGAGGGCATTTTTGAGATCTAGATCTAGTCCGTTTGGAGGGATTACACTTCAAATATGACCCTGAGACTTCACCTAGTGACTTGCAGTGTCCCAATCTATATTTTTGGAGAGTTTCAGAGCATTTGGAGGCCTCCTTTAGCAGGGCCGAATTATCTAGGGCTTCAATCACCCAGTGGGGCACACCATTCAGTGGGGGATTTCAGATCTACAAAGATTGAGAGGGATCTTGGAGATTCGGGCACCTGGGTTGTTCTTACCATCACTCGATCTATCAGTTGGCATATTTCTTAGGGTGATTGGAGACTTTTGGCAGCAGGGACGAGTTATTGAGGGTTTCAGCCTTCTATTGGAGCGTGGACTTGTTCAGCTGGAGGGTTTGGTCATCAGTTCTACTTGTATTGATCTTCATTTATTATTCAACCTTTGGAGGCATCTTTTGTATTAGCGGGTGAATTTTGTAGCAGCTCTTATCTATTGTCTATCTTCTTGGCCATCTATTGAGCATTCCAGATCGACATCTTCATTGTAGCAAGTTTCTCTATTTTATGAATAAAGAAGAATTAAGATGTTTTGGCTTGTCTATCTTATTTCATATGGTTGAGGTATGTTCCATGGTTATCTCTTTTTGTTATTTGTTGCATACACACATATAAACACATCTAAAAAGTAGATCAACAAAGTGTTTGACGAAATACCACAACCAAGATTTTTTTTTTAAAAGACACCAAAACAATGATGATCCTTGCATAATGGCTTGGGATCATTACATGATTCCATATATAGCGACAATCACTGCTTCATTTACTCAGAACACAACAGGATCTACATTCTCATACGAGATGCCTAGCTTCAATACGAGTACTGTGCTTTCCTCCTCTACTCTACAAACTTTAGGTCTGGGGGTAGGAAGTTCCAACGCTCCTCCGCAAGGATCTATGCAACACATTTATACTCCCTTTACTGCTTTCCCTTATGGTGGGGGTCATATACCCCCTTAGTCCCCCTCCCTCGGTGGTGTTCCTCAACACTCAGTCCGACCTAACATAAACTTGTTTGGAGAAGGTAGTCAAGCACTCCCTCCTTATAATATGCCCGTTGGTTTGACACCTTTCTCTTTGTTCGACGCATGTGGTAACAATGCTTTCTCGTCAGCTACCATTTTGGCTGGGGGAAACCCTAGTTATGGATAACCACATCCTCTATAGGGTACTATTCCTGCACAGGGGGCACACTTACAAATTCCTTCCTCACAAGGATCTTGGAATCCATGGCAGGGACCAGTCCCCTTGCCAGGGATGTCGATCAGGGGAATCCCTTTCCATACCTAGTGGAACCTCGGGCAAGGCCCAATACCTATTCTCATCGGATCAGTAGGGGGCAACCCCTCCCAAAAACCTTAGAATGTGACACAAGCTCAACCCTTCATGTCTTATTACAAGAACTAGTCGTTGATGTCTCAAGGAGCACCCAATCCATACATTGGTCACGGTCATGGTTGTTACCAGAGCCCTGGCCAGCAACCTAACTTTTCCTGGCAACTTGGTGCCAGTCAAACCCCGGGCTCTGTTTTCCCCGACTACAATCCACAACCCAAACTACCGTTTCTGGCAACCCTACACTTGCCAGATTTGATAAGGCTCTTAAATGACCCCATCTGTCACGATCCGAGTTGGCCTCCTATGCCGACCAAGTTTCCTTTAGACATTCCAAAGTTTGAAGCCAAGCCTAATGAAGATCTTGGTGATCATGTGACTACCTTCCAGTTATGGTGCTCGTCCAACTCGTTAAGAGACAACTCCGTTCAATTGCGATAGTTTCAACGCACTCTCATATGGAGTGCTGCAAAATGGTACATTGAGCTCGACCACTCACAATGCTCTTCCTTCGACGAATTGGCAATGAATTTATTGAACCATTTCCAATTACCTATGAGATACGACGTTGCCACTGAATTGTTGGCCAATTTCAAGCAGACAAAAGAGGACCATATATTCGATCATATCTGAGAATGGAGACACCGAAAGAGTTTGATCAAAGTGTCAATCCCACCAGCATTCCTACTAGAGTGGTTCCTTAAGTCTTTGGTACCCTAGTTATATAAATATGTCGCAGCATCCAAAGTGTTTTTCAAGGAAGACGCGATAATGAGAGTGCAACGACTAGAGCTAATTTACTCTCAGTCTGGTTTACTCTACGAGATTTTTCCAGATGCACCGAGATCAAGCCTTGACAAAACCAGGAAAAGGTATGGACCACATGTTGATGGAATTATTGGTTCAGCACAAACCAAGCCTGCTGATCCATTGTCAAATCAATTACAACAATTTTTGATACAATAGACAACAGCTAGCCAAACCACTGGTTCGGTTTCTCCCCCTACCCAAAAGTTGGATCTGCATAGTGTGAAAACGACAAACCCGAAGGCCACCCAGCAACCTGATAGAAAGAAGAAACAACAGAAAAAGGGTAAGGGGGATAAGAAACCCACCGATAATGCTGGCAGGGGTGACACTGAAAAGAAGAAGTCTAAGTATCCTTGTAATCTTTGCAAGGAAGACCACCCGACCCATCAGTGCCCTCGGCTTGCGGAGGCCCAAAAGTTATTCACAGAACAACAACCTGTCGTGTTAGCGAACCCATTCCCACATGGGAAAAATCTAACTCAAGCCTCCTCGAGTGCAGAAGGGGGAAATCAAGGACCTTCTCCATCTTCAAGTGATCCTTCATCCACAAACATGTATATGATGAAAGGTGATGTGTATATAATGACTAGAGCACATGATTACGGAAATCCAGGCACCTCTGATAATGGTAAAGAAGTCTAAAACCCACCTCTTCCTCTTCAGATTGAGAAGACATTGAGAGAAACAATGACGCACATCCCAAAAGGTGTGTTCAAAAAATCTTGTTACAACCCAAACGCAAGGGCCGCCCAGAACTACTCTGTGGTGGAGGATTTATCACAAACCCATTGTGCGATGTTTGACTAGGAAGTCCTCCAAAGTTTCCCTTCCCAGAGAAAGGCCATGTTAGCTTCCTTAGGCTCTATCGAGACTTGTAATCCGGTAACGATCATGCTTGATACCACTGACTTGAAACCTCATCTTCCTTACCATGTCTCTTTTTAGATAGTAGTGGCTTACACCATGAAAAATTATACTCGGAATATTTTCCGTACAGTGGTGGATGAGGGCGCCTCGATATGCATGATGTCTTTAGTGTGTTGGAAGGCCATCAACCAACCCATTTTGTCTCTGTCACCTACTCTACTTACAACTTTTGATGGTCGTTCTTTTTGACCACATGGGATCATCCCCTCTTTCCTCATGTAGTTAGGGGGGAAAACCATGTGTGTTTAAGTTGAAGTGGTCGATGCATCCCTCGTCTATAATATTTTGTTAGGAAGGAGTTGGACCTATGCTATGGAAGCAGTGGTCGCAATAGTATTTGGGGTCTTCTTGTTTCCTCACGAGGGCCGGATTGTGACCATTGATCAGTTATCCTTCTCTCGTCCTAACCCTTCATCAGGAGTCTCCATGGTCCCAATGATTGATAACCCTGAGCTTGGCATCATTAATGTAGGGGTTGGTGTGTGCCCATCATTGATGGGTACTTTTGATTACCCGCCTTTGAATGACAATATCCATTATATGATGGTTGTCTCTGACTGGTCTCGAGATGAAAATTTTCAAATCTCGTCATTTCACATGACGTACTTTCACGATTCGTGGACTCTTCCTTCCCCATACGCTATGATGGAAGGGACAGAGAAACATGGCATGGCCATGCCTTTGTCCATGGCAGAAGTTGCATACTCGATCATTCAACAAGATTCTATTGACCCCATTTTGACTCCAACATAAAAGTTAGATCTGGTGCTCGAGGATATTTGGGCTCAAGGTTCCCCTGCTGATACAGATTCTTTAGACTTAGTATTGCCTTCAGACGAAGTGATTATTGAGGAACTGACTATTCCAAACAGACCTTGGGATGATCTTCATCATAGATCTTACTTCATCCCAAGGTTAAGATGAATTGAAGCAGGAGAATTCACTCTGACTATGAATGGAGATAAATATTGCCCTATCAATCCTTTGACAATGCATGTGGTTTACGTTGAAGGAAATATAACAACAATAGATGAAATGATACCTATTGACATCTCAAGAACCCCTGGCATCATGGAGAATATCTTTGTCGAAGTGGACTGCTCCCCCGAGGAGATTCAAATCTACACATATTTATTTAAATAATTCTGCGACGTGCTTTCCTGGTATTACGAGGAAATGGCAGGCATAGACCAAAGAATTGTCAAACATGAAATCATGACTTATCCTGATGTCAAGATAGTCTGGTAGAAGCTTCATCCGGTCAATCCTAGGAAAGCAGGAACTATTGAGGCTGTTGTAAAGAAACTACTTAAAGTTGGTTTCATCTACCTCATCCAATTGACTTAATGGGTGTTGAATCCTGTGCCAGTCAATAAATAATAGGGTACGATTCATGTATGAACGAACTTCCATGCTCTGAACAAGGCCTGCCCAAAAGATAATTTTCCCACGCCATTTATTGACCAGATAGTCGATGAATGTGCAGGATGCGATGCCTTTTCATTTATGGATGGTTTTTTAAGATACAATTAGATACAAATCAAACATGGAGACCAACACAAAACCGCTTTCATCTGTCCATGGGGTACATTCGCTTATCGTAAGATGCCTTTTGGTCTAAAAAATGTTGGAGCTACATTTCAGCAGGCCATGTCTTTTTCTTTCCATGACCTCAAACACATAGTTGAGGCTTATCTCGATGATTTAGCGTCATGATCTCGCAAGAGAGCTGATCATCCGGAACACCTCCGACTTATCCTTGAATGGTGTCGCTACTATCGAATCCACTTGAATCCAAACAAGTGCAGTTTTTGCGTCACATCAGGTCGCCTATTAGGTTTCATCATTTCAAAAACAGGGATCATGGTCGATCCTCTCAAGGTTGAGGAAATAGTTCAATTGCCTCCCCCGTGCACCATATTTTAGCTTCAGAGTCTGCAGGGAAAAGAAAATTTTCTAAGACGTTTCATCGCAAACTATGCCGAGATCACAAAGGTTTTTATGTGTGTAATGAAGAAGGACATTCCTTTTCATTGGGACAAAGCCGCTCAATTCTCTTTCGCAGCATTGAAAAGTTCCCTCATATCAACCCCTCTGCTTCGGCCACCCAATTATAATAAAGATTTATTATTTTACTTGGCCACTGCGGAGTCGACCATCGGCATGGTCTTAGTTCAGGAAGATGATTTTCTCTCAGAATACGTGATTTATTACCTGAGTTGAGGCCTAGTTGGACTGGAACTCAATTATTCCCATATTGAAAAACTTATGTTGGCAGCATTCCATGTCATTCAATGGTTCTATCATTACATTTTGTTTCGCAAGACCACCACCATTGTTTTCGTGAACCCATTTCAATACATATTGACATGATGAGTCATCAATGGAAAGATCAGTAGATGGATATTTATCCTCCAAGAATTCGACTTGGAATTCATTTCGGTGAAATCCAAAAAGTCTATGGTCTTTGCAGAACTCATATCAGAACTTTCAGTCGAATCAAGTGATGTTATACCCAATGAGTCTCCTATCAAAGGAGACATGTTTTTGATCACGTCTTCTGACCCCTGGTATAGAGATGTTCTTGTCTATCTCCAGTATTTGAAGTGTCCTGCCACTAATTCTCGTGATGAGCGTCACTATATATTCCATTAGGATAAGAATTATCTCATACTCAAGGACACATTGTATCATCGAGGTGTAGACTGCATCCTTTGTTGATGTCTCACTCATTAAGAAGCAGAAATCGTTATTAACGATTGCCACACTGGAGCATGTGGCAATAATTTGTCTGGGTTGGAAACACCCAAAACAATTCTATTAGCCATTTACTTATGTCCGACATTAATCAAAGATTCTGCTGAATTGGTCAACAAGTGTCACCTTTGTCAGATCTTCTCTCAGAAGATGAGAGCACACCCCGCTCCCATGTTTCCCTTTATTACCGTTGGTCCCTTCACTAAATGGGGGATTGATTACACTACATACAATTCCCCTTCAACAAGGGGGCACCGCTATATCATTGTAGCAGTAGACTACTTCACCCAGTGGTTCGAATCTATGCCAACATTCAAAGATGATGGGGAGACAACAACTCTCTTTTTGTTCAACCAGATAATAGCAAGGTTCAATGTCCCAAGAGAGATTGTCACTGACCATGGAAGTCACTTTTAGAACAAAATGATGACCAAGTTAACGTTAAATCTTGGGTTGAGGTAATAACATTCATCATATTATTACCCCGAAGAGAATGGTCAGGTGGAAGCTATAAATAAATCTCTTAAAACCATTCTACAACGAACAATCAATTCGGCCAAGTCAAATTGGCATTTTATTTTATATTCAACATTATGGGCTTACCGAACGTTTGTTAAGACTGCAATCGATTTTTCACCTTTTCAACTCGTTTATGGGATGGAAGCAGTCTTTCCTATAGAATGCCATATCCCATCATTAAAGTTGGCAGTACAGTTATTGCAAGATACTTCACAACTTGAAGAATGGTTACTATACCTAGAACAAATCAATGAACAACGTCGTGATGCGGCCTTGTCTAATGAGGCTCACAAACAAAAATTCAAGTGTCAGTATGATTGGTTTGTTCATCTTCATATTTTCTCTGAAGGCAACCTTGTCCTAGTCTATGACCAAGATAAGGAACCCCTGGGGGAAGGCAAGTTCAAACCCATGTGGTTCAGACCTTTCATCATGAAAGAAGTACTACAGAAGGGCGCTTATCGTCTGGTGGACTTAGAGGGAAATTTTTTGGCAGGGCCTAGAAATGGGCTCTACTTCAAGAAGTATTACTCATAGGTGGGTTTCCTTGGGTGACTTTTTGTAACATATGTATAGTATTTGTACTATTACTTTTTGGTTTTTTGGTTTTAAGGACATGTCATTTTTTGATGTCATCTTTTTTAGTATGGCATATGTCAAGTGAATCAGAGGTGTTCATTGGATTCATAGACGATACTAGCTGACACACTCAGAGGCTTGCCTCCACAACTTGGGTGATTTTCACAGCTCAGGGCTAGTTGCTATCTTCAGGAGGTATATGTTTAGGTGACACAACAAACAATGTCGCTGAATACAACGTAGTTATTGAGTTACTTCGTGACTCTTTGTCACTTGGTATCTCTCACCTCCGGGTCTATTTAGACACTCATCTGGTTGTGTCTCAGTTAAATGGAGCCTACCATGTTCATGATCCTACTCTACACTGAAAATTACTTAGGGTACATCTCTTATAATGAAGATTTGATTATATTACATATTTTCATGTTCCTAGGAGATTAAATCAAATTACAAATGCTCTAGCTAATCAAAGATTAGATTGGCATCTTGCAGACATATAAGAAAGACAAACAAATGCACATGTAAATACATTTGTAAAGTAGATTTAATCCATAAGACATAAAAAGACATAAAAATCCATATATAATATCAAAAATATCAGAGTACAGGGGTGGATTCAAGCGCCTCAAAAATACCAGAGTACAGGGGTTGACGCAAGCGCCTCAAAAATACATCCAGTAAAGAGTCACGGGGCATATGACCTCAAAAATATACAAATAGTGACCTCGGGACGTAAGCAGTTCAATATAACTAAGGATGGGGCCTGTTGGCCCTGTTATAATGATCAACAGCGTTTGCCAAGTGCCAAAAAATCCGGACCCACGTCCGTGGTGCCCCCACTACATGAGGCTGCATAGATGACGACAGATTCTCAATCTCTGCCATGGGGACTATACGAGTGAGTGAGGTAAAGTTTCACTCTACCCATTTCAATACTCTCCCAACCTTGTTGGCTGGAGGTCACCCTATTGCTACTGTTGTGACTGCTGCAGCTAGTCCTACCTCTGGTCGAGGGTTTCATCTATTCCTCACAAAGTCTGTTGGACACACTGGCCCCACATCTTCACATAACACATACTTAATTGTCAGATACTTTGGTATATACAAAAAATGATATATATAAAAAAACATAAAAATTAAATAAATTTGAAAAAGAAAGAAAAAACAAAGCATACCTAACTCTCCTCGTACCACTCCGAGAGGTACACCCATGCCAGGGTCCCTGGAAAAGTCAATTATGGCATAAGGATAGTCCTCTATCACCGAAATCTACCGATACCACCAATCAAAAAAAAATTCATCGAAGGCCTCAATAATCCTCCCTCCTCCCTGTCGCGGCAACAACACCGCCCATCTGTTTACTACTGGACAAGAGGCTATATGTCGTCATACTATTTCCCTTGGGCTAAGAATTGGTACTCTCTTGAATAAGAAAGCACAAAGAATAGTCTCAAACCCAAAGTTCCTTTGCCTCTTCATGCGACACTCTGTAAGTTGCCTCTTCATGAATTCTAGTAAAGTGGTACTCCAGTCAAAAACTTGTGCATTTAAGCACTGAACTGCACAACTCACGTGCACCCGAGAAGCTTGATGCAAAGTTGCAGATCCTGTAATCCACCCAATAAGAAAAAATATCACTTTTAGTGATAGGTCTGAGATCTTGTTTATTGGCACCTGAGTGCCCATCTTATCTGTACTGGCTTCATAATGGAGTCCAATCAACTTCGCTATTTTGTGTGGCCCCAAGGGAAAAGTGCAAAAATTGACTTGTTCCCCTCTCCTTGAGAGGCCAGTCAGAAAGTAAATATCCTCAGTCATTGGAGTCAACGACTGTCCCTCAAGCATAAAGACCTCTGCGTCAACATGCCAATAATAAACTAAGGCATTCAACAGCCTAGGTTGTGCACGCATGAAAGGACAGTGGAAAAACTTTAACAAACCACATTGTGCCAATGCGGCAGTAGCAACAGGGTCCTCACCGACCAAAAATTCAATATCCTCATGCTCCCTCTCCCTCCAGTGAACATACATCCTTCAATTGGCAAGTCCAGGGGGGATTAGCCCTTGCATTCTTTAATTTTTTCTTATCTTAGAGGGTACACATGGGCTATAATGCACATAGTAGCATGTGCACACATGCAATCTTTCCTCTGCATGCGTGCACATGGGGGTTGTCCTAAGAATGGTCGCGTATACATAGGTCCAACCTTTTTAAAGTTCGACGCCCCATCAAAAAAACAAAAATAAATGCTTAAATGAAGTATTGAAATGCAAGGGGGGTTAGTATGTACTTACTTGGTCCAAACGGAAGTTTGTTTCATCCATTGAATCTCCTGGAATCAATTCTTTTCACAAAGGGGTATTTTTGGCTTTAAGTCAATTTCTCAATTTGCAATAGTGATAATGAGCTGCCAGCTTCTATTTATAGACTTTTTGGGCCACCTTTTGTCATTTTATGGACCCTTGTGTCATTTTTTCTAAATTAAACATCATTTAGTATGGTTCAAGAGTTTTCTATGGATTGTTATGATAAATGTTACTTTGGGTATGGGGAAACTTTTTGGAAATTTGGGTCTTTTTAAAGGTCCGTTGGTAAAAAGTCATTTTTCCAACTTGTTGTATTTAAGTGAGGATTCGACCTCTACTTTCTGCATCTCATTGTATTTATCACTATGCCATAGGATTGATCCCATCGATTTGTGACATGGAACCATCATTGCTTATTTAGAAGTGTCGTATTTTAGTGGTAGAGCCTACCTTAACATGGATGTCGTAGGTAGATCCTGGTTGCATTTTGGTGTCCATGCCATCACTAATGACTATAGGCTTGGGAGTCCTTATTAGTTTATCCTAATTACAAGTTTGAGCCTCATTTGCATGATGCATTATCACTCTTGACCTCACCCTCGGGACTCCCAGAACATAACGGGTCTTCTTTTAATCCCTTTTCAGACCCTCTAAAAATGAGAATATTGTGGAGCGATCTTTTTGACCTTCACGCTCGCTAAATTGAAATTTGAAGTCACATCTATCTAGCAATAATTTACCCCTTTTTCGGTCTGAATGGTCAACTGTATGAACAAAGGTATACTCTAGGAGCTTCGGTTCCCTAGAAGAGTATTCTCAAATATGAAATTAACCCTTTTTGGGGCCTGAGGGACTAAATTTATGAAAAAGGAACCCCCACAGAGTCCATATTTCATCTCTTTTTAGACTCCCTAAAATTGAAAAGATCGTCGAGTGACCTTATTCTTTCACACTCGTTAAATTAGTCTAGAAGAACATTCCCGATGGAGTCCATAGTTAAGATTTTTTCAGATTCCTTAAAAATGAAAAAATTGTCGAGTGATCTTGTCCTTTTCACACTCGTTAAAATGGTTTTGAAAAAACGTCTTTTCGGTGCTAATTTACCCCTTTTTCGAACCGACTAGACTACCTTCGAAAAAGGTACCCTAGTGGAGTCTCCTTTTACACTTTTTCAGACTCTCTAAATATGAAAAATCATCGAGCTTACCTTCTCTAAGCTCATTAAAATTACATTGAAGGACATTACCATTGTCTTTCTTATTAATCGTTTTTTCATACCTTCGTCTTTGGCCTAATTCCGGCTCCATGTTGCTCTCAATTGAACCATCTGAAGAATGCCCTATACGAAATCCCTTTAGCACTTTGCCTCTGTGTCTTGACACCTTTGGCCCATGGAGGATTTTTCCCGAGTGTCATTCTCCTGCATATGTCCCTTTACCTTGAGGATCCATGTGTTCTGTGCACTTAGAACTAGTATGTACGCGACACTCGATCCTCCTTTGTAACGTAGAATTATTTTATTCTTTTTCAAGATTTCCAAAATCATTGAAAAAGACAAAAAAAATCAAATATACCCCAAAAAGAGGAAGGGAAAAGTATTTTATTTTTATTGGCAACACAATGATTCGCCCTTGGAAAAAGCACATCCTTTCATTTGTTCATCAAGCCTTGGGATTTAACATGACTTTAGGAAGTTGTTATCGCTACATAGAGTTGTGTCCTCCTGCATTTGGTTATTCTTCCAAACATATGGAGAGTTTGCGGTGCCTCCTGCATTGTGAACTTATGTCAAAATATCATGATGCCTGAGTCTCATCTTTTGTCATGCTATTGTCCAAGAGAAGTTATTACCAAGCTCGAGTCGGCCCCCTTTGATATTGTCTCTTATCCTCATGCCCGGTCATCCCGAAAGCCCAATCAAGTCTTTATTCGGAATCCATGAAGCCCTCAACCTGATATTCAAAATCCTCTAGTCCGTTCTTGACAAGTCGTCGAAGACCTATGGGTAGTGAAGTCGTACACTCATATTACACTCCTACCTGAGTTGTGAATATTTTGGAGCTATTTCTCAAGCTATGAAGGCCTCATCTCTAGCCATCAAGCCTTATTCTCTTCTTGAAGATGGATACTATGCATCTATATCTTTTTGATTTCGAGATGTAGATCCGTTGTGTATTTCTCGCGGCTACACTTTATATAGTTATATGACATGTATCTACAGTGTATTTGATTCGTAGCCATGATTTTATTTGATTCCAAGCATGGGTATCCCCACCTCAGTGAGACAATTGTTATTTTGCAGATGGCACCTCCCGAATTCTAGTTCCTGGGCTCACTTGTTTGGTATGTTGGTGAATATTGATATTGTATTTTGTCCATCAGATGCTCTTCTAACCTCACACATTAGGGGGCATCTATTATAACCCTAAAGTGCACCAGACATGCTTACCTGGAATTAGGCCATCTCAGTTTCCTTCTTTTCCAAGCCACTACTGAACAACTTCTTAAAAAACAACCTATTTGAAGGCATGCATGCCCTGATCCACTACTACACGCGTGTGTACGCTGGCTGACCCACTACAACCTGTGTATACCTAGAAAGCACGAAAAATGGAAAGTTGCAGACATAATAGATAGTTTTGGGTAAGTTAACTAAACCGTCTGACCGCCCATAGTCGGTCACTCAACCAAATACCTAGCCCTTTCTATATTATAAAAGAAGGGGTAGGGGTCCCATTTAGAAGGAGGAAAATCATAGCAAAGAAACTATACTCGATTTAGCATTCCCCTTGCCCCAACATTTTGCAACTATTGTGTGAAGAGAAGCATATATAGAAGTAGTTTGAGCACAGTTGAAGAGGAACCGAGGACCAGATTCGAGGAACAGTGGCTGATCTCACTATTGTAAGGTTACTCTTGTGAGATTAATAAAAGAAGTACTTTTCTCGTCTCGCCATATGAGATTGTCAATATTTAAATTTGATTATATTTTGATGGAATCTATAACCCATTAGTTTATAGATTATATGCATGTGGATTTATTTGTTTGTCTTTTATGAATGTAGGTCAAAGTTGGGAGGAGAGTTGCAGTCAAGGAGAGACCAAGCGTTAAAGGAATTGACATCAAACATGGAAACTAAGGTACAGTGACTTGATCTCTTTAACCTTGTATTTTCATATGAATAATGGGGTTTATGATTGGGATGTTTCTAAGAAGTAGGAGACTTTAGGTTATTTTTGCATGCATGAAAAAACCCTTAATGCTAGTCCATAGGAGGGATTTCCCACCCACAACAACATCAAAAATAAAATGGTAACAATATTGATTGATTCAGATATCACCCATAATTTCATCAATTACAAATTAGCAAAAGATCTCAATAATTTTGTATATCCTACACCAGAGTTTCAAGTAATGATTGCAGATGGAGGTACCATAAATTGTTCAAGGAAATGCCATAGTATTAAGCTCAACATGGGGGAGTATTTTCTAGATAGCCCCATGATTTACATCAAATTGGGTGTGCTAATGTTTTATTAGGGGTCCAATGGTTGCAATCACTGGGAATAATGGCCTGTGATTTTCAAAATATTTTTATGAGATTTTCCTCGAGTGACAAGGTTATTGAGCTTAGAGGTATCCAAGGGAAACACTCTAAAGTGATAATCTCTAATAGCATGTAAAAAGTACTCAAAAAGGGACATGAGGGTGTAATTGCACAATTGTGCTAACTTGATGTTCAAACCTCTATAGCCCCGACTCCATCAGATCTCCAAATAATTATCAACAATCATTCCAAGGTATTTGGTGAAATTCCTAAGGGTCTTCAACCTACCTGTTGGCAGCCAATCATTTTTTTTTTTAATTTCTCTTAAAAAACGCTGCCTACACCCCTTGTCTTGTTAATGACAAATCATCGTCGCATTGTGCTTCTAGATACTTGTTTCATTTTTGCGACAATTGCAATTTGGTCTCGATTTGATTTTCACAACTGTAAGTGTGAAAATAGCTCTTTCATCGTTTGGACTGTAATCATCTTTTATCGATTTCTCCAAAAGACACTTGACCATTGGTTTATCACATGACTGCTAGAGATTTTCTCGAACTTATGTCCTTGAGCATACTCTTACCTTGATTGCGCATTTGGATATGTTTGATTGCTAAGCCTATTGGGCATAAAAATTTATTGATTTTATTATGATCTTATAAAAGTTATAATGGATTTGGTCTTATTGCTTTGATTCTTATTTCTATGGGATTTTCACTCA
>JZKD02S0925503.1:0-13894 GCA_000966675.3 Picea glauca
TATATATATATATATATATATATATATATATATATATATATAATGCAATTTTAACCAGACATAAACATTTTGTTCATACACATATTTGTGCGGAAGAGACAATAACACATACAAATTTAACAAATGATTTAAGTTCTATTATCACACAACATAATGCAAAAATAAAAATAAAATCATATATGTAGTAATCATAGGAAAACCCATAAATATAACAACACATATAAATACACAACATGTAACCAAACTTGGAAATGGTACTTATTTTTCAATTGAAATAAACCAACTGTGTGCAAACCTTCTACGAACCTCCCAGCCTTAGAACATGTTGCTCATCACTCTTAGCAATAGGTCACCCTCGAGCTGGAACTAAACTCCACCCAAGTGAAAAGGATCCTAGACTTGACTGAGGCTATGGAAAAATGCACAATGCCACAGGAAGTATTCTCTCCAAGGAGCCTAATTATGCCCACAACTCACAGACTCTCATTCCTCACATGCCTGTCCCACCCCAATAAGTAAACACCTTCATTGTTCCACAGTCCATCGAATACTCCACTTTCCTTTCCAGGGCTTCAACAATAGGCCAGACCAGGAATTCTCAGAGCTTTGTAGTTGTTGTTGGACTCCCTCCAGGAGGAATCACTTCCCCAATAGACTCTCTCACCCAAAGAGAGTTTATCGCAGGCCTGATAACATGCCTCTTCAAACCACAACATAAAAATTGGGTAAGACAAAGGGATGAATCAACAATTACAGAGGTTCAAAATGGCAGAAAATGCTCTGGCTACATGCATGAACTACCCAAGGGATGGATAGAATCCTAAGGATGATCTTGTGGGAAATAACAATGGTCAGATTGGTTAGAATGCTCAGAGACAAAAGAATGGTGAGAATGGCCAGAATGCAGAATCATGAGAGAGGCATGAAAATTGGTGAGTGTCCCGCCCCCCACAATAGTGGTAATTCCCACATAAATCTTCATGCCTACTGGTTGACACTTTGTGTAACATCCTCGACCATCAACCCTTACTTTTGAGAAACACTACTATGTGGAAGATATAACATATATACTTATAAAGAATATGAATTAAATCAAATTAAGACATTTAACATGGATTTACTGTTGTCATACAAACTTAAACAATTAACAACAATTCAAACTTGCAGCGGAATACATAATAACATTTCAAGACACAGACATGCATCACATATAAATTACATACAGGATTAACACTTATATTTTAAACTGGCATAACACCACCAACTGCATGCAGACCTTCCATGAACTTCCTAGCCTTAGACAACAGTGCTCATCACTCTCAGCAATAGGTCACCCACGAGATGGGACTAAGCTCTACCAGGAAAGGGAATCCTAGGCTAGGAAAGGTCAATGAAAGACACACAGTTTATGAGGAAGGATTATCTCCCAGGAGCCACTTATTCCCACTGATCATAGACTCTCATTCCCCACATGCCTATCTTACCCCAGGAGTATACACCTTCACTGTCACCAAGACAGTCCTTTGGCTACTAAACCTCCCTTGCCTTGGGCTTCAACAACAGGCCAAACTAGAATTCTCCAAGCTCTGTGGAAGCTACAAGAACCCTTCCAAGAGTTCTCACCTCCTCCATGCACTCTCTCACCTAGAGAGAGTCACTCACAAGCCTAACAACCTGCTTCTTCAACCACAACCACCTCTCTCACTTGGAGAGAGTGTTGCACACAGGCTTGACAACATGCTTCTTCAACTTTGTTCCTGCACAAGGAGGAAAAAAAGGCTCAACAAGGAACAAATGATGGTAGCTAATCACACTCATCCAAGGGACTGTGTGGCCACAACAACCCACCATCTATAATACACATGGAATAGGAAATTATGGTATGCTTAGGTTTCATGGATGACAACAACCCATATGGTTAAGCATGAACTTGGATTTGCAGAATGGATAAACTAGGTTCACAGGACACACGGGAGACACGGCTCAATCCACGGGGTTTGCCACTGGTTTTGAGGGTGCATGATAGGAAAATTATGCAGAGTTCAATGATGGAGACCTGACATAGAGACTGGATGGAATTCTTAGGAATACACCAGTCGATCACAGAGGTCTCACAGTTTCAATTTTTAGAGTTGTGTGAGGTATGCAGCGATCAGATGCCGACTCCCAACAGTTCATACAATGGATGGCCGAATGGAGAACAAACCCCCAACTCAGCTGATGCTTCATTTTTTAACCACATGCAACCAGGTCAACACCTATCTTCCTAGAGGTGTATGTGTTCCCTTTTTCACATGTTGGAGCTACATGTTTTGCCTCTCCCAGGAGTTAGGATAAAAACATGTTTTGTCACACATCTTTAGAATAATAACAAAATATTTTTCTCAAAGACTTAAGCCCCTAATCTTAGACCCTATTTCCAACCTTTCAACCCCTTTTTCCCTTACCCACCGCATGGAAGCTTAGTCCCCCATCACTCTTTTTTCATGGTCAGTCTACACACAACGATGTTCAATATTTATTAATGTTCTACATATTACATATACAAAAATAGGCTTCTGGCCTTTAACACGTAGGCTCTCCAACTTAATAAACACATAAGCCCACCATCTTATTAATGCTTGGCTCACTAGCCTACAAAACATGATTTACAATTCATAACCATGATTATGGCAGGGCTTTTCCTTGGGGATATTACAATCCCCTTCCCTTATTTTTGCACTGTCCTCAGTGCAACTTTCACACAACATCCACAATATTTTCAAAATATTCAAAAAGCTAGGGGTATTCTACTCGCATAGCATCCTCATGGTCCAATTTCATGTCCTTAGGACTGTACCAGGTCCACCAGACCTTTACAAGCCTTATGGATCGATTCTAGAATTGTTTTCTTTTTCTAGTCCAATATGCACATATGATGCACTTGCATGACACCTTCTTGCTCCACCTGAATCACATTCCAATCAATTACATGATTAGTATCAGGTATATATTTCTTAAGAAATGAAACATGAAACACATTATGTACAGTCATGGATGCAGGTAATGCAAGCTCATATGCAACTGGCCTAATCCTTTCTAGGATTTCAAATGGCCTACAAAATCTGGCTGCCAACTGAGTAGTTTCCCAGCTTTATGGAACTTTTATTGGATTTTACTTTCAAGAAAACATGGTCACCCAATTTAAACTCTACGTGGGTTCTATTCTTATCAACATAACATTTCTCCCTGTCTTGGGCAAACTTTAAATTCTATTTAACTTTCAACATTTGTTCTTCCATTTCCTTGAGCAACTCTGGACCAACTACTGCTCTATCAAATGGGTTATCCCAATTTACTGGAGTGTTTCACTTCCTGCCATAAATTTCTTCAAATGGTATCATCTTCAATGATGCTTGATACCCATTATTGTAGGCAAATTCTACCAAGTGTAGGTAGTCTTCCCATTTCGATGGTTTGTCCATCACATACATCCTCAATATGTCTTTTATCACTCGATCCACTCGCTTTGCCTGCCCATCATATTCAGAAGGATAGGTTGTGCTAAAGTTTAGATTCATTCTAAATCCCTTGAATAGCCCCTTCCAGAACTTGGAGGTAAATTTTTGGTCCCTGTCAGACACAATTGTATTGGGAATATCGTGCAATCGTGTTATTTCCCTCATAAAAATATCAACAACATTTGTTGTCTTGTGAGTAGTCTTTAACTGAATAAAATGGGTATCTTTCATAAGCTTGTCCACTACCACCATGATTGAATCATGCTTCTTGCTTGTTCTGGGAAATCCCATGATGAAGTCCATTGTCCCCACTTCCCACTTCCACTCAGGAATGGGTAAAGGTTGCAACAACCCTACTAGGTGTCTGTGCTCATCTTTAACCTTCTGACACTCCATACATCTGGCGATGTATTCTCCAATATGTTTCTTCATGCATGGCCAAAAGTAATGACTCTTGAATTTTTCCATAGTTTTTTGATATCCAGGGTGCCCAACATAAGGCACATTATGCATCTCATGAAAAATCTTAAGTTTCAAATCCTGGAAATTAGGTACATAAATTTTGTTCTTGTACAAAATTACTCCATCATCCCCTAATTTATAAATCTCCAATTTCTGTGGCATATTACCTTTCTGTAGCTTTTCTACCAAATCTCTGTACTGCAAATCTATATTTTCAGCCTCCAAAATTATTCTTTTAATATTAGTTTGGTACATGCTAATGGTTGTAGCATGTAATTCGTGTACTCTCCTATTGAGTGCATCAACCACTTTGTTTTCCTTCCCTTTGATATGTTTGATATCAAAATCGTGCTCACAGAGAAACTCCAACCACCTACTCTATATAGCGTTCAAGGTTGGATAATCAAACAAATAATTTAGACTGTTATGGTCTGTCCTCAGTTAGAACCTCCTTCCCATGAGGTAATGCCTCCATTTCTTTAGAGAACATACTATGGATTCCAACTCTAAATCATGAGTTTCATAGTTCCTTTCGTGCTCTTTCAACTTTCTGGATTCGTAACAAATTACGAATCCATTCTGATTGAGGACTCCCTCTAGTCCTTCTTTGCATGCATCTATGCATACCCCAAAGTCTTCATTTGGATCTGCAATCCTCATGATTGGAGCACTAGTTAACAATGCTTCAATTCCTGAAAGCTTTTCTCATAATCCTTTGTCCACAGAAAATAATTCTTCTTCATTTGCAAGGAAGTGATAGGGTGAGATACTCTCGATAATCCTGTGATAAACCTTCTGTAATAACTGGCTAGACCCATAAAGGATCTGACTTCCATCATGATCTTTGGCACTGACCATTCTCTGATGGTCTCAATCTTCTCAGGATCTACAACTATCCCATTCTTCAAAATAATATGACCCATGTAATGGATCTTCTATTGATAAAACAAGAACTTGCTCAACTTGGCATACAGTTGGTGCTCTTTTAGTACTTGCAGCACCATCCTCAGATGCTTCTTATGCTCTTCCTCTGACTTGGAATGCACTGGAATTTCATCCAGGAATACTATGAAAAACTTGTCTAGATAGTCCCTTAATATACCATTCATCAGGCACATAAAAACCACAGGTGCATCTGACAACCCAAATGACACCACTTTGAATTCATAGTGACCATACCTTGTTCTAAAGGTGGTCTTGCTGATGTCCTCATCCTTTACCTTAACTGGTGATATCCCAACCTGAGATATATCTTAGAAAATATCTTCGCATCCTTCAACTGATTGAAGAGTTCATCGATCCTCGAGGATATTTGTTCTTTACAGTTACTTTGTTCAATTGTCTGAAATCAATACACAATCTCAGCGTCCCGTCCTTCTTCTTGACGAATAGGACCGGGGCACCCCAAGGTGACACACTTGGGCATATATACCCCTTCTTTAGAAGCTCTTCAAGCTCCAATTGCAACTCTTTCAGCTCTGGCGTACTCATTCTGTAAGGATATTTTGACACTGGAAATGCTCCATGCATCAAGTTTATAGATAAAACAATATCTCTCTTTGGAGGTAATCCTAGTACCTCCTAGAATACATCTTCAAACTCCTTTAGTACCGCATGATCTCCAATATTTGAGACCTCATCCTTATATGCTTCCTCCACATGGGCTACAAATAATTAACCTTTTTTGTAGCACTTCTTCAGCTGCATTATTGAGATTTCTCTGATAGCAACAACTCTAGGAATTACTTGGACTGTTTTCCAATTTCCTTCCTCATCCAGGCAAGTGAATTCCTTGTTATGACATTCCAATATGGCATGGTGCTGGTCCAATCAATCCATCCCAATTAGACAGTCATATGAACCTAAAGGTAGAACATTCAATTCGGCCTTTGTGCTTAGTCCATTCATGTACACTGGACATGATTTAACTAGCTCAATGACTTTTCTCTTGGTTCCTGTAGCCATCTACACTAGCCAAGATTTTTCATGGTTGCTTCTCGACAATTTCAAACTTTCCACCACTCTAGGATCTATATAACTATGGCTAGCCCTTGAATCAATTAAAATAGTAAATGGTTGGTCATTAATCATACCTTCCACTTCAATCATGTGCGACGGATATTCATCTTGCTTGTTTTCCAGGGTTGCGTAGATCCTTAGCATTCTACTTCCCATGTCCTCCACTGTTTCAGCCTACTGTACATTATGGACAACTCTCACTTTATCATTTATGTGGGGGAAATATCTATACCTATGGTTCCCTTTACAACCCCAACACTCCATACATGGCAGTCTTGACATTTTCCCACCCACTTCAGCCTTCCTAGGCTCTCTAAAATATGGTTTTCCCTAAGGATTGTTCTTGAAAAAGGGTGTCTTAGTTCCCTTCTTCCTCTAATCCATCTTGGATCTCTTCTTGTCTTCCTAATATTTCTAGAAATTAGGCTTCTTTATTTTTTTCTCATATAAGAATTTCACCCTCCTTATTGTTTCTTCCATAGTATTAGGATCATCATACTGAATCATGTCACCAATGAAAGGTGGAAATCCACTTAGATACCTCTGAATATTGACAGTCTCATCCTTGATGAATGGAACATACTTCAACAATTCCAAAAATCTTCTCTACTATTCATCAATGGTCATGCTGCCCAACTTGAGTTCAAAGAACTCTTTCATCTTTCTGTCATGGTATCTTTTAGCCAAGTATTCTTTCTTGAAATACCTCTGGAATTCTTTCCAAGTGATATATTTCTCTCTAATGTGTTTCACCTGCACAAACTAATCCCACCACATTGATGCCTTTCCCTTCAGTTGATACATTGAAATTCTTCCTTCTGCATGAGAGGAATAATTCTACGTTGGAAATATTTCCTCATGCCAAGAAACCATGTTTTGACATCTTCCTCCTTCTTATGTTCTCCATCAAACATAGGAGGTTTAATCTTGTTCATTTCTCCCTTTAGTTCATCCACTCCAAATCTCTTGTGATTTTTGGTAGGATATGGGCTTGAACTACTGTGTGCCCTCCTCTTGGAGCGACCTTGGGAGTGATGATGGTGTTTACCAACACTCCTTGATCTTCTTCCCTCAAAAGTCAGGTGACTCCCTATTTTTCTCGAGTTTCTCTCCTTGCACAACTTCGTTTCTATTCTCTCCAGACTCTTCATCAACTTTAAGTTGAATTCTCCTTGTTGTTCCTTAGCTTTCATAAGCTTTCTGTTATCTACTCAATGCATTTGGGCATCTTTCTACAATCGATCAATGATTTTCATCATATGCCCTTCCTTATCTATCTCTTCTCCATGTACATTGGAGTTTGACCCTTCAACTCCCAAATGAATATCCAGTCCTTTTGCTTCGTTCTCTGAAATGGAATCATTTTGTGTCTCTTCCATTTCTTTGCACTTAGTGGAAACTCTAAATGGTTCTGGCACTCTTTAAAACTTATACAAACACAATGTGCAGACAACCGGAATTTGTCAGGCCATTAATCCTTTAAAAATCCCACAACATTCATAATAAAATATGACTCAAGTAAACGTTTAGTTTTCATTCTCTATGATTCTCGTTCAATCAAGAATCCCTGCAGATTTCTTCTTTCAGAACTCTTCTCTGCTAAGTTTTTGGGCACTATCCCCTTTCCCTCAGTTCCTCAATCCACGTGACCATGGGTCATGACCAAGTGCTAGATCAATGAGCATGCACTCAGGCCTTCGGCTTTGGAATATTTCCCAGCACAAAACAATGATCACTAGGAATTTTGAGTTACCAAACTCGCATAGTAGGGTGGATCAATGGTCCACATCTACACGACATCCTATGACTAACACTTGTTGTGGAACGTCAGGAATCTGAGTTCCAGGGCTTTGGGACTTTGGAAGATTTCACATCCGCACACCCCTAACACTTTCACAACACTTTGTTGACATCATTACATCACATCACTTATGCTTTTCCAAATTGCGGGAGCATGCAACTATGGCTTGGAGTAGCCTAGCTTTCATCCTGCAATTCTCTTGATGCTGACACGTAATCCCTCTATGAAACCATGGTTTGGATTGTGGGACCACCTTGGAAAATTATCTCCCATTCAACTTGGGTCCCCGCAATGCCTCTTGGCCATCCATATTGATGTATCATTATCAATTCCATTGTGGTTCCTCTGACCCCTAACTACATTAGGAAGACTCGGGCCCCACTAACCCTGCTTACATAGGATTCCACATGGAAGAATACCAACAAATTATACGTGGCCCATTTAGATGGGTGACACTCGTCATGTTCCCAATTCCATCTCAGCCTTCCATGGTTCTAAACCCACTGACATGTGGCACACACCCCATGTGTCCACGTTGCCTCTAGGTGACCTCATCACAACTCACCACTTCGACTCTTTCATTTCGGAACATCGGTCTTTGGGAGTTTGTGCAACAACACATCCCATTCTCCCTATAATCAAAGTCTTGAAATTACAATCTTTCTTTCTACTTGATCCAACGGTCAAGATATTTTTTCCAGATCTATGGTGTATATATCCATTAGGACTTCAGGGTTTCAGGTTTTGGTGTTTATGCCTCCCTGCACCTTGCTTCTCCTGATTTCCGAACTCCGAAGGGCTTCAAGGATAACCCTCCTCTACCTTCTTTGGATCTGACGATCATACTAAATTTCCCTTCCATTTGAACATATACTATGGCTCCAAAACCCCCAGTTTTGAGTGCTCTCCCTCTCTGGTCAAATAGCACGCCGACTGCGGTTTTATTCTACCACTACTCCTCTTGAGATTCGTAACATGGCCAAGTAACCGCTTGGCACTCAGAAACATTTTGAGGTCTGAAATTAGTTCTCCAAACACAATTTTCTCTCGAAACCTTGGGTCTAAAGACCACTTATTTGGCCCATCCAGGATCAACGTGGAAACTATGGGATTTGAACTCGAATTATGTTTACTTCGACAACAATTTTTTTCGAAACTTTTTCTTCAACATCCACTAACATGGCCCATCCAAGCTCAGTGTTGTAACCATGCTCTGATACCATATTGTAACATCCCTGACCATCAACCCTTAATGCCGGGAAATGCTACTACGTAGAACATATAACATATATACTTATAAATAATATGCATTAAATCAAATTAAGACATTTAACATCTATTTACTATTGTCATACAAAATTTAACACAATTTACAACAATTCAAACTTGCAACGGAATACATGATAACATTTCAAGACACATAAATGCATCGCATATAAATTAAGTACATAATTAACACTTATCTTTTAAACTGGCATAAAACCACCAACTACGTGCAGACCTTCTACAAACCTCCTAGCCTTAGACCATGCTACTCATCACTCTCAGCATTAGGTCATCCCCGAGATGGGACTAAGCTCCACTGGGAAAGGGAATCCTAGGATAGGCAAGGTCAATAGAATAGACATAGTTTATGAGGAAGGATTCTCTCCCAGGAGCCACTTATGTCCACTGCTCATAGACTCTCATTCCCCACATGCCTGTCCCACCCCAGGAGTATATACCTTCACTATCACCAAGATATTCCTTCAGCTGCTAAACCTCCCTTGCCTTGTGCTTCAACAACAGGTTGGACTAGAATTCTTCGAGCACTGTGGCAGCTATAGGACCCCTTCTAGGAGTTCTCACTTCCTCCACATACTCTCTCACCTAGAGAGAGTCACTCACAAGCCTGACAACCTGCTTCTTCAACCACAACCACCTCTCTCACCTAGAGAGAGTGTTGCTTATATGCCGAACAACCTACTTCTTCAGCTTCATTCCAGCACGAGGACAACAAGGATCAACAAGGAACAAATGATGGTAGCCAACCACACTCAACCAAGGGACTACATGGCCACAACAACCCACCAACTATAACACACATGGCATAGGCAATTATAGTATGCTCAAGTTTCACAGACGAGAGCAACCCAGATGGTTAAGAATGAACTCAGATTTGCAGAATGGATAAACTGGGTTCACAGGAAACACAAGAGACATGGCTCAGTCCATGGGGTTTTCCACTGGTTTTGAGGGTGCATGACAAAAAAATTATGCAAAGGTCGATGATGGAGACCATATGCAGAGACTAGATGAAATTCATGGGAATACACCAGTCGATCACAGAGGTTTCACGATTTCAATTTTCAGAGCTATGTGAGGTATGTAATGATTAGACGTCGAATCCCAATGGTTCAGATAACAAATGGCTGAATGGAGGATGAACCCCCAACTCATCCGAAACTTTATCTTTTAACCACATGTGCCCAGGTCAACACTTGTCTTCTTGGAGTTGCATTGTTCCTTTTTTCACACGTTGGCATTACATGCATTGCCCTTCCCAGGACTTAGGATAAAACCATGTTTTTTCACACATCTTTAGAATAATAAAAAAATATTATTCTTAAGGACTCAAGCCCCTAAGCTTAACCCGTATTTCCAACCTTTCAGCCCCTTTTTCCCTTACCCACCCTGTGGAATCTTAGTCCCCCATCACTCTTTATTTGTGGTCTATATGCACACAATGATGTTTAATATTTATTAATGTTCTACATATTACATATACATAAAAAGGCTCCTAGCCTTTAACACTTAGGCTCTCCAGCCTAACAAACACATAATACCACCAGCTTATCAATGCTTGGCTCACCAACTTAAGAAACATGATTTACAATTCATAAACATGATTTATAATTCATAACCATGATCACAACAGGGCTCACCCTTGGGGATATTACACTTGTCTCCCCAGGAGTTTGTTCCTCTCCACATGGAGTTTGTTCCCCTCCCCAATGGAACTTAGGATAACTGGGTTTATTTTCCAACTTTAGTATTTTTCAGGAATACATTATAGTATTCCCTTGGGTTAATACCTCAATCTTAGCCCCTCTTTCCTCGACTCACAACCCCATATGTTTCCCTACCCAGTGGAGCTTAGTCCACCATAACTCTTTCTTCATGTTCGGTCTACATATAGTGATGTATTTTTATTAATAATATTCATAATTACATATACAAAAGCAGGCCCATGGGCCTTAGAATCTAGGCTCTTCGGCCTAATAAACACATAATCCTACAAGATTATAATTACTTGGCTCACTATCCTACAAAACATGTTACATTCATAATTACACCAAGGATCGACGTTGGGATATTAAAATCCCCTCCCCTTATTTTTGCACTATCCTCAGTGCAACGCATTTACACAACATCAACAAGATTTTCAAAATCTTCAAAAAGTTGTGGGTATTCTACCTGCATAGTGTCGTAGTGCTCCCATGTTGTGTTCTTAGAACCATACTAGGTCCATAAGACATTTACAAGACTTACAAATCGATTCCAAAGATACTTTCTTTTCTGGTCCAGTATGTGCACCGGATGCACTTGAAAAGCGCTTTCTTGATCCACCTAAATCACATTCCAATCAATAACATTATTAGCATCAAGTATATATTTCTTAAGAAATGACACATGAAATACATTATGTATGGACATAGATGCAGGAAATGCAAGCATATAAGCTACTGGACCAATCCTCTCTAGGATTTCAAATGACCCACAATATCTGCCTGCCAACTTGGAACAGTTTCCCAACTTCAGGGAACTTCTGTTGGCTTTCACATTCAAGAAAACATGATCACCCACTTTAAATTCATTGTGAGTTTTTTTCTTTTTAGCATATCTTTTCTTCCTATCTTGGGCAACCTTCAAATTCTGTTTAATCTTCAGCATTTTCTCTTCCATTTCCTTGAGCAACTTTGGCCCAACCACTTCCCTATCAGTTGGGTTGTCCCAACTTACTGGGGTGTTTCACTTTCTTCCATAAAGTGCATCAAATGGGATCATCTTTAGTGATGCTTGATACCCATTGTTGTAGGAAAATTATACCAATTGTAGATAATCTTCTCATCTAGATGGTTTTTCCATCACATACATTCTTAACATATCTTCTATCACTTGATTTACTCTTTATGTTTGTCCATCAAACTCAGGATGATAAGTTGTGATGAAGTTTAGGCTCGTTCCGAGCCCCTTGAATAATCCTCTCCAAAACTTCGAGGTAAATTTTGGGTCTCTGTTAGACACAATTGTCTCTGAGATACCATGAAATTGTGCTACTTCCCTCATACAAATATCAACAACACTTTATGTTGTGTGAGTAGTCTTCAAGGGAATAAAATGGGCAACTTTCGTAAGATTATCCACCACGACCATGATGGAATCATGTTGCTTGTTTGTTCTGGGTAATCGTGTGATGAAATTCATTTTCACCACTTCCCACTTCCACTCAATAATGGATAATGGTTGTAGCAACCTAGCTGGGTTTCTATGCTCAGGTTTGACCCTTTGAAAATCCATACATCTGGTAATGTTAATGTATTCTGCAATTTCTTTCTTCATGCCTGGCTAGTAGTAATGGCTCTTGATTGTTGCCACTATTTTCTGATACTTAGGGTGCCCATCATAAGGCACATTATGCATCTATTTCCAGATCATACTCCTCAATTTAGGATAATTGTGTACATAAACTCTGTTTATGTACAAGAGAATTCCATCAATTCCCAATTCATAATTTTCTATTTTTTGTAGCATCTTACCTTGTTGAACTTTGTTACCATTTCCATGTACTGCATATCTACTTTTGCATCCCCCATTTTTTTTTCTTTAAGATCAGTTTGATACATGGTGATGGTTGTAGCCTGTAGTTCATGCACTCTTCTGTTGAGTGCATCAATCACTTTGTTCTCCTTTCCTTTGATGTGCTTGATATCAAAGTCATATTCATGTTGGAGCATAACCCTAAATTACATTAGTTTATACCTATATTAGACTCATATATCTTGGTTAATACATTCATTTACACTTTATTTCATCTAATTTTGCCACATAGAGAAGAAGGGCACCTCATCCCTAGATTTTAGGGAAAACTACTAATTTTAGATCAAGACTCAACTCTTGGCTCTTGATTTTCTCGATTTATTCTTGATTTTCTTGATTTATTCATGATATATTCCAAATCCCCCATGAAAAAACTCATCTATTATTGGGGAATGTGCACCTCCTCTTTGAGTGAGAGATCTATTTCTTAATTAATTATTTTTGCCGTTACTATTATTAGTAACTACTATTTCGGGTCAGTTAAGTGAGTTGGAACTGCTTCTCTTGTCAGTTAAGTGAGCTTAAGTGAGATAATGCTCATCACTTGAATCTTGTGGAAATTAATGAGTGTGTGACATGTATATTTAGTGGTGTAGGTCTAACTATGTGGTCTCCCTTAGCTTATGACACCTATTTTAGCTATTTCTAGCTTTTTTTGACTAGAATTTCTATGTTGGAAATTCTATATATTCACCTCCTCTCTTCTTTTTGAGGATGGTTGCTCGTGTATATTCATTTTTTATTAATATAATTCTTTTATTTATGTAGAAAAAAATTTCTCTCATCTCTTGAATATCATCAAATTGCATGTGTTCAATTTAACTAGAATTCTAGATCTATCAGGGTTTCTGCAGGAATTCTACATGGTATCAGAGTTAGATTGAATCTAGTGGATTGTACATGGTTTTATTTGCAGGTATAGATCATCAGGAGTTGCATAAAGAAGCAGTGGATCATCTCTCTCATCCCACAAAACTCATTCTAGATTCTTTCAATTACTTTGAATGGAAGACAGAGATCTCTCTACTCCTCTGAAGCAAAGGGATTTACAGGGTAACAATGGGAACGGAGAAAGAACCGACTACTACAGCGGAGAAGATAAAGTATTTCAATAAATTAGATGAAGCAATTGGGCTTATATGCCTATCAATTTCCAGATATCTCCTCTTTCATGTCAGTAGAGCCACTACTCCCGATGTGGTCTGGACCACATTGGAAGGACTATTCGACAAGCATGATGCAATGAGAGTGC
>JZKD02S0925514.1:0-11179 GCA_000966675.3 Picea glauca
GGGTGGCTTCAACATAAATGTGTGTTTATCTATTGGGGATGTGTTTATAAATATACACTCTCTTGAACTGCAATTTAGTGGTAGAGAAAGTGCTATGTGAATTGCTTGTTGAGCAACCATTTGTTGAAGATTAAGTAATGTATTTCCAAGTGTGCGTATCATTTGAATAACATCAATTTGACTCCTTTCATGTTCTTTGCATATTTTTCGAAATGCATTTGTCATAGATTTGTCAACTTTAGTCATGTATGAACTGCAATACGATGTTGCAGCATATGTGTTGAGCACGTACTGTGCATCTGTATTTGCATTCCATAAATTTGGCATGTCCTTTGCAAAATCGTTGTTCCAAATATGTGAAGGTTTTCATTTAAGGAAGATTGTCGGTTGTTTCAATTTACATTGTATTAGTTGGATGTATTGATCTTCTGCTAGGTCCATTTCCACTAAGAAGTCTTCAAAGGTCATTTCACTGCCATAGATTTTTTGGTCTAGAGATGTGAACAGGGACCTTGACTTGTCGGCAAGAGCGTTATCGAGTGAGCTTATTGGTTCGAGCACTGTTTTTCTTTTCATTGGTGGCATAGGGAAGTTGTATCTACAATGGGAATTCCTTCATTTCTTACAACTTCTTGTATGGTAATGCCTATGGAATTTGGCAAGAGATGGATCCAAATGGTCTGTGTCGCATGTTATGTATTTGTCCAAGAAATTTTCAATTTCTGAGTTGTTGTCCCTTCCATATATTAGGGCATCTTCTACCCATAGTAGTCCATGTTCATGCCCACTTCCTCTATTCTGGAACTCTGTTACAAAGTAGTAGTCAACTACTTTTCCAAACAATGTTTCATCGTGACATACCAAATGCTTTAGAGCATTTATTCTATGTCTATAGTAACGACTACATGTCACTGGATCCTTTCTTATGAGGAAGTCAATGTCATTGTCTTCCAATGTTTCAGTGTGCTTTTGCTTTCACCTGTTCTTATACAACTCAGTCAATGTAGAGACTAATGGAGTCTATTGATGCTCTGCACTTGTGAATGTGACGAAGAAGGTTGGTGGCCCTAATTGTCGTATCATTGCAAATATGTTTTTCTGTATTTGGTGAAGGTAATCAGGAGAAATGCGGATGTTTTTGAAGTCTATGTATCCAATATCAGATTTGAGTATTTTTTCCAAGTNTGTGTTTATAAATATACACTCTCTTGAACTGCAATTTAGTGGTAGAGAAAGTGCTATGTGAATTGCTTGTTGAGCAGACATTTGTTGAAGATTAAGTAATGTATTTCCAAGTGTGCGTATCATTTGAATAGCATCAATTTGACTCCTTTCATGTTCTTTGCGTATTTTTCGAAATGCATTTGTCATAGATTTGTCAACTTTAGTCATGTATGAACTGCAATACGATGTTGCAACATATGTGTTGAGCACGTACTGTGCATCTGTATTTGCATTCCATAAATTTGGCATGTCCTTTGCAAAATCATTGTTCCAAATATGTGAAGGTTTTCATTTAAGGAAGATTGTCGGTTGTTTCAATTTACATTGTATTAGTTGGATGTATTGATCTTCTGCTAGGTCCATTTCCACTAAGAAGTCTTCAAAGGTCATTTCACTGCCATAGATTTTTTGGTCTAGAGATGTGAACAGGGACCTTGACTTGTCGGCAAGAGCGTTATCGAGTGAGCTTATTGGTTCGAGCACTGTTTTTCTTTTTATTGGTGACATAGGGAAGTTGTATCTACAATGGGAATTCCTTCATTTCTTACAACTTCTTGTATGGTAATGCCTATGGAATTTGGCAAGAGCTGGATCCAAATGGTTTGTGTCGCATGTTATGTATTTGTCCAAGAAATTTTCAATTTCTGAGTTGCTGTCCCTTCCATATATTAGGGCATCTTCTACCCATAGTAGTCCATGTTCATGCCCACTTCCTCTATTCTGGAACTCTTTTACAAAGTAGTAGTCAACTACTTTTCCAAACAATGTTTCATCATGACATACCAAATGCTTTAGAGCATTTATTCTATGTCTATAGTAACGACTACATGTCACTGGATCCTTTCTTATGAGGAAGTCAATGTCATTGTCTTCCAATGTTTCAGTGTGCTTTTGCTTTCACCTGTTCTTATACAACTCAGTCAATGTAGAGACTAATGGAGTCTATTGATGCTCTGCACTTGTGAATGTGACGAAGAAGGTTGGTGGCCCTAATTGTCGTATCATTGCAAATATGTTTTTTTGTATTTGGTGAAGGTAATCAGGAGAAATGCGGATGTTTTTGAAGTCTATGTATCCAATATCAGATTTGAGTATTTTTTCCAAGTNTTTTTCGAGGCAAAACACCTCAAATATGTTTCCAAACACTTGTTGACAACTTCTGTTTGACCATCACTCTAGGGATGATAAGTTGTACTGAGATGAAATTGGGTGCCTTGTAGCTTGAACAGTTCTTGCCAAAAATTACTTGTGAAAGTTGGGTTGTGATAAGAAACAATAGAGTCTGGCATGCCATGAAGCTTGAAGACCTGATCCATGAAACTTTGAGCCATTGTGGATGTTGTAAATGGTTGTTGAAGAGTACAAAAATGAGCATACTTGGAAAGGTGATCAACAACCACCATCATGAATGATTTATTTCCTGATTTGGGTAAGCCTATAATAAAATCCATAGAGATGTCCTTCCAAATAGCAGGTGGAATTGGGAGCAGTTGTAGTGTGCCCAGAGATTTGATTGTTTCTCCCTTGTTACATTGACACACATCACATTCGGCGACAAAATTATGAATTTCATGTTTCATACCATCCCAGAAAAAAGAATGTTTGACCCTGTCATAGGTTTTGGTGAACCCGGAGTGCCCCACTGTCAGTGTAGCATGAAGCTCAGAAAGTTCCATGGATTTAAGCTTTGATTGTTTACTTAAATACAAATGGACTTTGTATTGAAGCTCATCATGGAGCCAAGAGTTCCCTGGGGGAGATGGAGCACTGGACTGCAATTGTTAGATCAACTACGAAATTTTTGGATCTTGTAGCCATTCCTAGCGAATGGCTTGGAGCTAATCTAGTACAATGAAGGAAAGAGAAAAAAGGGATCCTTCATCTTCATATTTGTGGGAAAGTGAATCTTCAACCAAATTTTATTTTCCTTTCTTGTAAATGATCTCATAATCATAGCCAAATAGATTAGTCACCCATTTTTGTTGCTCCAAGGAGGAAATGCGTTGTTCCATAAAATACTTGAAGCTTTGATGGTCTGTCTTAATTTGGAAGAGTTGCCCCAATAGATAAGAATGTCACAAATCAACGACATGTAGAATAGCCAACATTTCCTTTTCATAGATAGATTTTCCCATATTTATTTCAGATAGTTGCTTGCTAGTAAAGGCCAAAGGCCGACCCTCTTGCATAAGGACATCACTAATTCCTTTCCCTGAAGAATCACATTCCAAGACAAAGGTATTTGTGAAATTAGGAAGGGCCAAGACTGGAGTGGTGCACATGACCATCTTCAAAGTTTGAAAATATTGAGCAGCAGCTAGAGTCCAAGTGAAAGAGTTCTTTTTTAGGAGAGCAGTGAGAGGTGCTGCAATCTTTCCATAATTCTTAACAAAATTGTGATAATAACCTGTTAAGCCCATAAATCCACTCAATATTTTGAGAGCCTTTGGGTGAGTCCAGTCTTGCATAGCTTCAATATTTTTAGGATCCACCCTAACATTGTCCTTTCCAACCAGATGACCCAATTACTCTACTTATGAGGCACCAAAAGCACATTTAGACTATTTCAGGAAAAGTTGGTGCTGAGAGAGTAGATGGAGAAATCGATCCACATGATAAAGATGTTTTGTCCAGGTCTTTCTATATATGAGGATATTGTAAAAAAAAACTAAGAAAAAATGATGAATAAAATGACGAAAGACGTGATTCATGAGGCTTTGGAAGGTGGAGGGGGCATTACACAAGCCAAAGCACATGACCAAAAATTCATAGTGGCCCTCATGATTTCTAAAGGCAGTCTTGGGAATGCCTACCTCTTTCATACGTATCTGGTGGTAGCCCGAACAAAGATCAAGTTTAGTAAAGAATTGGGTGCCACTCAGTTCATCCAGGAGGTCATCAATGACAGGAATCAGAAATTTATCTTTAATGGTAAGTTTGTTGAGGGCATGAAAGTCAAGACACATTCACCAAGAACCTTATTTCTTCAGGACCATGACCACATGAGAAGAGTAGGGGCTTGTACTAGGGTGGATAACACCTGCATTAAGGAGTTCCTGGACCATTTTATCAATTTCATTTTTTTGAGAAAAAGGGTGACAATACGAACAAATATTGGGAGGAAGGCTTTCGGGTACAAGGGGAATGGAATGATCATGAACACAACGTGAAGGAGGGAGTCCCTAGGGAGTGGACAAGACTGCTTGATGTTTAGAAAGGATGGCTTGGAGGTCTTGCAACACCGAGGGTGTTTCTGTTGCTTGTATGGCATGGAGTTGCGCAATAACACCAGAATGGCCCTTTTTTAGCATCTTTTCCATGCGATGGGAACTAATGATCTTAGGTGAACTGACAGTGATGCCTTGGAACTTATATTGGTGTCCCTCCTGATCAAATTTCATGGTTAATTCCTTAAAATCCATGAGAATGGGAGCCAAAGTCTTTATCCAGTCTTCACCCAACACAATGTCACAACCGCCAATGTCGATAGCAAACATATGAGATTTCAGGTGGTAGTCACCAATTCAGAGACACACATTTTCACAACGCCCTCCACATTTCATGGAGCCACCATTGGAAATCATGATTTGGAAATTATTGATGGCATGGATGTATAAATGAGTTTCTTGGGAAATGAAACGATGAATAAAATTATGGGTGCTTCCACTATCAACCAGAGTGATGACCTTCCGATGCTCGATGTAACTGAATAGCTTCAGGGTTTGGGGAGTGGAGAATCCAGTGAGAGCATTGAGAGAAATGACCGTTTCTACTTCGGGAGGGTCTGAGTGAGGGGTTATGTTGGGGGTTGCAGGTGACTCAGACACAAGGGGAGTTTCAACATCCTCTTCTGAAATATACTTAGAGATGGCCATAAAAAGATTTTGTTCCTTACACTTGTGGCTCGGGAAATATTTTTCATCATAATTATAACAAAGGCCTTTGAGTTGGCATTCATCCATTTCATCCCTAGTCAATTTTTGGATCTTTAGTGGAGCGAAGGGAGTAGTGGGATTTACTGGTTTAGGGAGAGGGATAAAGGAGGGTTTCCATTTTTGAGAAGATACAACCTGTTGTTATTCTTTATCTCTTTTACTAGCCTCCACCCAACTCTAAGGCCAATCCATGAGGACATGGGCCCGAATATCATCCTTGAGGCCATTGATAAAACATTCTCAGAAAAAGGCATCAGACATGACCTCTGCCCAAAAAGGCAGGTGCTCAAAGGAAGATATAAAGTCTTCCATTGTTCTTGATTGTTTCAACTTTGTTAAATGGCCCAAATTGTTGGTGTCAGTGTCAAAGCGTTCATAAAGCTCTGCCAAAAAGTGTGTCCAAGCAATATACCCTTGACAAGAAGTTTTTCTCCCTTTCCACCATTGCCAATGCTCTTGATCTATATGGAGGACACCATACTAGAGTTTGGCCAAGTCATCTTTAATGTCGTATAAAGAGAAATAATGTTCCATTTGGGTTACCCAAGCAGTGGGGTCTGAGCCATCAAATTTGGTCACATCCACCCGCAGAAGGCATAGGTCACGTTGAAAGTGATGGATCTAAAAGTTATGGGAATGAGATGAATGTTTAGCTTCAGTATGTGGAGGTGAGGAAGAGGAAGGGTTATCTGTAGGGATATGCAGTTTGGTGCAGAGTGTCGAAAAGATAGATTCAAATTGGGTGGTGAGGTCTTATTTGATTTCCTCCATTGAGGACTACATGGTTGTATTGATGGAGACAACATTGGCACTAAGTTGTTTCACTTCTTGTTGGGCCTTGATGAGACTAGATTGCAAGGTGTTGCAGCAAGCTTCCAAGTCTTCGCTACAGGTATGGGCCATGAGGATGGGGGAACTGAAAAGGGGCGGGCAGGGTCAAAAATTTTGCCGAAAAATGATATGTATGAATGTGATAAGGTCGAAGAGATGAATCCAATGGAATAGGTCTCAAATAATGGTGAGTTATACTCCAGTCTGAAGAATACTGTAGAGAGGAAATGAGCAAATGCTTAACCAAAAATAAATGTGTATTTACTTGGCAACCTGAACACAGTTGTGTGGCAATAGATCTTGTATGTTTTAATTTTTTTATGTTTCTTTCCCAAAGGGTTAGGTATTCAAGGGTTCTATAGACAAGGTTTTTCCCTATGCTATAGCTCTCTGATATACGTGTGGGGTCCAANTGTTTCTGGGCTTCACTCAAATCCAACCCCAATTCTGCTGCTAGGCAGAATGTATGGATCTGAAACTCTATGGGAAGGAGGATTTGTTTACCGAATACCAACTCGTAAGGAGTATGACCAGTGGTATTCCTCCATGTAGTCAGGTATGCCCATAAAGCTTCTGGAAGTCTATCTGCCCAGTCCTTATGATGCAAGTGTATGGTCTTGGTCAGAATTGCTTCCAGAACTTTGTTTGTCGATTCCACTTGCCCATTGGCTTGTGGATGGTAGGGGGAGGACTTACAGTGTTTGATCCCATATCTATCAGTGAGTTCTTTCATCAGTTTGGAAGTAAATTGAGCACCTTGGTCTGTGACAATCTCTCGTGGAACACTGAAGTGGGTAAATATCTCTTCGTACATAAACTCAATCATTGATTTCTCGGTGGCCTGATATAGGGCTTTTGCCTCTACCCACTTGGTCACAAAATCTGTGCACACCAAGATGTACTTTTTCTTCCTTGACATCGGAGCAATTGGCCCTACAAAATCTAATGCCCATTTATCAAATGGTTCAATTACAACTTGTGGTTGTAATGGAATTTCGTCTACTGCAGTGGGCCTTCCCATCCTTTGACAACTGTCACAGCTTCTTACATATTTCGTTGCATCTTTGAACAGTGTCGTCCAATAGTATCCTGACTGCAAGACTTTGTATGTTGTTCTCTTGTCATAGAAATGTCCTCCGCATGGCCCATCATGACAAGCCTGGAAGATATCGGGGATTTCATCTTCCCAGACACATCTCCTAATAATCATGTCAGGACCTGTATAGAAGAGATCACTTCCCACCCAAGAATAGTAAGCACTCTATTGGATAATTCTTTTCTTTTCTGGAGGCGATAAGTGAGCTGGTAATCTTCCTGTAGCTAAGTAGTTTGTTGTATCTGCAAACCAAGGGGTCTTGGCAGCTACTGCAAACAAATGTTCGTCAGGGAAGTTATCGTCCACTGGGGTACCGGTACTATCCTGGGGAATACGAGAAAGAAAATATGCAACTACATTCTCTTTCCCTGGCCGATCAACGATGGTAATGTTGAATTCTTGAAGCAGTAAAAGCCATCGGGTGATTCTACCAGTAGTGACTGGTTTGTTCATCAAGAATCTGATTGCAGAGTGGGCAGTGTGTACAAAAACCTCATATCCAGTGATGTAGTGGCGAAATTTGTTGATGGAATGAACTACTGCTAAAAACTCTTTCTCTGTTACTGTGTAGTTCAATTCAGAGGGGGTCAAGTTCTTGNCCAACCATCTCGTTGTAATTTTTCCTTTGAAAGTCTTGTATTTGGAATCGAAGAGTAATGCCCAATCCCCTGGTTGAAAATGCTTTTTCTTGATGTACTTGTCATGCCACTTGCTACGTTGGCTTTGCACAAGGATAGTTCTTTGAAGAGCATCCTGCCTCATTTCTCCCAATTCATTAAGTTGCATGAACCTCTATTTCTGGGCTTCACTCAAATCCAACCCCAGTTCTGCTGCTAGGCAGAATGTATGAATCTGAAACTCTACGGGAAGGAGGATTTGTTTACCGAATACCAACTCGTAAGGAGTATGACCAGTGGTATTCCTCCATGTAGTCCAGTATTCCCATAAAGCTTCTAGAAGTCTGTCTGCCCAGTCTTTATGATGCAAGTGTATGGTCTTGGTCAGAATTGCTTCCAGAACTTTGTTTGTCGATTCCACTTGCCCATTGGCTTGTGGATGGTAGGGGGAGGACTTACAGTGTTTGATCCCATATCTGTCAGTGAGTTCTTTCATCAATTTGGAGGTAAATTGGGCACCGTGGTCTGTGACAATCTCTCGTGGAACACCGAAGCGGGTAAAGATCTCTTCGTACATAAAATCAATCACTGATTTCTCAGTTGCCTGATATAGGCATTTTGCCTCTACGCACTTGGTCACAAATCTGTGCACACCAAGATGTACTTTTTCTTCCTTGACATCGGGGCAATCGGCCCTACAAAGTATAATGCCCACTTATCAAATAGTTCAATTACAACTTGTGGTCGTAAGGGCATTTCGTCTACTGCAGTGGGCCTTCCCATCCTTTGACAACTGTCACAGCTTCTTACATATTTCGTTGCATCTTTGAACAGTGTCGACCAATAGTATCCTGACTGCAAGACTTTGTATGCTATTCTCTTGTCAGATAAATGTCCTCCGCATGGCCCATCATGACAGGCCTGGAAGATATCGGGGATTTCATCTTCCCGAACACATCTCCTAATAATCATGTCAGGACTTGTATAGAAGAGATCACTTCCCACCCAAGAATAGTAAGCACTCTGTTGGATAATTCTTTTCTTTTGTGGAGGCGATAAGTGAGCTGGTAATCTTCCTGTAGCTAGGTAGTTTGTTGTATCTACAAACCAAGGGGTCTTGGCAGCTACTGCAAACAAATGTTCATCAGGAAAGTTATCGTCCACGGTGGTACCGGTACTATCTTGGGGAATACGAGAAAGAAAATCTGCAACTACATTCTCTTTCCCTGGCCAATCAACGATGGTAATGTTGAATTCTTGAAGCAGTAAAAGCCATCAGGTGATTCTACCAGTAGTGACTGGTTTGTTCATCAAGAATCTGACTGCAGAGTGGTCAGTGTGTACAAACACCTCATATCCAGTGATGTAGTGGCAAAATTTGTTGATGGAATGAACTACTGCTAAAAACTCTTTCTCTGTTACTATGTAGTTCAATTCAGGGGGGGTCAAGTTCTTGCTGGTAAAGTAGATTGCATAATTCTGCTGGTTCTCCTTTTTCCCAAGNATACCAACTCGTAAGGAGTATGACCAGTAGTATTCCTCCATGTAGTCCGGTATGCCCATAAAGCTTCTGGAAGTCTGTCTGCCCAGTCTTTATGATGCAAGTGTATGGTCTTGGTTAGAATTTATTCCAGAACTTTGTTGGTAGATTCCACTTGCCCATTGGCTTGTGGATGGTAGGGGGAGGACTTGCATTGTTTGATCCCATATCTATCAATGAGTTCTTTCATCAATTTGGAAGTAAATTGGGCACCTTGGTCTGTGACAATCTCTCGTGGGACACCGAAGCGGGTAAAGATCTCTTCGTACATGAACTCAATCACTGATTTCTCAGTTGCCTGATAAAGGGCTTTTTCCTCTACCCACTTGGTCACAAAGTCTGTGCACACCAAGATGCACTTTTTCTTCCTTGACATCGGGGCAATTGGCCCTACAAAGTCTAATGCCCATTTATCAAATGGTTCAATTACAACTTGTGGTCGTAAGGGCATTTCATCTGCTACAGTGGGCCTTCCCATCCTTTGACAACTGTCACAGCTTCTTACATACTTCGTTTCATCTTTGAACAGTGTCAGCCAATAGTATACTGACTGCGAGACTTTGTATGTTGTTCTCTTGTTAGAGAAATGTCCTCCGCATGGCCCATCATGACAGGCTTGGAAGATATCGGGGGTTTCATATTCCCGGACACATCTCCTAATAATCATGTCAGGACTTGTATAGAAGAGATCACTTCCCACCCAAGAATAGCAAGCACTCTGTTGGATAATTCTTTTCTTTTGTGGAGGCGATAAGTGAGATGGTATTCTTCCTGTAGCTAAGTAGTTTGTTGTATCTGCAAACCAAGGGGTCTTGGCAGCTACTGCAAACAAATGTTCATCAGGGAAGTTATCGTCCACTGGGGTACTGGTACTATATTGGGGAATACGAGAAAGAAAATATGCAACTACATTCTCTTTCCCTGGCCGATCAACGATGGTAATGTTGAATTCTTGAAGCAGTAAAAGCCATCGGGTGATTCTACCAGTAGTGACTAGTTTGTTCATCAAGAATCTGATTACAGAGTGGTCAGTGTGTACAAACACCTCATATCCAGTGATGTAGTGGAGAAACTTGTTAATGGAATGAACTACTGCTAAAAACTCTTTCTCTGTTACTGTGTAGTTCAATTCAGGGGGGGTCAAGTTCTTGCTGGTAAAGTAGATTGCATAATTCTTTTGTTTCTCCTTTTGCCCAAGCACTCCTCCTAAAGAAGTTTCTGAGGCATCAGTGGAGATGTGAAAAGGAAGGGACCAATTTGGCCCTCTAAGGACAAGTGCCATAGACAGTTTTGCTTTTAACTCCTCAAAAGCACTCTGACAATTATCATCCCAATAGAATTTTGTATCCTTCGTCAGCAGTTTAAACATGGGGCTGGCTACTTTTGTGAAATTTTCAATGAATCGTCGGTAATAGCCATCATGCCCCAAAAATCTTCTTACATCTTTCTGGGTCTTTGGAGAGGGGAGGTTAACTATCACCTCAATCTTGGCTGGGTCTACTTTGATTCCTTCAGCAGACAGATGGTGACCCAACACAATCCCTTCAGNGATATAGGGATTTTGCCTCTACCCACTTGGTCACAAAATCTGTGCACACCAAGATGTACTTTTTCTTCCTTGACATCAGAGCAATTGGCCCTACAAAGTCTAATGCCCATTTATCGAATGGTTCAATTACAACTTGTGGTCGTAAGGGAATTTCGTCTGTTGTAGTGGGTCTTCCCATCCTTTGACAACTGTCACAGCTTCTTACATATTTCGTTGCATCTTTGAACAGTGTCGACCAGTAGTATCTTGATTGCAAAACTTTGTATGTTGTTCTCTTGTCAGAGAAATGTCCTCTGCATGGCCCATCATGACAGGCCTGGAAGATATCGGGGATTTCATCTTCCCGGACACATCTCCTAATAATCATGTCAGGACTTGTATAGAAGA
>JZKD02S0925558.1:29420-46733 GCA_000966675.3 Picea glauca
GGACAATTTTCCACTTTTCATAAGTTAACTGAACAAACAATATTTATTTCATGTTCTCAATCAATATATAAAAGAATAAATATTTTATTTATTTATTTAAATTGAATGAATACATAAGATAAATCTTTGAATATCTTCAACTTCAAGAAACTATGAGAAACCTAACTCTCTATTACAAGACCCATCTTGTAGTTCTCATATCCAAATGAGAAATGAGGAATCCAATCCTCATAACATGTCCCAGCTTATTGATCTCAGATCCAACTGAGATGTGAGGAATCCAATCCTCATACAAGACCCAGCTTGTAAACAAGCACCAACCTAATAGAATGAACCTTCATTCAATCCATTATATATAAACTTATATACTTCAACAAATTCAACTACAGTCGTCGATCTTTGAATTGATGAGATCTGACGATCTAGACTATTTGTGGGATTGAAAATAATATGTTTTTTAATTCTCCTTTCGCGGTCCGCAATCAATCCCTACCCTTGATCTGGCACTTTCATATCAAACGGTCTTGGTTTGTCCTGTGGGGATTTTGATCTTGATCCCATTTCTGCAATGTGTTTTCACTTCTAATCTTCATGTGCGTCATCGACTGTTGATATCAATTACAATTCATCAATGATAACTCATTAATGACAATTCACCATAAAAAATTATCATCACATCACAATGACATCGACTGTTGACATCAATGACAACATATCAATGAAAATATGTCCAACAATACCTACTAGAGAAAATGTACAACATATTTATGCACTCATGGTCCAGGAAGAAACATTTTTTGATGAAGAGACTTTTGTTCTACAGAATGCCTCTTTTGATAAGGAATCCAATAAATTGGTCTTTAAAAGAACTACAAAGAGTAAAAGTAGGAAGTTGTGGCCCACCATTGATACAAAAAATATGGTGTCTTCTAGATTGTCATCCATTCATAAGGTTACATGGTATACACTGAATGTTTCAATTGCAAATATGGAGGAAGAAAACACTCAGTTGAAAGAGAAAATTAAATAATTGGAAGAAAAGCTCATGCCTCCACCTATTCTAGCTTCCCCCATTTCCATGATTCGTCCTAGGAAATTTTTTCAAGAAACACCAGAGTCCAATGCTAGAGTCAAGGGAATTTCAAATTTGATCATTTCCACTTGACATTTTTTCAAAGAAAATATTAAGAAAAGAATGTCATTGATTTTAGAGTTATGGGATATGGAAAAAAGCTTTGCTTCTCTTGGTTTGAGAATCCATAGCACCAGGGAATATTTGAATAAAGATTTGAAAAATGATGAAGGTTTTTTTACAGATGGAGTTGTGATGTTTTCTATAAAGGTTTCGGCAATGACAAAGAAATTGAGAAAGCAAGAAAATTTACCTTCTCCAAGCCGAATCAAACAACTAAAGTCTTGTTGGATTGAAATAATCAATGTATTGAAAGGACTGTCATCCCAATTGACTCATTTATCAAGAAGGAATATGGACGCATACTAAAAACTTCTTCATTTAGATATCTCTAACAATACTATTGAAGTCTCGGACCCTAAGTATATCTCAAATTCAATTCTCATGACTCGACAACATTTTGAAGGGAAAGTTGAAGAATTAAAAAGGGCATCAGCTGAAAAGTTTGATAATATTATTGAATTCACACATGATGATATTGATAGTTGGCTTGTCGAGTACACCAATAAAAATGAAGACATTGAGAATACATTGCAAAATTTATCTATTGATCTTAGAGAAATCGAAAAGGAGTTGTTTAATGTTAAAGTAAAACAAGAAGTAATTGTTTCCCCATTAAGGGATTATATTCAAGAATGGTTAAACAACTCAATTGCCAAGATTTATGAAATACCAACAGAAGAAGTTACAACCGATAATAAAACCACAACAAGCAAGGGTGCAAAAGAAACAACAACAAGCAAATGAAGAGAGAGATATATAATCATATTAATTCCATGTTGATCGCATACTACTTCCTTTATCATTTTGCATCCATTTATTCTTCTTTTTTACTATAAAAGTATAACTGAATCATGATAATCTTATTTTTTTGTCTTCTTTCCAGATTCTATTGTTTGACATCCACCCACATTCTTCTTTATGTTTCCTAATTTCTTGTACATGTTTTCTTTATGGTCTGTGAGAACCCCAATCATAGTCCTTTGGACAAATACCTTTAATTTCAATGCACTATATCAGATATTATTATTTTCGAGAAATCCCAGAGAACTAATTCGGGGTCAATTTTGACTATATTTTATAACTTTGAGTCTTGAGTATAAATTATTTGAAATTGATCTATCATAATCTTCTTTTGAGCTCTATAAGTATTAATCTATAAAATTTATCTCATGCAAATGGGCCATCTTTTATTTTGAATGTGATCAAAGTATTTATTTTCACTATCATAAATGTGAGGATATTTTTATTTGTTGTAATGTGTGGTGTGTGAAATTCCTGGGCCATTTCTCAGGAATTCTCTTTTATAAATACTCTTTACTTTTCAACACTTTTATTTTATTTTTATTTTTACTCTTTTAGATATTGGATTATATCATGGTCCTATATTATTCTTGAGTTGAAAATTATAAAAAAATATCATAAGACAAAGAGGAGTACCATCTCTCTAAGAAAATAGGGGGATTCGTATCCTTGTGAGGTTATCATTTCGGTATAGACAGATTCAAACGTAAACATTTTTGGTGACCATATTGGGGAACAAACTTGAAGATTTAGATCTGGTTTTAGACCATAAAAATATATGACTTTTCCTCAGGCTAACCAACCCCAGCTAGAAATCGGATTGAATAACCAATGAATTATTCTTCATCGGTTATACAACCTTGTAATAATAACAACTCGAACTAGAGAAGAACTAGAAATATCTTGGGAAACACTAGCTCAAGAAGAAGAAGAAAGAGAAATTTTTTAAAGACGAAGAAGAGACGAAAGACAAGACTAGAGAAACGAAAGACGATCTCAAGAGAAAGGAAAGGAATTGAAGTTGGATGAATACACAGGACCAATCACTAGAAGCAAAAGCAAGCAACTGTGTACATCATAAATTGAAAAATATACTCTTGGAGAAAAGAAGAAAATTCAAGACATGGATGAAAGAGAAGAAAAACATGAAGAAGAAAATGAAGAAATACAAGAGGAAAGACGTGAGGAAGCACATGAAGAAAGGAGAGAGGAAAGAAGAAAATAATAAAGATGAAGGTATAGGAACCTAAGAAGGATAAGAGACTCTCCCCTGGACTTGCGGGGCGAACAACATGAGCTCCTTGTTCTCCCTAAAGGCATCTTGAAGACATTTTTCGGATATGGAACGATTGATGCTAAAAGACATGTTGATTTGTTTTGAATGTTTGTGATTTACATCTTGTTTAACATGATGATGTGATGGTACGGTTATTTCTCCAAACTTTTTCGGGCCAAGATTATGAATGGTATGCATCATTGCCCATAAGATCGATAGGCTCATTTGATGATCTCGAAGCGATGTTATTGAACATGTTCGCTCCTCCAGTCACGTATCATACTCTTCTTACTAACTTCACTCAAATTTGTCAAAATAAAAATGAGAGGATAAGAGATTTCAATCTCAAGTTCAATAAAACACTAAATAAGATCCCTTGAGACAAAAGGCTTAATGATCCAGTAATACCTGATTGCTATAAAAATGTCATGCCACCCAATGTGAAGTTTTCTATTAGAGATTCTCAAATTGATACTTTGGATGAAGAAATGATCAAAGGAATGGAGATGGAGGAAATCATGACTGAAATAAGAAATGACCCCGACATTATCCTTGGAAGAATACAATGGCAGATGGATAATCTAAACATTTTTTATCAAGGATCATCTAGTTCAAAAAATAATGAAGAGAGAAAGACACGACCGGGTGAAAACCAAGCAGTCAGTGGAGGATTATTTAAAGGAACTATCCTGGATGTGAGGACAGATCCTATTGCATCCCAAGAGACAAAGAAAAGAATCGGAATTGCACAGATGAACAAAACCATTAGAAAAATGAAAAATGAAATAACAAGACTAAGAAGGAATGATAATTACATGCCTAATCCAAGGATGCCAGTCCTAGAACAAAGAAGGAACCATTGTTGGCCCTTGACCAAGTTTTGAAGTTACTTGGTCATGTTTGACCGTTTTTGGGACTTTGAGAGCTTGTCGAAGATGGAGCACCAGACGAAGCATAGATCACGGGATCTCGGCCCACTTTTGGGCCCATTTTGGGTTTTGGGAATATGTAATGGGAAAGGGATGTTGGCCCATGGATTCACCCATTCTTAGGCCCACTATTTTAAATGTGTAAATAGACATCTAGGCATCTAGTAGAGTATTGTATTGTATCTATGTGATATAGACTACGTTCCAAGTGGGATCTGTTTGATCGAGGTGTTGTGTATTCTATAGACTTGTAGAGCTTAGTGAAAATCCCTGTGTGGAGATATAGAAGGATTTGTGATGTAAGGAAAGGAAGAAGTATCTAGCGAGCTGCGCAGATCTTTTGTCCTATGCGCAGTAGGTTTTGATGGCTCTGTTCTTGTAACCAATTGAAGACACTAATAAAGAAGAAGAGTTGGTAGTCATAGCCCCAGGGTGGGGGTGAACCACGTAAATCTCTGTGTTATGCTCTGTTCTTTGACTTGATGTGTTTATCTCTTCTTTGGCTAAGTGCTTTGATATATTTAGATAGATCTACTTATGCTTTGTGATTCATTAAATGTGTATGAACAGTAGATCTGATATGTATGAAGATGCTTAGTGTTGATCTACTGGATCTGATTTGTTTTACTGTTGCTAAGTACTAATATACCTTAGATCTAAGTGAATGTTGTGATGCTCTATGTTATCTGTGAAGTATAATAAGGGTTGAATATTGATGAATGATCAATGCTAAGTGTTATGTAAGAGATATAATCACATATCTATGTCCCAGCTAAGGTTGTAGATACTTGAGTCTCGCAACCACCCCTGCTTCTACCTCGGGTGAGACTTCATCTGCTTCACAGGTGTTGCCGAAAGGGCCAATAGTTAGGGTTTTTTTGGTGCATTGTTGTAGCGTTGAACCTCGGGTTTTCCCCTGTGCCAAAAACCATCCCCAAGAACAGAGGATGAGGTTTGAAAATGATGACAATCAACAAAGACATAAGTTCCTCAGACAACCAATTCTGAATGCAATAGTACTTGATGAACCATACAATGAACAAATGGTTGAGCTAGAAAATTGTTATATATCAGAAGAAATTTTTGAATCTATACAGACGGATGGCTATGAGACATCCATGTGCATATTTGAGGAAGGTGAAGATGATCATGTCTCACAAGAAAATGTTGTCCAAACACGGGCATTTGTAAATAAGTCCAAGAATAAAGCCAATTCTGAAAAAGATAAAGAGAAATACAAGGATAAAGAGAGTGATAAAAGTAGAGTAAACAACACAGAATTCAATAAGCAACAAAATATGCTCAATCCCCTTAAGATGATATATAACATTGTTCATTGTCTAAGTAAGTTGATAATTACTCTGCCTTTCATAGAATTAGTAAAAATTCCTCAACAGAGGGAAAACATTTTAAAATTTTTGGATGAGATGACTGGAAGAATTGAAGAGGCTATTGCACACCCAAAGAAAAGTTAGAATACATATGCAGTGAAATTAAGAGGCAAAGTTCCACCTTTTTACATTTCAATAGAGAATCATGATGTTGCGCTCCATAATTGTCTGATAGATACTAGTGTGACAAAAATTATAATGCCTTTGGTAGCAATGGAGGCACTTGGCATGAGTTGTAGAAAATATTATGAAATAGTGAAAGCATCTATGCAATTGATTCCAGGAAGGTACCAGCCTATGTAGAAATTAAGGATTTTTATGCCATTGTTGCTCCCCATATTATTACAAATTTCAATATTGTGGTGGTGGATCTTCCTCCAGCATATAGATTTGTCCTCAGAAGAGATTGGTCTTCCATGATTAGTGGCTATATAATGAATGATGAAATATGTATGATGTTACTTGATAAATATGGAGCAATGATCAAGGTTCCTTGTGAACCTAGGAGACCATTTTCTTTCAAAAAGAAGGATAACGAACTGATGGAATATTATATAGATGTTGGTATTAGGAACTATGTCATCCTGGATATGGAGCATATCAAGAATATAAAGAGTAAATATAATTACTGTGTTGGCTATCAGAGGATGTAGTTCTATGGAGCTTGTTCAATCTCAAGGAGTGGAGTTGGGATTGTACTCAACAGGCCCGAGAGGATCGTGTACCCACATGCAATCAGACTTGAGTTCCCTTGTACAAATAATGAAATAGAGTATGAATCCTTAATTCAAGGAATGATCTTGTCACTAGAGATGCAGATTGAACATTTGATTGTGACTGGGGATTCATAATTGATAATAAATCAAATCACTCGAAAGTATAAAATTAAAAAGGAAAGGATCAAACTATATTTCAAAAGAGTAAATGAATTGATGGAGGCATTTAGTTCCTTCAATATATCTTTCATTCGAAGGGATAAAAATAAAAAAGAATATTCTCTAGCATTGGCCACTTCATTGTCAAATCCAAATGACATCCAGAGTGAGACATCTTTTCAAGTAAAAAGAGTGTTTCGACCCTCAGTGCCAGATAATCAAGAGTATCTCTAAGTGTTTGAAAATTATGAAGACTTAAAGGATTTTCTAGAAAATGAAAATGAGGATGAAGATAATGGCATTGCCCTTTTTCCAAAGAATTGTGTCCAATCTAAGTCTCTTTTCATAAGAGATGATCATACCAAAAGTCTCACGGAAGAAGTATCCATCTGAAAGGTTCAAGAAGTGAAGAAATTCAATATTGGAATTGATGGTTCCCCGAAGTACATAAACTTGGGAGTTGATTGTACATATGAATAAGTTGATCAATATATCACCCTTTTTAAATAATATTTTGATGATTTTTCTTGGAGTTATGATGATCTAAAATGTTATGATAAAACAATATTTCAACATATTATTCCATTAAGAGAAGGAGCAAAGCTCGTTAAGCAAAAAATAAGAATGATGAATCCCATGTTAAAACCTTTGGTGAAAATCGGGTTGGAAAAATTAAAGAAAGATGGAATAATATATCCCATCAGACATTTTGATTGGCTCTCAAACCCAGTAGTTGTGAGGAAAAAGACTTGGGATATTCGGATGTGCGTGGATTTTAGGGATATCAATAAATCAAGCATAAAAATAATTATCCTCTGCCTGACATGGAATTCCTTCTTCAACAAGTTACATGATTTGCTTGTATGTCCATGTTGGATGGATTTTATGGCTACAATCAAGTTTTAGTTGTAGAGGAATACATGCCTAAGATGACTTTCATAACACCTTGGGAGACATATGTGTATGCTTGGATGACATTTGGTTTGAAAAATATTGGAGCTACTTTCCATTGGGCTATGGACCACTCATTTGAAGGATTGATAGGAAAATTAATGGTGGATTACTAGGATGATCTAACATTCCATTCAAAGACAAGAAATGAACATATCCATCATCTTAGGAAAGTATTTGAAAGATGTTGATTGTATGGAGTTTCTTTGAATCCGAAGAAATAAATGTTTTTTGTAGCTAAAGGAAATTTGATGGGGCACATTTTCTGTAAAGAAGGAATTTATATTGACCTAGAGAGGGTTAGGGATATCAATGAACTCAATCCTCCATCTTCTAAGAAAGGAGTCTAGTCATTTTTTGGAAAAATCATTTTTGTGTGGAGATTTGTTCCTGATTACGCGAGTATAGTAAAAATGATTAATTTATTGTTAAATAAATACCAAAGGTTAGAGTGGACTTCAGACACACCGGAGGCCTTTAGTAACATCAAAAAGGAAATTACTACAGCACCAATCCTCATCAGTCCATATTTTCAGAGAGACTTTATCATGTATTCATTTGCTACATAAAGTGTTGTGGCATCAGTCCTTACTCAAAGAAATTTTAAAGGTGAAGAATTACCAATTAGATTTATGAGAAAGACCATCCACGACTACAAATTAGGATACTCATAATTGGAGAATCAAGCCTTATCTCTCGTAAAAGATGTAGCACATTTTCAAACTTATATTTTAAATTCTCATGTAATAACATATGTTCCATCTTCTCCATTAAAGATACTTTTGAACCAACAACTAAGAGAATGAAAATTGGAGAATTGGTTCGCAAAAATTCAAGAGTATGATATTGAAATCAAGCCTTTGAAAGCAGTCAAAGGACAAGGATTGTGCAAACTCATTGTGGATAGTGATTCCTTGGATGGAGTGATTTCAATTTCAATCGGAAAACCTATATCTAGCTCGGAGTGGTACAAGGACATTGTATTCTATTTAAAATATGGTCAATTTCCCATAAGCATGACTCCAAAGGGAAGAAAAGATTTAAAGATGAATTCAAGTCAATATGTGTTGATTGCTGAAATATTATTCAGAAGAAACTATGATGGAATTTTATTGAGATGTGTAGATGAAAAGAAGGCCCAAGAACTGATACAAGAATTTCATGAAGGTATATGCAGAGGATATTTTTAACTGACATCTACAACACATAATATAATTAGAGTCGAATATTATTGGCCATCAATTTTCAAGGACTCATATGGGACTGTGAGAAGATGCATTCCATGTCAAAAATTCTCAGGAAAAATGAAAAAGTATGCAATGCCTTTGCAACCTATATCAATAGAAAAACCATTCACACAATGGGGGTTGGATGTCATTGGTCCAATAAATACAAAATCAAGTAAGGGGCACACATATATTCTCACTGATATAGACTACTTCATAAAATGGTAGGAAGAAAGAGCATTGAAAAAGGCCGACTCTAATGAATTGATTGAATTCCTCAAGGATAACATCTTGTCAAGATTTGGTGTTCCAGAGAAACTCATTACAGGCAATGGCTCAATTTTCATTGGATAAAAATTATTAAAATTTTGCGGAGATTATGGCATTGTGATGGGACAATCATCAAACTATTATCCACAAGGAAATGGCCTTTCCGAGTCTACCAACTATTAATACAAAGCAATAATAGTTGGAGAAATAGACTCTAAGAGTGTCTTTTCCTCTGAACCAATGTAACACTAAGAATACTTTTGGTGCACCCTATGCAAAGCCTCCACTCAATGGGAATTTTCAATTGGAAAACTCACCTAAGGTATAACTCATCCAAGAAAATAAGCATAGAGATACAAGGAAATAACAAAACAATGTCCAACTAACTACATATTATTGTTATATGGAGAGGTCCTTGGCACAAACAACACCTCCTTGCAGGGCCTTAGCGTGAAAACAATTCTATCCACTCTACACATCTAATAATGGAGCTCTTCAAAAACAAGCTAGGATCAATGGGCAATGTACCTCTTGTAGGCTCTAATACACCCAAACCTTGTCTACCCACTCAAATTGATCCATTGAAAAATATTCATAATACTATCCTAATTACTCGACAATAAGGAAACTAACTACACCTTTTTCCAAGAACATACTACTATGCTTGCACAAAAAACTAGAGCTCGTAAACAACATTTACCTTTCTTTCCTCACTAGTACAACAAAAGAAACAAACTTTCTTTCCCACCTAGAGTCCTATCCTAATCCAACTAATCCTCCCTAATAATGTCCATCCAACCATAAAAGTAATTAGAAACCATACATAGGTTTAGGGAAAAATTAGGGTTAGGATAATTTTACATAGGTTTTAAGATAGGTAGTTATAACCTTATCCTGTCCCCTTTGTCCCACAAACCCTAATAAGATATTAGGATCTTGTATTTTTCTAAATAAATCATTATTCACTCTTTTTTCCTCACAAGGTCCTGAAGACTTCTAGGTTAGGTCATCCACACTGAGATAGAGTGCTTCCCTTAAGGTATAATTCTGTAATGATATTTAACAATAATTCAAATTGCCCCAATCATCCGACCTAAGTCAGTGTAGGTTTTGAGAACTGCATTCTTACAATATTACTCAAATGCACATAAATGACATCATTGATTCCATATATTTTTTGTGTATGATAATCAAAACAATATAATTGATATATCTGCCAAGTGAATATAACGGTTAAAAAATTATCATAATGTTCCAAACTTGTAAATGTCCCAAAATTTTGTATTGAGTTTAGTCACTATAAGACATATTAACATAATCAACATGATCAATAAGAAATGCAATGTTATATCATATCTTATAGATTCAATGAAAATGTCCATTAAGTAACATAGAATTTAAATGTAAAACATGAAATACCAATAGCTCTATGCATGTTCATTCACAACAAATAGACCAAACAAAAATTATGCTAATATGATCAAAATGGGTCTAATAGGCAAAGCACAAAATAAGGTGTTACAATTCCTCCACCCTGGAAGGATATGTCCTTGGAGCTAAATTATCTGAAAACAAATAGGGGAAACTCCTTATTGATCTAAAAGACGGTTTTATAGTCTTAAGGTCAACCTCACGAGGATATGAAACTCCCTTCATTTTTAGAGAGGTGGTACTCTTGTTCTTATGATTCCAAGAAAACAAAATTAAACAAAACAAAGTCTGAGAAGGACCAGACTTAATATTTACATTCAAGGAAAACAACACCTGAGATTTGGGACTAGGTGTTAAAAGAAACTCATATGTACAATATCTACAATATGAATAGATAATATGCATACATAATATAAAGAATTAATATATCCATCACAACAATCATCAGAACATTTAACAATTCCACAAATAGAGAGAACAAGAAATGGACCGCAAATAAAAGAGAGCTTTAAATTATATTTCAATAAAGAACCAAAAAGATTATGATAGATAGAACATTTGGTAACTCAAGATTCTGGTCAAAGTCTTTGAGAATACAACACTGTAATATCCCAAGTAGCTCTATCAGATTATCAAAAATAATAATGAGTCTTTAAATACAAAGTAAATGTCTTAAAAAAATGTGTTCTCCCTTCAAAGAGGACCGAGATTGGCTCCCACAGACCATAAAATGAAAAGACCTAAAATATAAGAGAAGGACAACCAAGAATTAACCTAAATCAAAAGTTCTTCAGTCTCCCTCCTTTGGAAGCAATCGAGATCGTACCTCGCCCCTCAAAGAGCGCTAGCCCCAAACCCGAAACATCATCACTGCATACCTTGCCCCTCCATTGAAGTAATGGTATTTGAATCGCTCACCTAATTTAACTAATGACTCATAGTACATGAACATACCGAATGGTAGAAAACTAATTGATCGCGTTTTCTAAGCAGTCATGCGTGCCCCACCTCAATGAGGTTTCCCAATTTAGCACAGAAAAACCGAGTAGACAAAGGCAAGGTGATAAATGATTGTAGCGGAAATGGACAGAAGAAAAATTGAAGAGTAGAGTTTATGTTTGATTCACTGTGATGGAGAAATCTCATAACCTTCATTTTCTTGCAGTTGGCTCCTTTATAGGTACATGTTGTGGTTGAGGTGGCATAAGTACTCTAACTGTTCTTGAAGTAGTTAGGGGTTTCCTTTCTAGAAATTTCCATGACTTATTTTTGGAGTAAACCACTTTTGATTTTTAATTTATTGAATTCTCATTAATGAATTTATGTCATTAAAATTCGTGCCTCCAAGTAGGGCCCACTTATTCCTTTAATAAACTTTATTTAATAAACTTTATTTTCAAAAAAAATAATTCTAAGTAAGATATTTTGCCTTTCAACCATGGAAAACATTCCAGATGCAATCTTCATCATCTCATATTTCCAATGAGTCCTCCTAATCATAATTTGGAGTTCTGGATCTTAAGTTATAACCTCGAGAAGTTGAGGTTCCAAGCAGATCTCTCATAAAACCATGAAAAAATAGTTGACTGTTATTTACATTTTTTGGGAAGTTTATGGACAATTTATCCTATTGAAATCTATTCCATCATATTCCTTGTCGAATTACCTTTCCAACAAGGTAAATTTTTCCCCAAACGGACACTCGGATCTTGAGTTATGGCTTCCAAACATTCACCACTCAACAACCATTCGTCTAACTCATGGGTTAATCTTAGCCCTTGATCCAATTTCTTCCACTCCATTAAAATTTTGAATTTTCCTTTAAAATGATATCCCACATGCATTGTGGTCAAGATTTTTTAAGTGTTTATAATGAAAAGTTTACAATAGTACTCATGTGGAGAAAATAAGACTATGGATACTTTGGTGTAGCTCTCGCGCCTTGGGAAAATTTCATGAATTAATAAAATTTTGATGACCTAGTCATCGTCCGGTCATAGCTCAGTCATAACCCGGTCAATGCCCATGTCATCACCATGTGTCACCTGTGGTTTGGTCCATGTTACCGTCACATGTCATTATGGTATTGGTCCACCTTACTTCCACATGTGATTTGAGGATATGTCCATGTCACTTCCACATGTCCTAGTATGGTAGGTCCATGAAAAGGGGGAAGAAACTTAGGATAGGAAATAATATTAAAAAATTAAATGTAGGGTTTGTGGAATTGTAAAAATATAGAAAATGAAAAAATGAAACATGAAAAGGAAAAATGGAAAATGGAAAATGGAAAATGGAAATGAAAATGGAAATGTAAATGGAAAATAAAAATGAATTGTGGAAATAATGTGGAAATGAATTATGAAAATGACTAAGTGGTGGGTATTATGAAAATTAACAAAGTGTATAATGAAAATGAAAATAGGCTAAGTATGGAAATGGGTTAAGTATGAAAATGGTTAAACGTGGAAATTGTTAACTGAGGAGAGAGTAGAGTGGAAAGAATGAAAAATGGTTAAGTATGGGATAAGGCCATTATGCGGGTCACCAAAGTGAGAGGGTCATTCTATAGAACATGAGACTAAAAACCTACTGACCTAGAGATGTATGGAGAAAGGGTGAGGAGGTCCGCACCAAAACGATAAATACGACTAAGGGAAATGGGGTGAGTGATATTAGTTCTAATAAAAATTAACTATGTTGCACATGGAAAAGCGCTCTCAGGGTGATTGAACAAAAAAATGGATATCTTGAGCATACAAACTCGAATTTGTAATCTGTAAAATGCGTCATGAAGTTGTTATCACACTAAATTACCTTGGGTATTTTAGTTTGTTTTCAATCTTTTTTTTAGGCCTTATATTTTAAATTTCTTTTAAAGTCTCATTCCTTTAAAGTTTATGTTTGGTAGGACCCCTTAGATGATTAAAGTTTTTATTCTTAGCTCTAGTTTGATCCTCAAATTGATTTTTGGTCCTAGAACCATTTTAGCTCATGAATTATTTTGGTCCCCTTCATGACTTGTCCATAGATCGATCCCTCCCATGATTAGACTGATGTGACACACCTTTCTCCTCACTCATGATCTCATAGGCATGCCTCATTCTCCTTTCTTACCTGTCCAATCATTTTTTTAATTGGAAGCATTGCCTACTCATCAGGCAATTACGTGGTGCCTATCCAATTCATCATACTTCCACCTTGAGTCATGATTTCCATGATTGATGTCATGTTCCTTATTTTCAGTGCCTAGAGTTAGTTAAATATGCCTTCCATATCTTTTATTTACGAGCTTTGGTAATGGTTTATATTTTTGAAAGGCTCAACAGTGATGCGTTGCGCAAATTCAGAAGTTCTGATCAGGTGACAACAAGGAAACCAAATTTGAGACTAAAGTAGGTTCGAGGGCCAAATTTTTTGCAATCTCATCCTGAGATTTCATTGAAGATTCCAACAAGTGTCTACTCCACAGGTATCCTGTGTTGCCTCCTCTGCATATTAATTTTCACAATAAATTTGCACTCAGGTTTTAGTTTTCCAATTTTGCACAGTCATAAGGGACTCGTCTTTGCATGATATCCTTGTCTTTTCTCTTTTTCAGACCTGTATCTTCATTGCCTGTATCTAAGTATTATTACTGATGTTTGCCTTAGCCATCGAAATATCAAGCATGTAAATAGCCTATCCTTTGTGTATGCATTGCACTACCCATAGGCGTTGCTTAAACCCTTTATGTCTCCCTTGCTTCCTTTCATCTTAGAGTCTAGAATTTTTACTCAATTTCAAAGAGCCAATTTTGGATTACCCCCTCACTGCCCACACTCTTGAATACATGTACAAGTATAAGGGTGTAATTCCCATATTCAAGCTTGGCTCACTAGCACCAGTCTATATCAAAAGGTCATCCTTGTAAATTTGAATCCCGATTCAAAGCCTTCTTGGTTATTACTATCCCATAGGCCTTTCAAAAATCCCTCATTCTAAGCCATGGAGACTCCTCAATCGAGGAAGACACACAAAGGTGGCAAGGTGGTTAGGACAGAACTAGTGGACATGCATCTTTTTTATACAGATCCCATGGCAAGAGAGGTATTTCAAATAGTAGGGTGCCTCTCTTTCTTCCAGAACATGCAGAGAGGCCATCCAGAGGTAGCAAGACAGTTTGAATTACATTTTGATGGCAGGAAAATGAAAGTTGGGGATTTGGAATTTGAGGTAACTGAAGCCTCTATCTCAGCTGCAACAGGGATCCCCATTAGAGGTGAAAAGTGATTCAAAACCATGGCTTTGAGTTCATCCTATGCTAAAGATCTTTTTAAACCTGAATATCAAGCTAATGATTTGTCTAAAAGTATGCCAAGGAGTCAATTGATTGAATAGTTTGACAAAATATTGAAGATTATACAAAGATATTTTACATGTGAAGGGTGATTTAACACATTATACCAGTACCATGTAAGGTTGTTGCTACATTTTACTGGTAAGGTTGAGATGAATATTCCTATTACTTGTTAAGAAGTATAGGTAAGATGTCAGACAAGATACAAGCCAAATCTAAAGATGTGGATTCTAGCCTCTTCCATCCTGGATTGATCAGAATGTTAGTCTCTGAGGAATTGGGTAAGAAAGAGTGTGAGGTTAAGTGTCAAGATGAAAAAATAGCTGGTAAAAGGTAAGCCCCATTTTTTAGGATGGTTCATTTTTGGGAGGGTTAACTAATATTCAAATATTTCCTCTACCATCTATACATGCTTCTAAGTGTTTAACTATTAGAGATTTTGGTTTTTCTAAGTGCTAAATCCCTCAGTGGTAAAATGCACTACCTTTTGTACTGCCAAGACACCTAAATAAAATGGGTTTGATATCATGAAAGGCCATCAATTTCTCTCCACACGTTCAATATTGAAGGCGCTGCGTTTTTTATGTTGCTACCCAAACATGCACACACACGCAGCATAAGTGGTGCTACCTACAAGCGCTACCTAATATTTGGCAAAGAACAGAGTTGGTATACAGGCGTAATACAATGGCTCTACGTAATGGTGCTACCTAATATTTCACAGAGAACAAAGTATGCACACATATGGAACACAATGGCGCTACACAATGGCACTACCTAATATTTCACAGAGAGCAGAGTCTGCACACATACACAGCATAGTGGTGCTACGCAATGGTGCTACCTAATATTTCACAGAGAGCATAGTCTTCACACATACACAACACAGTGGTGCTACCTAAATGTACTACCTCCTTTACTTGTCCAGCTATGAAATATGCTATTCAAGCTGCTACCTAAAGAAGCTACCAGTAGACATCAGGGATCTAGGAAGGTTAGGCCAACAACTTTTTGGATGGATGGTGATGGAGAAAATTGCAGAAGCAGTAGCTGGCATTATGAGGACAACTACATGCTCCTAAAAGACACATGGAAAAACAGGAGGTTTCACAGCAAGAGAGAATCAAATCAGTTTGAAGCATGGTTGGATTAGTCACCAACATTTTCCTTTTTTATAGCATAGGTGGTTAGATAAGTTGTTAGATCAAATAAATGTTTAGAGATTTTCAAGGGAAGGAGGCCAGCTCGTACCTCCAATTGTTGCCTCCCTTTTTTTATAAATAGATAGATCAATTGCTTTGGTAGGTTTGGATGGTTGAGCAAGGCTCCCTTAGACTGTAATATTTTGATGAAGTAACTATGATCTAGCTATGTACTGGACTTAAGACATTTTGACTAATAGAAATCAGCTTCTCTTTTATCTTACTTTTCTTCTGATGTTAAATGTTCATTCTTTGAATGATTGTGGTGATGTTATGGTGGATGTTTGATCATTATATTATCATGATGTTTATTTAGCTTCCTTAATTTCTGAGTTCAAGAAGATCTTGTGTAAAGAAGCTTTCCTCCTTAGGATTTTGCAGACCTGATGTTTACAATAGCCCCTACACTTCTCTTATTTTATGTCTTCCCTCTATTCATACGTACTCCCAAATTACTGATTGAAGTTAGCCAAGACCTTGATTGTTGGTGCATGTTAGCCCTATTATCTGAGTTGGAAAATTATCTTTTTGAGTCTCTTTCCATTTGACCTTTTAACACCCTTACATTCACTTATAAACCTAATGGGTATTAGGCTTGCCTTCCATGCAATCTGAAGGTGATTCCTAGTGATAACAAAAGATGAGACTAAGGGATACACTATAAACTGATAATATTTCAAAATTTCCTTATTCTAATATGGAATGTTTTTTATTATTCCAAGAGTGAGAAGTCTAGATGATCAACACTCCCTTAATTTAGAATATAAATTCCATGTGTCATTAACTTGTAAACAATGTGTCCATCCAACTTTGACCCAGTCTTTGCTCTATAGGTTCTACTGTTTAGTTCCTATAATCATCATGGTATTTGTGTGAAACTCTTATGTGTCATCCATCTATATGTCATCAAAATCCAATACATGGTTTGGGTCTGTTACCCACAAGTTTGTAAGGTGACCACAAGGTTTCTCCGATGATGATTTGTGTTAGAAGTTTTGAAAGTTCACATAAAATGACATTGAGGAAGTTACAGGTTCTACTATCCTATCATTGAGGTTGCTTCCTTGATGCAAGAGGTTGTTCTGGAGACATTTGAAGACAATGATCACTGCAAAAAATGGATTAGCTCAAGATATAAGACATTTTTCTCCAGATGAAGTTGGTTAGAATGGAATAATTCTGATGGGAAAGATATGTTTGCACATCACAGGTTGTTTATCATCATAAAGGTATTGGTTTTGGACATATTTAACATAGAACCAACAATAGATCTACAATTCTTGTTGACCTTATCATTGACATTAATTAATGGATATGCATCATTCATGAAGCATAGTCTACAAAATTCTCTTGTTATCGATCTTTGTTTGTGATGGGTTTATCTCAAAATTGACTTTCATTTCTTCCTATACAACAACTTGTATTAC
>JZKD02S0925558.1:78340-91654 GCA_000966675.3 Picea glauca
TTAAAGGGCCTCCTTCACCTCAATTATATATGAGAGAGTGAGAGGAGAAAAATTCCCATGATGCATGTGGGATTAATCGGACAAAGTTTATAAAATTCCATAGGCATGTAAAATAGTAGGACTTCTCGGGTTGTCACTCATCCCAGTACTACTCTAGCCTGAGAACGCTTAACTATGGAGTTCTAATGGGATCCAATGCATTAACTCTATGTTGTAGGCATGTACATAAGACCACTAGGAAATCATTAAATGATGCATATAATTAACAAATGAAGATGACATTGCATTACATTCCCCATCAAAATGGTGAATATCATGGTTTATCAAAACCACGGGCTCAAAATGGTGATTCAGTGGAAGAGGTGGATGGACAATGAGATCCATCTGGATCATTCCTCCCCCCTTAGGAAGAAATGGTCCCCATTGCATCAAGTTCCCTTGTGATATGGGGAGACTTCTGCTAAATCTGAAGCTTGGTGCATTGCTTTCCTTGTTGAATAAGCTATCCTGGTTATCTTTTTGAAGTATGTCATGAACCTGTTGCTAGAGGGGTTGGATCCATTCAACAAATCTAGTTGCATTATCTACCTGAGTGTGGGATGACTTTGTCGGTGAATATGCAACATGAAGAGTATGAATGGTTATGTTATAACCTTTCTTGACTAGGCAATGTGGAGGCACCCCCGTAGGTGCAACAAGAACATCTCGGTACTCATCTACAATCTTGTTGATCTTCTTCTGTTGGATACAAATTCCTTGGACTGAGGATGCAGTGCTTGCATTGTCCTTCTGTTCGCCTTTTGATCTGATTGTAAAGAGGCTAAACTTGGTAGTATGAGAGATTAATTTGTGGCATTGTTTTGGAGGGACAATAGTCGAAACTACCTATGGTATCCAGTATAGCTGACCCCCCAGAGTAACATTGAAACTACGGGATTTAGACTCATAAATAGCATGGCACCTCCACATATATGGTTGGCCTAATAGAACATCACAGACTTCCAGTGGGGCAATATCACACAATACCTCATCCTTGAAGGGCTTGATGTCGTAGGATAGGTGACAATGCTAGCTGACATGAAGATCTTGACCCTGGTGAAGCCACCCGAGGTTGTATGGCTACGAGTGTGGTGTTGTTGGAAAATTCAACTGCTTGACAACCTTTGCTGAGATTATTTTATTTTGGTTCCTGCTATCAACAATAAAATGTAGTGGGGTCCCCTTCACCCACATCTATGAATGGAAGAATCGCTCCCCCTCCTTAGGATCCTCTTCTGGTTGGATTGTTGTAGTTGCAGAAGTAGCAATGGGTTCTGCATCAATGATCTATCTCCTTTTATTATTTTTTGAGTCATGGTCCAAGTCGAGGTTTGACTCTTTGTCTTTGAGCTTGGACACCAATGAATGTATTGAGTGACATTCATCAATGTTGTGCCAATGGATGTTGTGGAACTCACACCACTTTCTAGTGTCTTTCTTAGACTTCATGTTACCCTGCTTTTCCTGCATCTGGGACTGGCTCTCTTGAGGTTGGCCTTCCTTGCTCTGTCCATTCTTCTCCCACTTACTCTGTTTCTTGAATTTTTCATCAATTTTGACTGCATATCAATAAGCAACTCCCAGTGAGGAGATGTCCAAGAAATCCATCTTTGTTTGGATTTACCTATGTAGACCACTGCAGTACTTTGAAACTAGGTGTCGTTCTGAGTCTTTGATACCCAAATTTGAGCGCAAGGTATGAAATATGTTGGTGTACTCCAGCACCGTCTAGTCTCTTTTCTGACGCAGAGTTGTCCATCTCATGTATTGGTCATCACAGTTTCTGACAGGGTATAACTCCTCCTTTAGGGCATCTACAAAGGTCGCCCAAGTGGGTTCTCTCCCAAATAGTGTATATTCATCCGCGGTGTACCTCTCTCAGTAACCTTCCCACTAAGCTCTGACATGGGGAAGGGCTTTAAGGAGTGTGAAGGTGATCTTTTCACTGTCAGAAATTTTTTGGACAAAGTAATAACCTTCTAACATATTCAACCATTTTTATAGAGCATCTTCATCTATCTAGCCTTCAAATAAGGGGATATCAAAATTGATGTGTACCTTGAAGGGTGTCGCACTTGCAAAATGGTTTATTGTTGAATATTCCTTGGTTTCGCCATTGGTAGTCTTCGAAGGATCTGAGAAAAGTTGTCCATCATCTTGTTCCTTTGTCGCATGAGGGATTCCTCGAGCAACATCTTGAAAGGATATCCTTCTCTATCATCTCTCTTTTCTTCCACCATGGGAGGCCGTTTGGGCTAGTGAGAGTGGTTTTCCTCAAGTGAAAATAGCTTGAGACCCAAATCTCTATACCCTGACCTCGTCGGGGACCTGCTCTGAGAAATGACAAGGTGCAGACTTCTCTGATACCACTGATCCGGATTATTTTGAGAACAACATGAAGGAATAAATATAACCAAGATATAACAATGAAATACACAAAAATATAGAATACAACACATAAATACAGTGAAACCCAACTTCTATTACTGAATAAGATAGAAAAAAACTGTAGAACACAAATTGGAAAAATAGGGTAGCTTATCTCTAAAAAGAAAGAAATGTTGGCTATGCTTCATTCAAAATAATCTTTACATCACACTCCATTGCATGCTTAAAGGGCCTCCTTCACATCAATTATATATGATAGAGTGAGAGGAGAAAAATTCCCATGATGCATGTGGGATAAATCGATTTTTTTTTATAAAATGACATAGGCATATAAAATAGTAGGACTTCCTGGGTGGTCACCCATCCTAGTACTACTCTAGCCTAAGTGCGCTTAAATGCAGAGTTCTAATGGGATTTGGTGCATTAACACTTTGTTGTATTCATGTACATAATACCACTAGGAAATCATTACATGATGCATGTAATTAACAAATGAAGATGACATTACATTCCATTCCCCATCAAAAGGGTGAATATCATGGTTTATCAAAACCACAGGCTCAAAATGGTGATTCAGTGGAAGAGGTGGATGGCCACTGAGATCCATCTGGATCACCGAAATATTTATTGAATGAGGTGAGGAAATTTTTCCTTTACCTTCTCCCTAGAGTACCATTTTTCTTTGCCTAGAAGTTTTCCTTTCAACCCAATCTACAAAAGGTCATGTCGCCCCTATCTTGTAGTTCTAGATCTCCTATGAAAAAAATTGTCTTCTTCCAACTCTACCTAAGAATATAGTTCTAAGTTCTTTATGGTAGGTAGGACCTAATACACCTCCTAATCCAATATGGAAATCTCACTAAATTCACTACTAAGTAAATGCACATGTATGGGGGTAGATTGATTATGTAGACATTATATCCCACCTTCTCTGATACCTCAAAAGGGCCATACTGTAGATCCTTGATCTTCATACTAGGACCCTATAGTCTTTCCTTATTCAGTTGTAACCAAACTCTGTCTCCCACTTTAAATGACTTCTCAGTTCTATCTTGATCATGCTTGGCCTTATACTTTCCATGTGACTTCTTCAACGTCTCTTGTACTTGCCAATGGATCTCTCTAATATTTTAAATGAATTTCCCTTCTCTCAATGCTTCTCCTATGATGTATTCCCTCACTCCTCCTTACTCATAAACATCATCCAAGGGTGAAGGGTGAAGGGAACTTACCAATAGAAGTATGGACTTCTCTGTTATAAGAGTGTTGAAAATAGATCATATTTTCATCCCAAATGTTAGGATGATTCTGATTGTAACCCCTCGAAAGATACACTAAATTCCTATTGACTACTTTTGTATACCCATATGTCTATGGATGAAATGTTGCAAATATCTTCAACTTAGTGTCCATCTTCTCCCAAAGTGTAGTACAAAAGGCACTTAGAAATCTAGTATCCTTATCTGAGATGATGTTCCTTGGTATCCCAGAGTGCACTTAGACCTATTCAAAGAACATTTGTGTTGCTTCTTTTCCTTTGATGGTATTTTTTCAAGGCATAAGAATGCACATCTTGTTGAACCTATCAACTACCACAAAAATATAGTCATGTCCCTTCTTTGTTATTGGTAAATCTCCCACAAAATCCATGGAAAGGATTTCCCAAGGTCGAGTGGGTACAAGTAATGGAGGGTATAGACCATAATTTATGTTACTGGGATTGTTTGTACAAAAAAATATACTTCTTCTAATATACTATGCTAAATATTCTTACATTCAGTGTCATTGCACATACCTTTGTAAGTTAGAAATTGTCTTCCCAACACTAAAATGTCCTGCAACCTTGGATGTGTGAGACTCTCTAATAAGTATCAATATTTAACCTTTAGGAACATAAACCTTGTCTAGATTGTAGAGTAACCCATTATGAAGATGACAATAATCCTTACAGACACCTTATTCTACATGAATTTGGACTTGTAGTTGTTAAAACACCTCTTTAAAGTCCTCATATTCCGTGTATGCCTCTTTGTATGCATCATGGGTAAAAGGTTCCATATCCATAAAAGTTCCCAAATTTGTAATATTAGATGTGTGTGGAATTGAATGCATGTCTGGAAACTTATTATTTCTTCTCTTCTTATACTTGATGACTAGATGAAATTGCTGCAAAAAACCCATCCACTTGTAATGTCTAGTTTTTTGAAACTTACTTTGGGCCTACAAATACTATAGTGGCCAGTGATCTTTGTGGATAATAGTTTATTTTTCCCATATAATAGTTCTTCCACTTCTTAACGGCTTGAAAAAGGGCATAGAGTTCCTTATCATATATGGGGTAGTTCAAAACTCCCCCATGAAACATCTCAAAATGATAGCATACTTGTTGACCTCCTTGCATAAAAAAATGATCCCATAGCAAACTCGCTTTCATATGTCTCCACTTTGAAGGACTTATACAAGTTAGGAAATGTTAAAAATGGTGCTTGAATGATCTTTCATTTTAGCTTGTCAAAATATTTTTGTTGATTCTTTCCCCATTGAAAACTCTTACCACTAGTTTTTATAGCTAGAGTGGTGTATCTACTACTAAAAACGATGTTGTGAACTTCCATAGGTACTATGTTTCCCAAACAAACATCCTAACTTCAGTGAAATTAGTAGGAACTGGAAATTTTATGATGGAATCCATCTTTGCGAAATATATCTTGAGATCCCCTCCATCGATCTGGTCCCCAAATACACCAATGACTATTGAGAAAACTCACATTTATTGAGGTTAGCCAAAGTTGGTGCTTTTTCAAATTCTCTAACACCCACTTGAGATGTGAGATGTGTTCCTCTGAGGTAGATCTATAAACCAATACATCATCCAAATACATTATAGAAAATGAATCTAAATATGGGTGCAATAACTCATTCATCAATCTCATAAATGTAGCTAGTGCATTACGTAAACCAAATGTCATGACCAACAATTCATACAAAAAATTCCTTTTCTTGAAGGAAGTCTTACAGGTATCTTCTTCTTTGACACGTACCTGGTGGTATCTTGATTTGAGATCCAACTCTATGAATTATTTGGCATGTTGCAACTAGTCTAATAAATCATCGATCTTGAGCAGAGGGTACCAATTATTGAGTGTAATCTTGTTCAAATATCTTTAGTTGATACACATTTGTCATGTCCCATCCATATTGGCTACAATGATGATCGGTGAACCACAAGGTGAGGTGTTTGGTCAAATCACTCCCTTCTCCATCAATTGTTGCAACTGTTTCTTCAATTCATCTGCTTCCAAAACATAATTTCTATACAACCCAATATATGGTAATGGGGAGTTAGGAACCAATTATATCCCATGCTCAACTTCCCTCTTGGGTGGAATTCCTTTAGGCTCCTGGAACACTCCTTTGTATGCATGCAAAAAATCCTCCAACTATTGTTTCTTCTTTTTAGTACATCCCTCTAGGGATGCTTTTACTTTTAATGATTCATCACCCAATTGATTCTCTCATAAGTAAATAAAATCATACTTCTTACTTCAACTAATCAACATTTTGGCTTGGTTGGCACTTACCAGTGAGATATTCAATTTATCTTTATGTGCTTTGATGATGAAATGTTTCCCATCCTTTATCAGGAAGTATTGGTTTTATATCCACATGAATATCACATCCCTCATATACATATAGGGGATTCCAAGAACTATGCCACACATGTCAAGGGGTACTACATCTAACTCAATTTCATCAATAAAACACACACTTACAATAAATTTGATCTTACATTGTTTTGTGACATTCATATTTATATCCTTGTTTACCCATCCCAATGGATACGATCTAGGATGATCATGAACATCCAACCAAAGCTTGCTGACCAGATTAGTTGCTATGAGATGGGCTTGGGAAATGAAATCAAATAAATCATCTACCTTAGTCTTCCTGAACGGGATCTAGATATTGAAGAGTTTTTTCATATCCTTCTCTTCCTTGTGATGAAGGCTACTCAAATTCACCTCCTTCTGCATTGAAGTGTAAGAAATATTCTCATCCACATCTGTGTTTATATCTACCTAATTTCTTTAATCTGTGGCTAGAAGATTCATCTTCTTATCATCCTTCTTGCAGTTCTTAGGGTTCATCTCTGGATGTAGTTTCTAGCACTTTTCTTCATTGTGACCATAAATATTTCAATGTTTTTTTCCTAAGACTTTTTCTATCAATGTTATGGTAGGAGTGTTATTTTGGATTCTTCGCATCAATTTTTAACTCGACGTTTCATACCAAACAAATGTGGTCCATCATTAGGATGTGATGAATCTGGAAGAACACTCCTAATATATTGTAATGGTTATAGTGGTTACTTGGATCCTTACATTGATGTGCATTGTATGCCATCTTCTTGTCTTTCCCTTTCCACTTCTTCTTCCCCTACTTGGAAGTGTCTTGGTGATCTTTCTATTTGGAACCATTTGGTTGTCCTTTTTTGTTTCCTATGTTTTCCAGATATTGTGCTTGCACATGCACATGCCTCATCCATTTTTGTAGGCCTGAAGAGCATCACTTGCTTTCACAAATGATTGTGTAGACCCCACAAATACTTAAGTAAATTTGGGTTATTGGGAGATATACCCAACATGATATCCATTTTTTTGAATTTTATGGTGTACTCTTGCACACTCTGCCCCTTCCTTTGCCTGAAGTAGTGCCAACAGATCCATTGGTACTCGACATACCTAATAGGATAGAATATGGAATTAATGAAGGCTTTGAAATCCTCCCACTTAGTTATCGATGGATCTCCCTCTAGCCTAATTTTTTCTATGTGAATTTCCCACCAAGTTAATGCAAGACCCTCTAATTTTAGTTTGGCAAATGAAATCTTCTACTCTTCTTCTATATGGTGGACCCTGAATAGATCTCTAATTGTTGCAACCAATGATTCAAATTGTTTGCATCAATATCACCTTGTAATGGTTTGATATCCAATTTCACTTCCATTTTAAATAAATATTATGAAAAGTTAATGGAAGTGAATCTCGGATACTCTTTCCCAGGCTCTTTCCTCAACTCCTTTTTTGGGTATTCATTTTCTCTCAATTTCCTCTATAATACGATCTCTAAGTTAGAGCCTCCAACCTCCCTAAACATTCTCAGATTGCATGTTAGATCTGCCATGAGGAGGGCCATATTGCGAGAGATATTAATGACTTGATCTTCCAACCTCGCAAATCTCCCTTCTACTGGAACTCGAGCGTTGTTATGAAAAGATTCATATGTCATGGCTAGGGTTCTGCAAATTTTTCTCTTAAGCCAATTCCTATATCCTGCAAATTTCCATAAATATCCCAAATAAAATTGCTCGGATACCAATATGATCTACAAATGTTTGTGGATGTTCCATTGGATTAGTTCATCACAATATATATTAAACTATTCTAAAATCTTAGATTTTGCAGTTTATTTCCTTATATCCCAAATTAGTTAGTTACTAGCTTTGATTGAATTTATGAAACAACTGAATTATGAAAATGAAAGAAACAAGAAAAATATCACACCATCCACACATAAATTAACACAATATATATGTTGGGAAACTCAATACAAGAGAAAAACCTAGCTAGAAGGTGAGGCCTATGCTCTATTATCTTTTCTTCGAGTATGGAAATGCAAATACAAAGAAAGAGGAACTCACCATGGAGTTTCCTTTGACACCATGGCACATATGGATGCTACAAAATATTTCCCTCATATGTTATTCTCTCACAATACCACTCCTAGCTTCTCTTCTCAACTATGGAACAAGTACAATGCTAAAGAGTGGAACCCCTTCTCCTCCTAGCGGCCAGGTATTTAACATAGCCCAATGGTTGTATAGGGCTAAGGTTTTGACTTCCTCAACCCTTAATTAGTGATAAGGTTTGGAACTTATAGAATATTCTTGAAATTTCATACATGGATAGACCCACACGTTTGAGTAATTGGGGTTTATGTGGCACACACTCGTACCGTGGTGGTGAACAAGGTAGGTCAACTTGCAGGAGGCATAACTTTTGCATACAATCTCTGATTGAGGCAATTTTTGCACCGTTGGAAAGGTATCATAGTGTAGAAAATAGTTGAGGGTGTGGGAATGAGTCCCAAACATTATAAACAAAAACATTATGTTTAATTCCTCAAAATGGATTTGGAAGATTCCAGGCCCCAATTTTCCAAACTGTGACCGACCACTAAAATGGCCATGTAAGTTAATTCCTCCAATTTTTTTACCCATAAAGTATCAAGATATATGAAAAATCATATGATGATGCAATCCAAATCATAAATAAATAAATAAATTATTATTAACTCATATGAATAAAACTAATAATTGAATTATCTCTTCACAATTTGCTTGATGATGGACCACATTTACTTGGTCTAAAACATTGCTATTACAAATGTGATTGTGATTAATATGGAAGACTATACACTATGATATTGATCTAAAAATTAACATGCATGAAAGATAATGAGTGGTTAATTAGATGACATGTTAGTACCAGAGATAAGGGAGGAATGACACAAGACAAGACTTGTGAAGGATGGAAATGGGAAAATAGAAAATATGAGCATAGACATTTTTTGGGTAGTCCATGAGATATTGGAAAATATATGACATGACATTCATTGAATGCATGATATATCATAATAAGTTGAGGCACAAATATTTCACATACCACAATTTTTTGGTAAAATCCATGGTCGATATAGTATAATAGTCTAGTTAATGCATGAATTACATTTTGTTAGGATGATAATGACCATTTAAAAAATAAGAATTTACTTGTCAACCAACTAAGCACTTGAAGATATTTGCATAGCCAAATTTTAGATATTACATACTAGTTACTTAGTAACGAGGAGTTATGGCCTTAAGAGACTAAGTACTAAAACACTTGGTAAGAGACTAAGTACTAAAACACTTGGTAAAGTGATAGTGAAAACATGGGAAGATGGACACTTGCATCAAATTATCATAAAGGAGAGAAATTATAGTCATTAGAAGAGATCTATGGAAATCAAAGATATCATCAATGTTGTAGATGTTGATGTAAAACAGCCAACCCCCTAAGTATCCTTTTAAGGGATGGGGCATTAAAATATTTCTCTTTCCTCGACTATCTCAAAACATTTTCCCAATAATGTTATCATATTTTGCTCATCGAGAGCTTTCGAACTACTGTAACCATGCTCAATTTCGAGCTTAAGATCAAAAGTTATATCCTCTCATATATTATGGGACTTCATTGGTCAATGATCGAATCTTTACCACATGGCGTCCACGTGGCCTCTTATCACTCATTCCATATGACATGTAAGTGAGACATTAGATTCATGGGCCTGATCCTTTGGTCCACCTTTCAGCATTATCAAGACTTCTTATCCCATAGTTCACTCCCACTAGTGAAATTTTGATTACAATACACAAAGGAGTACCTCCCCCAAACCCTATGTCTCTCATCTCTTGATATCTATGGTTCATATCATGTTGATGATGTCATTTGACACAGAGGTTAAATCCCAGCTCCCAAGGTTTACACGGTGTGCGGATCTAACCCAAAATTTCCACAATTGAGGTTTCACCTCGTCCCTCCATTGATCAATGGTTGTCATTAGCCTCGACTCCCATCATCACTTCTTGGTCAAACGTGACTTTACCAATATCCCCCATTTCTAAGGATTAATAATTTGGATCCAGTGGTCCAGATCTCCTCGTCAAATCTATGACGAGATAAATGGTTACTATTGTCTTTCCTCTTTAGAATCTCGTCAACCAAGTAAAAACTAACACCTGTCATGCTAGGGACACTCTAGTTTCATTTTTTTCATGCCACATCATTCACGATGTCATAATCCTCACTCTTCTTTTGAAAAAGTATCATGGAAATCAATGGTGGAGATCCCCTCTCCCAACGAAAGATCGATGGATATCATCATGTCACCAATGCTGGTATCATAGGCATTTGGACCTTCTCCCAGTTCACCCACCTTATACCTCTGATGATGATATGTCAGAGATCTACAATCCATATTTCATGATGAGGAGCCCCTACAAATCCAACAACCATAATTGAAACGAAGATCCAAAGGACCTCTTCGCCCAATCAGACACACCCTTGTCCCATCGACCAATCCCTAGTTAACACTTACCACCACCTTATACACATGGACTACCGATTTGATCGGCCACATCACCAGGTCATATCCATATCCTCCCATGGATTAAGTAGGACCTACAAAAGATCAACGAATATCGTTGCATCTCACCCACTCATTGATCAACGGTCTAGATTATCTCTTTGGATTCCTACTCTGAGCTCTTCGTAGTTGTACTTCAAACCCTTCATATTCAACTTTGAAAAGGTAAACTACTATAATTTTCACCACCTGACATGTGGCATAATAATTTCTTGACACCTAGCACCATCCATGTCACCCTCTTACGCCCTTTGGTAGGAGATCAATGGTCTAGATATCCTTTCAGAGTTCTTTCGATCATGGAAAATCAATGACCCAAATATCCTCTCGGAGTTCCTCCGATCATGAAAGATAAATGACTAAGATATCCTCTCAGAGTTCCTCTGATCATGACAGATCGAAGACCCAGATATCCTATTGGAGTTCCTCCTTTGAAGTTCACCCATCTCAATGACTCTGAAAGGTCTATTATGAAGGAATTTTGTAACACACCCACTACGAAAATTAAATCTTTTCGCCCCTTTTCTTCTTTTCTCCGAAGAATAGAATTCCCCAAGTCCCTATAGGACCTGATACAGACTTTTCCATCCCTTAACCACACTCATCTAATCGGCGGTTATGGCCAAAGGCCTAACCAGTATGTCATCCTTTCGCTCTTCATGCATCTCGCCACCTCGCAATTTGGGGTGTCAAGCCTTCGTGCTCCTACCTTGCAAACCTCCGAGATGTGAAAGTCAACAATGGTTTGACTTCCTTTTTTCACTTCTTGCATCTCGCCACCTCGCGAGTTGGGGCGTCGAGCCTTCGTGCTCCTACCTCGTGAACCTCTGAGACGCGAAAGTCAGTGATGGTTTGACTTCCTTTTTTCCCTTCTCGCATCTCGCCACCTTGCAAGTTGGGGCACCGAGCCTTCATGCTCCTACCTTGCGAACCTCCGAGATGCGAAAGTTAGCGATGGTTTGACTTCCTTTTTTCCCTTCTCATATCTTGCCACCTCGCAATTTGGGACATCGAGCCTTTGTGCTCCTATCTCGCGAACCTCCGAGACGTGAAAGTCAGCGATGGTTTGACTTCCTTTTCGCCCTTCTCGCATCTCGCCACCTTGCAAGTTGGGGCATCAAGCCTTTGTGCTCCTACCTCGCGAACCTTTGAGACGTGAAAGTCAACGATGGTTTGAATTCCTTTTCGCCCTTCTCACATCTCGCCACCTAACAAGTTCGGGCGTCAAGCCTTCGTGCTCCTACCTCGTGAACCTCCGAGATGCGAAAGTCAATGATGGTTTGACTTCCTTTTCTCCCTTCTCGCATCTGGCCACCTCACAAGTTGGGGCGTCGAGCCTTCATGATCCTACCTCGCGAACCTCCAAGATGCGAAAGTCAGCAATGGTTTGACTTCCTTTTCTCCCTTCTCACATCTCGCCACCTCGCAAGTTGGGGCATCGAGCCTTCGTGCTCCTACCTCGCAAACCTCTAAGATGCAAAAGTCAGCGATGGTTTGACTTCCTTTTCGAACTTCTCACATCTTTGTGGGTTGAAGCACCCAACCCTAACCGCCTTGAAACTTTGCAAGATCCAACGGTTATCGATTGTTCGCCACTTCTATCTCGAAGTGTCTCTGCCTTCCATTTCTCCTCCCTTCTGTGCGCGTCTGGAAGTACATTTTCGACAACCCAGTTCTATTTCGCTCCAGCTAATCTAACAATAGTTGTAGCTCTTCCTTGAGCATGCACTTCTCTTTCTTCTCCTTGGAAGATTTCTTAAACATCAAAGGGCTCGGCCTTTTCTTATCCTCTACGACCTTCGCAGCTATGGCTCCGTGCACAAAATGGCACTATCCCTCCCAGGCTTCTCTACTCTAAAGCCGTGAAAGATTTCATCGACCTCTACGAATTCCTACAGGGTTTGTGCATCTGACCAGGTTCTATCTATCCTGAGCTTCATCAACTATGAGGGACTTGGGAGCTTTGCAATCTTTTTTCTGGGTTTGACTCTTAAAAGAGTCTTTAGCACATCTATTGCTCTCCTTCATCAAGTCTAGGACTTGAGTGGGTCTTGGTCTCTACTTGCTTTACAGGGAGCCTGTGCATAACTGCACTACCTCTCCTGAGCTATGCCTTTAACGCTACTCGTGAAAACAAAGGAAATGGGTTGAGGCATTTAATGCCCCCTCTTATCCTTCCAATCTAACGACCGTGAATGACCGCAGATCTTCTGACAGGATCTCGCCCGTCAAACGATACTTATCCCTACACAACCATCCTGGGATTTCAAGAGGATCGTTCCTCCTTGTGCAGGGTTACTAAGGCCTTGCGCCTTCACATCCTCATTCCTCCTCGTGCAGGGTTACTAAGGCCTTGCGCCTACACATCCTTTCTCCATGTTCTTGATGGGATTTTCAAGGAGGGTATCTCTATGGGGAGGTTTACCCAGGGTATTATCTGAGGTAGATAAGGGTATCTCTCTCTCAAGAACTAGACATGAAGTCTGAATTAGATCAGTATACATATAAATAGTGATTTATGAAAACATAAGCCATGCGTAGTCTTTCCATTATAAACATGCGACTACCAGTACTGATTAAAAACACCATACATACATTCTTGCACTGAAATCATTCACAAATTCACATATTATGAGCATA
>JZKD02S0925558.1:112157-132295 GCA_000966675.3 Picea glauca
CCTAGGTCTAGCTCTTTCGACATTTGGCCAACGTCGTTGTTCATTATGGCAGGGCCAACAGGCCCCGCCCTTAGTTAGGCTAGACTTATTACGTGCCAAGGGCACCTTTTATATATTTTTGAGGGCATAAGCCCCATGACTCTTTACTGGACACATATTTTTTGAGGCGCTTGCACCCACCCATGTACTCTGATACTTTTTGATATATATATGCATATTTACATCTTTTTGTGTTTTATGGATTACATTTATTTACAAATGTATTTACATGTGCGTGTGTGTGTTTTTTCTTACATGTGTGCAATATCCCAATCTAATATATGATTAGCTAGAGTATCTGTAACTTGATTCAATCTCCTAGGAACATGGATATACGTAATGTAATCAAAGATTTGTTCTAAGAGACGTACCCTGAGGAATCGTCGGTGTAGAGTAGGATCATAAGCGCGGTAAACTCCATTTAATTGAGACACAACCAGCTAAGCTTTAAGTAGACTCGGAGGTGAGAGATACCACGCGAAAAAACATCACGAAGCAACTCTAAGACTATGCTATATTTGACAACATTGTTTGTGGCGTCACCTAAACATATACCTCATGAAGATAGTGTTATCCCCACTTTTTAGGGATAACTAGGAGATCATGTCTCGAGGCCCACAAGTCCTAGACATGGAATACCAAGAGCAAGATTGACCTGAGATGGCCCTGGAGGGCCCACCTTTTCTTCTTCCATTGTCTTTTTCTTGACAGCAGCAACAACATCCATCACCATCGGCTTGGTCCTATATCAGAAGAGGTTCTTGCTCCATGAGGTAATTGGTCCAGGTATCATGGTATGTGTCACTTTTGATCATTGAAACCTTTAAATATATGCATTTTATTCCTTTTTATCTCTAACAACTGCTTGGATCTTACATTTTCCCACTTGACCATGTTTGGGGGAGGTTGACAGGGTGCCCTAGCAAGCCTGTGTATGTAGACTTTGGTTTTCCACTAGGGGGATTTCTAAGAAGCCATCATCCACTCCCATCATAACACCACTTTTCCATTTTATCTCCCACTCACTTATCCCATTCCCCTTGTCCGGGCATTGGGTTGACCTATTTTCAGACTGCACCTCATCTTGTGGGAAGAAGGGGCTAAAGGCCCAAAAGGTAAAATAAAGTTGGTAAAAGATAAAATCGTAAGAATAAACCTCAAGATGCTTCATCCAGGGATCCCCGAGAAAGCAATAAAAGGCTTCTCAACAAGAAGCAAGAGGGACCTGAAAAAATAATAAAACAAGACCTAATCAGAGGATAGGGGGTCTCATCATGATCCAGCCTATTAGGTCCATGGGTACCTAGCAGTATGACATTGCCACTAGCTAGTTACTATTGGGCACTTTAATCGTCTAATTGAATGGAAAATCAAAGTGTTCAATATAAAATGTCAACCCAGGGAAGTCTGTTATTTCAAGATAATTCTGCACAGTCTATGCTAGATTTTGAAAGAATCTCTAATCTAATTGCAGTAGGGAAGTTCTTTTTAACAAAAACAAACAAACAATATCACTAACACAGTTGTGTTGATACAGCTGGAGTGCTACAGAATTAAAATCTCAATTGCAATCTAAACTGATGAATATATAAAAATCATGAATTGCCTACCCTAATCTAACTTCCAAAATTACTTTTGCAGGAAGAAACTTTGTACTATTGCAGAAAGGAAATCTACTTATTGCAAGAAGCTACTTCACACTTTTATTTCTCAAAACAAGATTTTAACCTAATGCAGGAAAAGGAAAAGCAGTTATCCAGCCATGTTCAGCAACTGACTTCTAATTCTCATGAGACAAGTCTATGTGCATTTACCAAGAAGGAACTAAACTGTAACAACAGTTATATTCAGAAATATCTAACAGCTAAACCATTTGCAATGAAAACGACTAAATCTAGAATTTGAAATAGAGGGGAATCGGTGAGGAAGGTGGGCCCTTTCCTTCTCACTAAATCCACTCAAAACGATAGGTTACAGTCTGCTAAATAAATTCAATCCACTTCTTCATTTAATTGCCAAAAAGATGTATGTGCACAATAATCGCTACTTTCTTCAGTTCAAGGAAAAAGACTAACAACCCTTTACATTACAAAAGCTCTGCTATTTAAAGTCAGAGTCGTTCAGTGTTCAAAAACATAACAGTCTTGAGAATCCCCGATTCTCAGGCTGTTTGTTAGATATCATTAATACAAAATATTGAATTTTCTTTCATCAACATCGTGAGCTAGCATTCTAATCAGCAGGTGTTGCAGCAGTCGTATCACAACAGGACTGGTGGCATCTGTTGTAACAACTTCCAAGATTAACAAGCTTCTGTCGTAGCAGTTGTGTAACAACTTCCAGGATTGATGGGCATCCATTGCAGAAGTCATGTAACAGCTTCCAGGATTGGCGCATAGCTGTAATAGCAACGAGTTTCTTGAAGTGGGTTGTTCTAATATTTTGATCATTAATTAAATCATTTCATGGATAAAATAAGTGAACGTTATCAATCAAACATGCTAATTAAATGAAAATATAAAAGCAAGATGAATAGTTCATACCTTAGGAAAAAGGGTCTTGGTGCTCATTGTAATAGCCATTTAGCTTAGGAATGAGAAGGTTGAATGATCAAAAGGTGTAGTGAAAAAGGGACATTTCAGGGTCCTAACATACCTCCCAACTGAAGACATTGCATGTCCTCATGCAAAACACATTCAAACCTTACTTTGTAGCTGAAGTAGATCAGTATCTCCTCCAGTGAAAAATTGTTAAGAGAAATTTCTAAGTGTCGGTAATGAAGAATGTTGTGTCAAAAAGAAAATCTGATGTGTCAACAATATGTTTGGGTTTCTTTATTCTTGAGAACAGGATCAGTTTGAGTTGCTCGAGTAACAACTCGTGAAAGAAACATAGGTTCTTGTTTGCAAGCTTCTGGTATACCAGGAGATGATTTATGATGTTGAGATCTCCTCTGTTTTACTAATTTTTGTGTAGCAGGAAGCCCATGTTCAGTCTTGATCTATACATTTGTTGGTCCTGTAGCCACTGGAACTTTGACTACCTCATATCCTACCTCATACTAAATGTTGCCACACTCAAAACACATGAGTTATTTTTCTCTTTCCATAACATATTTTGTTAGTGCTAGGATGTCCAACGTTATACCTTTTTTATTCTTATGTCGAGTAGCTGCCACTTCTTGTTTCAGGGTCTGTACCTCTGCTTTGAGGTTATTATTTTCTGTTATTAGTGCAACGATCCTGGAATTTTCTGTATGCTTGATCTTTTGCTCTATTTGGGCAAATAATTGGGCAAGTGGCACATCCTTAGCATGTTGTGGAGTTGGTTCTTGTGTAACAGTTGTGGCTATAAAGAATGGTTCTTATGGAGCAGTCTCGACATGGACAATTGGTTCTAATATTACTGGCTCTGGTGGGACAATCTTATGTGGAGCAGCTAGTTCTTGTGTAACAGTTGTATTCGTCAGGACTGGTTCTTGTGGATCAGTCTCGACGTGGACAGTTGATTCTTGTGGAACTATCTATACATCAACTATAGGGAATATTGGACAAAGAATAGGAATGACCTACTCCATATCTTGCCTTCCAATTGCAGCTTCAACAGACCTGGTGGACCTGGTTTTTCTCCTAGGTAAAGTAGAAATGAAAGTAGTGATTTTCTTCTTCGTTGTTGGAAGAGGAACGGGGTGTTCTTCCTTAAGCACACAAGGAGGATATGTTGGTATGTTGGGGTCTGCGATGATTTGGATATCGTCAATGGACATAGGATGCACATAATCATCAGGTAGCACCGATGATTCTACTGTGAATTGAGTACATTCATTTTGAAAGGAGAAGATAGTTTCCTGCAGTTCTGGGCATAAAGTAAAACCTGGTATTTATACCCCTCTAGAATTCTCTATCATAGTAGCCAGAGGGTTCTGATTTGATGTTGATCCAATTTGATCAATGGATCTCTGAGGTTTTCCTTTGAATGGACATTTCCTTTTCTACGAATATGCACAGGTAATGATAGTAGGTGCTTGATCGACTGTAGCAGTAATAGGAGAATCCTGTGTGATTGCAACAACAATAGGAGGGGTCTGTGTGATAGTTGGTGCCATAGCAGAGGGGGTAAGTGGTCTTGATGTTATAGTGGACCGTGTTATCCTTGTTCTCTTTTTAGGTGATGCAGAGGTAAGAGCAGGGGTTTTCTTGTCAAAGGCAGGGGGTAGGATTTCAATAATCGGTGTATCAACCAAGTGTTGTGATTGTGGTCGAGCGGTTGGCTCTTCATCTGTTTGTTTGTCCATAGCTACAGGTTGTTGTAATGCAAATTCATTGAGGCTTGTCTGTCTGGTGCCAGGATGGCTTCAGGTTATACGGTTGCTTTTCTGAGTCGTCTTACGAACAATGATAGTAGGGGTTTGGACTACTATTACAACCGAGGGTAGAGGCTCTGGAAGAGGTCCATGGGTTGCATTGTCAAGGAATAGTACAATTATTTTTGGATTTACATACTATGGTTGGTCTGCTGCAATAGGTAATGGGTTATTGGAAATGCCCATACCTTTGCGAATTAATAGGCCGATGAGTCTATGATTAGAAATGCAGTTCTTGGGGCTCTTGGATTTTTTTACAAAATGGGCCATGTTATGCAATGAATGTAGGAGAAAATAAGGAATGTTTATCAATTTCTGATGTCGTAGATGTGATAATAAGATGAAACCAGAAAAATAAACAACTTGGTATCGGCCTTCGCGGGTAATGTACCTTTTTAAAAATTCCGTGACTTTCCCCCATGGAACTAGTAAGGAATTGATGTCTAGTATCTACACCTCTACCCTTGGTCTGAACTTGCTCATTGTTGATGAGGAACCCCTTCTGTGCATCTGGAAGATGTGTTTTTCTATTAAACCATCGGTCTCCTATTCTTGGCAACCCTATTACAGCAGCAATTCTTGCTTCTGTCACTGGAATCCTTACCCCATTTACCATTGAATACCCTTCAGTAATATTTTGACTAAACTCCTATACCTCATCCTCACTAAACTCTTTCAACTTCTTAAAATACGAAATCCAGTCGGCCTGAAGAAATATTTGGTAGGCCTATGGGTGTAGCAGCAAACTATCCAGAGTTGCAGGTTCATATCTCACAGTTGATCCTCCCATGATGTTTCTTGAGAGTCACAGGCACGTAGGAGGAGAAACTATCACCTAAATCAGAGACGCAATAAGATCGAACGTGGTTTGCAGAGAGAATAGAGTGTTTTAGTTAAAATAAGTGTGGGTGGAAAGGTGATGGAGGTGTGTATAAAATTTGGAATTAACATCTAAATTTACGTTTCCCCCCAAACTAAGTGGATTGGCTCCAGGTGTAATCGGTTAGTAAATAGGAAATCGTGCTTTTATATCTTCATTACTTTAACACATAGGATTAATCACGTACCTCAAGTATTACCGCACATAATAACCTGTCGGAGTAACCGCACAATCCAACTGCCGTCGGAATGGTGCATAATAGCTGGCATGATGAAGGATCATGAGAGAAATTACAGCTTTTGCAGAGACGTAGTCCTTACTGTAGTGAGCCAACTAGATATCGCCGAATGTGAAGTCACGTCATAATGAAGCAACACTTTCAGATAGAAAGCATCAGTATTGTCTAATCAGTGGTGTTGTTGCATGAAATATTGGAGGGTTGGAGTCACAGCATCGACAAAAAGAAAGAGTGAAGTGGCAAGAAAGAACAATAGTAATTAGTGTATCAGCAGGTTCTTTTTCAAAAATGTCAGAGGTAGGTGTAACAACGTTGATATCAGCCGATTTATCGAAAAAAGATGGAACAACATTGAAATCGGCCAATTTATTGGAAGAAGGTGTAGCAGCATTGAAATCAGCCAATTCATCGGAAAAAGGTGTAGCAGCATTGAAATCAGCCAATTCATCGGAAAAAGGTGTAGCAGCATTGAAATCGGCCAAACGCTACCTTACTTCGATTCTAGAAAGTTTTCAACTTCCATGAACTCATTGTTTCCTTCTGTTCATCAATCTACCCGCACACACATAATTGTCTGATACCTTTCAAGGTTTTATTAGCATAGTAAAGAAAATAGAAAAATTTCAACTAAAAAAAGAGAAATGCAAATTTTGTTGAGATTATTTATATACAAAGTCATGAGAAAAAGAAGTCCTAAAGTTCAGAAGGGGAAGGAGCAAGCTCCTTTCCGTTTAAGATTTGATAATCTGTATCAGCTGTACATCTAGTTTTGAATTCTGTCTTGGACAGTGGACGTTGATATAGATGTAGGCGATAACCATTTTCATGTAAGTATGTATTGGATCCATCAATAGTAATCAACCAGACTGCCCCATTGGGAAAGACGGTGTCTACCTCATAAGGCCTTAGCCATTATGTACACAACTTTCCTTGAAATTCCTTAAAGCGTGAATCATACAACAAAGCCCAATCTCCTTTCTAGAATAATTTCTTCTTAATGACTCGGTCATGCCATTTTGTTCTTTGTTGTTGAATCACTTTGGTTTGATGGATGGTGTCCAAATGATTTTCATCAAGCTCATTGAGTTGTTGTAGTCTGGATTTTTGTGCCATAGTCAAGTCGAGGTTGACTGTTGATGCAGTTCATAAGGTTTTGATTTTGAATTCAATGGGAAAAACAGGGCTTTTTCCATATACCAGCTCGTAAGGAGAAAAACTAGTTGTGCTCCTTCAAGTAGTTTGGTAAGCCCATAGAGCTTCATGCAATTTGTCAGACCAGTCCTTACAATTTTCTCTCACTATTTTAGTAAGAATGGCTTCGATGAATTTGTTGGTGCTTTCCACTTGGCCATTGTCTTGTGGATGGTATGGAGAAGCTATTCTATGTAAAACATGATATTTACTGAGTAGAGCTTCAAATTTATGTGATGTGAAAGGGGGTCCTCCATAAATGACAAATTCTCTGGGAATGCCAAACCTATCAAATATATCTTCAAACAAGAATGCTAAGACAACCTCTTCTAACACTCTGATAAGTGTTTTTGCCTCCACCCACTTGGTCATGTAATCTGTACATACTAATATATAGACTTTCTGATTGGAAGGTGGGTGAATGGGTCCTACAAAATCCATGGCCCATCTCTCAAAAGGCTCTAACACTACCTGAGGCTGGAGCGACATCTCATCTTTGTGAGTTGGTTGACCCATGCATTAGCAACTGTCACAAGTTTGGACATACTTCTTGGCATCTTGAAATATGCTGGGCCAATAATAACCCATCCTTAAAATTGTATGCCCAGTCCTTTTATCAGAAAAATGACCCCCACAAGGGCCATCATGGAAAACTTTTAGCAAATTATAAACCTCATCATCCCTCACACATCTCCTGATTTCTTGGTCCAAGCCTGTGTAGAAGAGGCATCCTCCTATCCAACTGTACCTAGCACTCTTTTGAATAATTTTCCTTCTTTCCCTAGGAGATAGATGTGGAGGTACCTTCCCTGCAACCAGATAATTAGCAATGTCTGCATACCAAGGTGAGTGAGCAGATACTACAAACAAATGTTCATCAGGAATGGAATTGTCTACAAGTGAATTATCATCATTTATATGCAATCTCGAGAGAAAATCAGCAACCACATTTTCTTTTCCTGGTCTATCCACTATAGTGATGTCAAATTCTTGTAGTAGTAACAACCATCTTGTCACTTGAGCATTAGTAATAGGTTTATTCATTAGATATTTTATGGTTGAATGATCAGTATGAATAAAATTTGGGTAACCAGTTACATAATGCCTGAATTTATTGATTGCATATACTACTGCCAAGAATTCTCTTTCAGTAACTGTGTAATTTAACTCAGCAGGAGCCATGTTCTTGTTGATATAGTAGATAGTGTAGGGTTCTTTGTCCTCATGTTGCCCTAGTACTGCACCAATTGCAGTGTCTGATGCATCTAAAGAAATGTGAAAAGGTAGAGCCCAATTGGGTCCTCTCAAGATGGGAGCTATAGACAATCTCTGTTTAAGATCTACAAAGGACAATTCACAGTCGTTAGTCCAACGAAAGTTAAAATCTTTTGTTAGTAAGAAAAACAATGGAGAGGCAAGTTTAGAGAAATTTTTAATGAATCTCCTATAATGCCTGGCATGCCCTAAAAAACTTGTTACCTGTTTCTGAGTTGATGGAGTTGGAATGTCCAAAATTACCTAGATTTTGGCTGGATCTAGCTGAATCCCTACATAAGAGATGAAGTGTCCCAGCACCACCCCTTCACTCATCATCATATGGCACTTTTTTGTACTTAAAGAAAGATGAGACTGTTTACATCTTTTGAGCACTTTTTCCAAATTAGACAAAGCATCTTCAAAATTAGTCCCATAAGGTGTAAAGTCATCCATGAATATTTCCATACAGTCATTCACCATATCAGAGAAAATACCAATCACAACTCTTTGGAAGGTGGCTGGTGCATTACACAAGCCAAATGGGAGAACCTTGTAGGAAAATGTACCCCAAGGGATGGTAAAGGTGGTTTTATCTTGGTCATGTGGGACACTTTGTATCTGGTTATAGCCACTGAATCCATCTAGGAAAGAAAATTATTTTTTTCCAGCTAAGTTATCTAAAACCTTATCAATAAATGCCAGAGGGAAATGATCCTTCTGCATTGCCTTATTCAGGGCTCTATAGTCCACACACACTCTCCACTTACCATTATTTTTAGGCACAATAACCAACAATGATACCCACTCGTTGTCTGATATAGGATAGATAAATCCGGCGTTGAGGAGTTTTTGAAGTTCTTCCTTAACAATTTATTTAAGGTTTGGGTTCATCCTCCTTTGCGGTTGGCAAATGGGTCGGCATTATTCTTTGATGTATATATGGTGGGTGCATAGTTCAGAGGGGATGCCTTTCATATCCATGTAATCCCATGCAAATGCTTCTTTATGTTCAATCAGTAAATTCATCAGTCGGTGAGTTTCAGCATTGGAGAGATCGGGATTGATGTTCAAGGTTTTTCCAGGTTTGATTTCCACAACGACGCTCTTAGAATTGATTTTAGGAAATAATTCAGTTGTTGTTGTTTCATCATTTGTTGTTACAATGTTTTCTATTACAGCGACTGTTGTTACAACTGAATCACTCTGATTGTCAGCAGTTTCTGAGAACATTTCTGAGCTCATTTCTTCCTGGGCCATAGGATCAAAGACTCTAATCAATTGGTGGTGTGTGTGTTGTGTAACAGTAGAGGGGTCATAGATAAAATAGTTTATTAACTCATCCTTTGTCTCATCCTTGAAATTTGGGGCCTTTCCTATAGTTAGCACAGGCAGATCACTTTTAGCCTCAGTGTCCATCCATAGAGAGTTTTCAGGTTCTACACTGAGTGTAGCATGAGGATACAGGGTAAGTTTTTTTGTGTCGTAACCATATGAGATGGTCATAGAACCAGATAGATAACCTATGAAGGCGTCTGTTGTGGCTAACCATGGTCGTCCTAGAATTAGAGGATGGCCTCCCAAACTAGATTTGGGCTGCAAAACGACAAAATCAACAGGATACTCCCATGAGTCTATTGAAATAACTAAATCATCTATGACTCCTTCTGGTCTGATGGTAGAGTGATCAACTAATTCTAGAACAGTAGGAGTAGGTCAGATTTTTGTTCCGAGTTGCAGAAAATTTGTAGTTCCTATTGGCATGATGTTAATTGCTACCCCTAAATCAACTAGTACATGCTAAATAGATGTCTGTTCGATTTTAACTGTGACGGTAGGGTTTCTTGGGTCACCATATTTAACAGGTGGAATTTTTCCTAGCATTAGCTCAAACAAATCCCCCACTACATGCACTGTGAGGGGATCATAGGGTTTTCGTCCAAGTTTTATGATACAAATATCCCTCATAGTCTTGGCATAAATAGGGGCATCCCTTATTTCTTGCAGTAGTGGAATATTAACGTGCAGATTTTGCAATTCTCCAAGGAGATTGAAAGATGGTAATTCCACAGGCTTGGTAATTTTTAATCTTTCAGGGAATGGTGGGTCTGTTGATTCTAGCATGGGTTGGTCAATTTCTTTTGTATCAACAAATAGTCTCTCCCCTGATTTATTATCTGATTCTGAAGATGGAGCATCTTCAACTATTGTCTCAACTATTCTCCCTAATCTTAAGTTTATTTCATCACAAGGAATAGGAGTAATAGATAAGGCTGGCATATTATGTATGTCTATGTTCTGAACAACCTTATTATTTGGGTTTAGGTTAGGTTGCACAGGCATCTGAGGTCATAAAGGAGGATTGTTTAGTGAGTTATTGGGAGGCAATTGCAACTGTTGTTGTTGGTATGGAGGTTGGAACTGTTGTTGAAAGAAGTTCGGTTGGTGTTGGCTTTGATAACTGATTTGTTGTTGAGGACCTCTCTCGTATGGGTTCCATTGCCCATAGTGATTCGGTTGTTGGGGCATAGGTAACCATGCATTGGGATCCTGATAAGAGGGTGGCATTTGATTTGGAGGGGGGGCATTCGACTAGCCATATGGTAGTTGATTGTTCCAATAATTAAATGTTGGAGGAGAGAATTGAGAATTCATACCTTTACCTCTTGGCTTCCATTGTCTCCTTTGTGTGATCATATAGATAGCCTCTACTTCCTCATTAGTTGTCTTCATTGATGATTTTACCCCTGGTAGAGAAGGACATTGGTCAGTTGCATGGTATAATTCACAAATAAGGCATGCCTAGACACTATTCAGTGGGCACTCCCTTGGTGGATGTTTCTTCCTGCATTTTGGACAAAAAATGCATAATAATTGCTCTGGTTTTGCTTGTTTCTGTTTGACCTGCAAAGTATCCATTTGTGAGGAAAAATAGTTAATCATCTATGTTTTGAAACTTTCTAACAGATTACCTATTTCTTCTCTTGTTGCTCCTCCATTTGCTGATTTTTGTACCCTTGAAAAAGTAGTATCCTTGGCAGCTGGCTTATTCCTTGTAGATCCTCAAGAACATCTTTTGCAGAGGTCTACAATGTCCTCATAGGATTCCTTAGATATATCTCCTTTACCAATCATATTCATCATATCTAAACAATCTTCTCTAACTCCTTTTAGCAAAATGGTTTTCAGAATGTCCATACTCACATCTGGATGGCCAGACCGTTGTAGATTGTATTGGAGTCGCTCGACAAAGTCTTCAAGGGTCTCGTCCTCCTTCTATGACATTTTGAATAGCTCCTCTCTCTGTTCCCTTGTTCGAAAGTAGTCTTGGTATTTGTGCAAGAAAAGCTGCCTCATTTGTATCCATGTTGAAATGTTTTCCCCTCAAAGGCTCGTGAACCATCTTAACGCATTTCCTTTTAATGTGGCTGGAAACAGTTTAAGATTTTGCGTAGTGGTAGTGTAGTCATAGCTTCTACACAAAATGTCAAATTCAAAAATAAACTCATCCAGATCTTCAGTAGATAATCCATGAAAATTTGGGAGGGACGAGAGAGGTATGTTTTTCATAGGATCCATCCCTCGTGTGGGAACATCAGAAATAGGAAAAACCAGGGTAGAGATAGTGTTTTCATTATTTACCTGGTCCTCGTTGTTCTATGGATTCTCTTGGTAGAGCTCTTATTCATTATCCCCTTGATTCTCCATATGTTCTCTCTCCCTCCACTCAATATGAATAGTGTCCCACTCTTCGTTAGTGACTATCCGACCGTTGATCTGATAAACAACTTCCTCTAGGTTTTCTCGGTTCCAGGCTATACTACCTTGATCCTCAATGTTCTCCAATGTTGCTTGCTGATTTGTTGGTGACAAATCTTCAGCTTCATCTTTAGCCCTTGATGAGAATGATGTTTCTAGAAGGGGGTGTTTCTATTGACTGCAGATCACGTCCTCTTGGAGGATTGGCAGGGCAAAAAATGGATCCTGAAGAAGAATCTGCTCTGGCTATAATCTCATCAACAATGGTTTGTCTTCCCAGTACGTTAGGATTTCTTCCTCCACATCCTCTAGTGCCTGTAATGTTAGTATTTTGGGGGGTTCGTTCTCGCGTTTGGTGATTCATGCAGACTATTCATTCCTAAAAAAAAACACTAGTGTGCTTACCAAAATCTACAATTATCTTCCCTGGCAACGACGCCAAAATGTTGGGCACTTTAATCATCTAATTGAATGGAAAATCAAAGTGTTCAATATAAATTTTCAACCCAGGGAAGTCTATTATTTCAAGATAATTATGCATAGTCTATGCTAGATTATGAAAGCATCTCTAATCTAATTGTAGTAGGGAAGTTCTTTTTAACAAAAACAAACAAACAATGTCACTAACACAGTTGTGCTGATACAGCTGGAGTGCTCCAGAATTAAAATCTCAATTGCAATCTAAACTGATGAATATATAAAAACCCTGAATTGCCTACCCTAATCTAACTTCCTAAATTACTTTTGCAGGAAGAAACTCTGTACTATAGCAGAAAGGAAATCTACTTATTGCAAGAAGCTACTTCACACTTTTATTTCTCAAAACAAGATTTTAACCTAATGCAGAAAAATGAAAAGCAGTTCTCCAGCCATGTTCAACAACTGACTTCTAATTCTCATGAGACAAGTCTATGCGCATTTACCAAGAAGGAACTAAACTGTAACAACAGTTATATTTAGAAATTTCTAACACTTAAACCATTTGCAATGAAAATGACTAAATCTAGAATTTGAAATAGAGGGGAATCGGTGAGGAAGGTGGGCCCTTTCCTTCTCACTGAATCCACTCAAAAAGATAGGTTACAGTCTGCTAAACAAATTCAATCCACTTCTTCATTTAATTTCCAAAAGGATGTCTGTGTACAATAATTGCTACTTTCTTCAATTCAAGGAAAAATACTAACAACCCTTTACATTACAAAAGCTCTTCTATTTAAAGTTAGAGTCGTTCAGTGTTCAAAAACATAACAGTCTTGAGAATCCCTGATTCTCAGGCTATTCATTAGATATCATTAATACAAAATATTGAGTTCTCTTATCAACATTGTGAGCCAACATTCCAATCAACAGGTGTTGCAGCAGTCGTATCACAACAGGACTGGTGGCGTCTATTGTAACAGCTTCTAAGATTGACAAGATTATGTCGTAGAAGTTGTGTAACAGCTTCAAAGATTGATGGGCATCTGTTGCAGAAGTCATGTAACAGCTTCCAGGATTGGCACATAGCTATAACAACAACGAGTTTCTTGAAGTCGGTTTTTCTAACATTTTGATCATTAGTTAAACCATTTCATGGATAAAATAAGTGAACGTTATCAATCAAACATGCTAAGTAAATGAAAATATAAAATCAAGATTAATAGTTTATACCTTAAGATAAAGGGTCTTGGTGCTCATTATAATATCCCTTTAGCTTAGGAATGAGAAGGTTGAATGATCAAAAGGTGTAGTGAAAAAGGGACATTTCAGGGTCCTAACAGTTACCACGCCAGGGCAGTGACTCTTGGTTGCATGGCCAAGGTAAAGGGGGTCTCATCACGAACCAACCTTCTCATCTCTGCGAAAGTACTTGTGGGTAATGTTGTCAGCTCTGGTCACCATGCCAAGGCAATGTCCCCTGATTAGCTTTTGAATAAAAAAGAAAATAAAAGAATAAAAATAATAAAGGCAAGAATGGGCTTGGACAAAATGCATCCATGACAGGGACAAATCCCCTTCTACAAAGGCACCCACAGGTAACACCTTTGCATCCTTGGCCATCATTTCACCCACATGCTTGGACATCCCCTGACCACACCACCCACTTACATGGCTTGGAAGTGGTCTTTCTGGGAAATTTCCTTTTCCTGTGGACACTAGCCCAATAGGATGCCTTGTCTTTTTCCCCAGACTTGTATTGCAGGCTTGTGCAACGTCTTTGAGCTGTCAACTGATGTACTAGGGATTTTATGCATGTGTTTAATAATATTAATAATGAGATGTGATTAACATTGCAATGATACCTGTTATTGATGAGCCCATGGAAGGAATAGCTTTTTATGTGCAGGACCATGCCCGATGGACAGGTACCATTTGGACTGGTACACATGGGGAGATGATCAGTTCGGACCTCCATGGGGCTGAATAGCCCACCAAATGGATGTTGATACACCATCAAGGGGAAGAGACGGGGCAGAGGATGATCAAAGACTTTGCACCAGAGAAGAAGAGAATGTTCCACCAAAGGCACCCCGACACTGCTTGGCCTAGGGGGATTGACCCACTTTCAGAGGGACGTTGGCTCTAGATGGCCCAAGACATCACTAGGAGGCTTATGACATCATCATGAGCATGTTGGCAGATGGACAGGGAAGTTGGCACGTGTGGCAGCTTGGAGGAGCCCAATGAGGGCTAACGTCTTGCTTCAGGAGGCTACATTTTCCCTAATAGGGGCTAACATCACCCTAGAACGGGGTGGCATCTTACCTTTTTGCTTGATTAGGTTTTTAGTCTAGAATTTAATGTAAAAATAGTATTATTTTGGTATTATGGCCTTGTCATCCTTCTATGACCTAAAAAGTAAATTAGGTCATTGATACACTATATATTGAGGGTTTTGACTCTCATTTTAACATAACAACTGACTCACTCATTAGTGAGGTCTGATTTTTAGCGCCCTATTTGGGTTATTAGATGATTTAAGGAAGGTGCACTTATTGAAGGAAGAGATTTTTGGCATTCTATGGTGTGTTTCTTGAAGGAAGGTGTTACAACTAGGGTTTGCATGATTATTTCTTGATGAATTGTAAGTATTTTTCTACAAAACTTCTTGATTGAATGGTTGTAGTCCTATTTTCTTACATGTATTTATAATTTGCTGAATAAAATCCCTAGGTGAAAAGAACACAAGTAGGTCCTTGTCTCATGTCCCCTAATAGAAAATATTTTATCCATTGAAGAAGAAGAAGAGAGCCTAGCCATAGCTACACTCTTTTTTCTTCTTCCCTTTATCTAGTCATACCATTTTGACTTCAAGAGGAAGAGGACATCCCAGGCCTAGGTCATCTACACCTGGGGCCATTTTCTTTTAGGGTTTGATGAAAGAGCCTTGCCTAAGCAACACTCTCCCTCTTTAAGCTCTCTTGTCTTGACTTTGTTTTTCATTTGAGCTAGTTGTTTGCCGGGAAGGAGGAGAGAGTACGAGGCCTTGCTTTAGCAACACTGGAGTGAGCCTCTATCCCCTAGGGTTATGATTTTGAAGCCCTTCTTTAGAAACACTTCAAAACTTATCCCTCTAGTCCTTTAAAATCTCACCCCCTTCAACTCTTGCGTCCTTCATAATTGACTCCATTTAACCCTAAGGCATTGATCCTAAGACCTCCAGCGTTGAATTAAGACTTTGATCCAAACACTCTCAAAACTTGAATTTAAAATCCTAACCTACTAACCCTAAGTTGTTGACGTCACTCTTGGTTATTTCATCTCAATGCAGCAACGTTTTACTTTATGAGCAATTGAATGATGGTTTAAAACATTTATTTAATAAAGTGTTGATTGATCCCATTGAATGCCACATCGTTCTAGTATTTATTAGCGAAGTGACATTATATTTTCATTGCTATTGTGTAAACATTGACTTTGCAAACATTTACTTTCACATTGCTTATATTGAATATCAGATAGTTCTTGATTGATATGAAGTACTAACCCATTGAAATAAGCTTGCAAGTATTAGTTTGTTGTTGTCTTGTTCCAAGTAGGTACTCTTCATTGGGTTTTACTTTATTATTGGTTGTTTAGCCAGAACTTATGATTGGTGGTGATCTGTGAAAGGGGGGGAAAACTTATCTTCATCCTATTAACCTTTTGCCTCTTCAAAACCCCAGGTCACCGAGGACGTCTCCCCTGGGCTTAACCTCCCTAAAGAGAAAGAACCTACCCATCATGGTGACATTGGGTGGGATAGGTTCATGTTACACCAGTTTGGCATTCTACCTTATAGCCTTTAATCCAAGCTACAAACTATGTGATAACAGATAGCAACTGGCCTTGAGGTATGAAAATCACCTAAGCTACGGAAGCAAGCCTCCGAGTGTGTCAGCTAGCGTCGTTCACAAACCCAATGAACACATCTGACTCACTTGACATCTACCACAGTGAAAAAGATGACATCAAAAAATGACACATCCATAAAACCAAAAACACAAAAACTAAAAAAGCAAATGTACAAGAACTATACATATGTACAAGAATTCACCCGAGGTGACCTACCTACGAGTAACACTTCTTGAGGTAGAGCCCATTTCTAGGCTCCGCCAAAGAATTTCCCTCAAAGTCCACCAGACAATAAGAACCCTTATTTAGAACCTCTTTTACTATGAAAGGTCCAAACAACATGTGTTTGAACTTGCCTACCCCCAGGGGGTCCTTATCTTGTTCATAGAACAGGAGAAGGTCGCCTTCAGAGAAAATCCAAGGACGAATAGACCAATCATATTGACACTTGAATTTTTGCTTGTGAGCCTCATTAGCCAAGGTCGCATCACGACGCTGCTCATTGAGCTTCTCGAGGTATAATAAACACTCTTTAAGAGGAGAAGTGTCTGGAAATAAATATACTGCCAACTTTAGAGACGAGATCTGGTACTCTATGGGAAAGACTGCTTCTAGCCCGTAAACGAGTTGAAAAGGTGATAAACCAGTTGTAGTCTTAACAGACATTCGGTAGGCCCATAATGTCGAGTATAACATCAAATGCCAATTTGACTTGGCCGAATTGATCATTCGTTGTAGAATGGTCTTAAGATATGTATTTACAGCTTCCACCTGACCATTGTCTTGTGGGTAGTAGGGTGACAAATGTTCTTGCCTCAACCCAAGCTTTGATGTTAACTCAAACATCATTTTGTTCTGAAAGTGACTACCATGGTAAATGACAATCTCTCTCGGGATGCCCAACCTTGCTATAATCTGGTTAAACAAAAACAGAGTTGCGGTATCTCCATCATATTTTAATGTTGGCATAGATTCGACCCACTTGGTGAAGTATTCTATTGCTACGATGATATAATGGTGCCCCCTTGCTGAAGGGGGGTTGCATGTAGTGTAATCAACCCCCTACTTGGTGAAGTGACCAACGATAATGACGGGAAACATGGGAGTGAGGTGTGACCTCATCTTCCAAGATAAGATCTGACACTGGTGGCACTTCTTGAATGATTCAACACAATATTTGATTAATGTCAGCCAAAAGTAACTGGCTCGTAACATATTTTGGGTTGTTTCCAACCCAAACAAATGACCACCACATTCTCCAGTGTGGCAATCATTAAGCATGATTTCTTCTTCTTCATGAGTGAGAAATCGGCGAAGGATGCAATCTACACCTCACCGATACAAAGTGTCTTTGAGTATGAGATAGTTCTTGGCCTGATGGCCTATTTAGCGATGCTCATCACGAGAAGTAGAGGCGGGGCATTTCAAATTATCGAGATAAACAAGTACATATCCATACCAGGGGTACGAAGATGTGATCTAAAAAATGTCTCCTTTAATAGGCGATTCTTCAGGCATAACATCACTTGACTCGACCGGAAGTTCCGAGATAAGTTCCGCAAAGACCAACGAATTTTTGGATTTTGTCGAAACAAAATCTAGGCCAAATTCCTAGAGGACAACTATTCATCTACTGATCTTTCTGCCAATTACTCGTCGTGTCAACACGTATTGAAACGGATTCATAATGGCAATGAAGATGGCCTTGCGAAACAAGATATAATGACAGAACCGTTGGACAGCATGAAATGTTGCCAACACAAGTTTTTCAATGTGGGAATAATTCAGTTCTGGTCCAACCAGGCCTCAGCTCAGGTAATAAATCACATATTCTGAGAGAAAATGATCCTCCTGAACGAATACCATACCGATGGTTGATTCTGCCGTAGCCAAGTACAATAAGAAATCTTTATTATAATTGGGTGGTCGAAGCAGAGGGGCAGTTGTGAGGTCGCATTTCAACGCTTTGAAAGAGCATTGAGCGGCTTCATCCCAATGAAAAGGAACGTCCTTATTCAATAAATGCATAAAACCCTTTGTGATCTCAGCATAGTTTGTGATGAAACACCGTAAAAAGTTCACTTTTCCCTATAAACTTTGAAGCTGAAGGATTGTGCGCAAAGGAGGCAGCTGAACTATTGCCTCAACTTTGAGAGGATCGACCATGATCCCTGTTTTCGAAACTATGAAACCTAGCAAATGACCTGACGTCATGCAAAAACTGCATTTGTTTGGATTCAAGCGAATCCGGTAGTAGCAACAACGCTCAAAGATAAGTCGAAGGTGCGTGGGGTGATCATCTCTCTTACGAGATCGTGATGTTAAATCATCAAGGTAAGCCTCGACTGTATGTTTGAGATCGTGGAAAGAAAAAGACATGGCCCACTGAAAGGTAGCTCCATCATTTTTCAGACCAAAAGGCATCTTCCGATAAGAGAATTTACCCCATGGGAAAATGAAAGAGATTTTGTGTTGTTCTTCGGGTTTTATCTATATTTCATTGTATCCCAAAAAACCATCCATGAAAGAAATGGCCTCGCAACCTATGCATTCATCGACTATCTGGTCAATAAATGGCATGGAGAAATTATCCTTTGGGCAAGTTTTGTTCAAATCAAGGAAGTTCATACATACGCAAATCATACCCTGTTTTTTGTCAACTGGAATGGGATTTGACACCCATTGAGTCAAATGGACGAGGTAGATAAAACCTTCTTTGAGAAGTTTCTCTACTTCAGCCTTAATAGCTGCTGATTTCTTCGGATTGACTGGATGAAGCTTCTGCCGGACCGACTTAGCATCAATATAAGTCGTGATTTCATGCTCGACAGTTCTTGGATCAATTCCTGGCATTTCCTCATAAGACTAGGCAAAAAATGTCGCAGAATTCTTTAAATAAGTCCATGTATATTCGAATCTCCTCAGGGGAACAGTTAAATCCAACGAGAATATTATCTATGATGCCAGGAGTTATGGAGATATCAATAGGTATCATGTCAATGATGGTTTCCATATTACCCTCAGAATAAACAACATGTGTAGCCAAGGGATTGATAGGACAACACCTATCTCCAGCCATAGTTAAAGTGAATTCTCTTGCTTCAATTCTTCTTAACTATGGATGGAAATAAGATCTATGATGGATATCATCCTAGGGTCTCTCCGGACTAGTAATTGCTTCAATAATTGCTTCATCTAAAGGCAATACTAAGTCTAAAGAATCAGTATTGGCAAGGGAACCTTGAGCCCAAGTAGGCTCTAGCAATGGATCTAACTCCTGTGTAGGAGTCGGATCGGGGTCTGCAGAAGCTTGCTGGACTATTGAGTACGCAATTACTTTCATGGACAAGGGCATGGCCATACCAAAGTGCCCTATCTCTTCCATCGTGTTCGATGGGGAAGGAAGAGTCCACATATCGTTGAAATAGGTTGTACGAAATGACAAGACTTGAAAAATATCAACCTTAGACTGGTATGATACGAACTTAACATCATCAGAAGGAGGTGGGTAATTGAAAGTACCCATCAAAGGTGGGCACAAACCAACCCCTATATTGATGATGTCGGGTTGAGGGTTATCAATCATCGAGACCGTGGATGCCCCCGATGAAGGGTCAGGATGGGAAAAAGACAATTGATCAATGGTCATGATCTGGCCCTCGTGTGGAAAAAACAAGACCCAGAAAATTGTAGCGACCACTTCTTTCATAACATAGGTCCAACTCCTTCCTAACAAGAGATTATAGTCGAGAGATGCATCGACCACTTCAACCTCGACACACACGGTCTTCCCCCTTAACTGCATGGGAAAAGAGGGGATGATGCCATGTGGTCGGAACAAACGACTATTGAAAATGGTAAGAAGAGCAGGTGATGGAGACAAAATGGGTTGGCCAATGGCCTTCCAACATGTTAGGGGTCCTATAATTATAGGCGAGTCGATACTTCGACTGCTGATTTGGCATCTCCCTCGTGATGATGAAAGTCTGGCTCAGGTGATTCTTCTTCCTCCCTCCATTCTTGTCGCTCATTTCTCCATCACCCTGCTGCATCCTTCATACACACGGCGCCCACACTCCCTTGTCATGTTGCCCCATCGA
>JZKD02S0925558.1:151005-163198 GCA_000966675.3 Picea glauca
TTCTTTTTCGTAAATTTAGTCCCTCAGGCCCGAAAAAGGAATAAAATTATACCTGAGGATACTCTTCTAAAGAATTGGAATTCGATAGAGTATTCCTTTGTTCATACAGTTGACCATCCGGACCGAAAAAGGGGTAAACTACCGCCGGACGGATGTGACTTCAAATTTCAGTTTACCGAGCGTGAAAGGTCACAAGATCGCTCAGCAATCTTTTCATGTTTAGAGGGTCTGAAAAGGGCTTAAAAGGAGACCCGTTATGTTTTGGGAGTCCGAAGGGTAAGTCAAAGAGTGAAAAAAACCCATGCAAATGAGGCTCAAATTCATATGCAGAAAAGACTATACGGACTCTCGAGCCTACTATGTTGTCAGAAGCGGCATGGACACCATAATGCAACCAGGAACTACCTAGGGCATCCCTGTTTTGGTAAGCTATACCACCGAGTTGCGACACTTCTAGAGAAGATATGACGGTTCCGTGTCACAACCGGATGGGATCGATCCTATATCGTAAGAACAAAAGGCAACGAGATGCAACAGTGGGGATGAAATCCTACCCTATATGGTCAAGTTGATTTTTGAAAAAAAAAAATTATGAACCGTCCATATATTTTATTTTTATTTTTTGAAACTCAATAAAAATTGTTCCAATACCTAATCAAATCCCTCCCATATAACTCTTGAACCACTCAAAATGGTTTTTGGTATAAAGAAACTGATAAAGGGGCCCAAAAAAGTGACAAAAAGAGGCCAAAAAGTCTATAAATAGAAGCTGACAACTCATTATCACCATTGTTGATTTGGAAATTGACTCTGGAGCCAAAAGACCCCCTTTGCCAAAGATCGTGATTCCAGGAGCTACAGTGGACGAAACAGACTTCTGGTTGGACCAAGTAAGTACAAAATCCCTTATCTTGCATTTCAATACTTCAATTATTGTTTGTTTTTTAGTTTGGGGGTGGGTGTCGACCTCAAAGAGGTCATCCCTAGGCAAACGCGGGTTGTCCAGGGACAGACTGCGGGTACCTACGCGCAGAGCCAAAGCTGTGCGCGGGTACCCGCGACTGTCGCCTCGACAGCCCGCGGGTACCCCCCACATGATGACAAACCTAATCTAACTAAGTACTGATGCCCTCCTTTTTCTTTGTGGTTTTGGCAGGATGTATGTTCAGTGGAGGGAGAGGGAGAACGAGGCTGCCAATGAGGCAGTGGCTGCAAATCCGAACGTCATGGCCGTGCTGACGCGGTGTGGCTTGGTGAAATTTTTCTTGTGTCTGTTTATGCGCGCTCAACCCAGGATACTGAATGCCTTGGTTGATTATTGGCACCCAGATGCAGAGGCCTTTATGATAGAGGAGAAATCCTTGGTGCCCACCACCGAGGATATCTACTTTTTGACGGGCCTCTCGAGGAGAGGGGAACCCGTCAACTTTCATACTTTTCCTGCGAGGCCGAGCAAAGTCTCGGAATTGATAGAGGAGTATTGTGAGGCTGGGACCGATCAGAGATCTTCCTCGGTTCCCATGAGTAGGATTACCAGTCTCACCCTCCAGACCATTTTATCACTCATCGGGCAGATAACCGGCTCTGCGGCCGTGCATCAGGCGTCGCACACACAGATGAACTATGCAATTCAGTGCATGAATGCACAAATTTTTGATTGGAGTACCACATTATTGGCAAGCATGACAGGTCAGCTGACAGCTTGCAAACAGCGGAAACACAGGAACTTCGGGTTTGGGACCATCCTGTGTTCGTTCTTCTTTGAGAGAGTTCCATGTTTCAGTCCTCGACTGACAGTACGAGGACATCTGGCGACTTTCCCCGCAGTGTGCAGATGGGCAGCCTTGCTGCCGCGACAGGGTGGTGGAAGGACCATAGAGGCCTTCAACGACGAATTCTTTGTGTGGCTGTCGCGACAGATCCCAGCGATTGAGGATTACTCATATGCAGGGATTGATTTTTCCAGAGATCCAGCGGTACCAGTGCCTCCTGGTGAGGAGCGAGGGGAGATGGGTAAGTCTCCACCTATCTAGTTTTTTTGTTTACATATGTAATTTTTATGTCTTTTTGATATATATATCATGTTTTTGTATAACAGAGTTTTTGATGGGTGAACATTGTGTTGCGTGCAGATGTGAGCCTGCCAGCGTTCCAACGCGTGCAGTGAAGGGTTAGGGCACGTGCCACTTGTTTTGAGAGGATTTTCAAGGTTTTATTCAGCATGGCTTTGGAAAGGAAGAGACATGAGTTGGCATGATGCCAGGTAAGCCTTTGTGGTGCAATTTAGGGTTATAACACTCATAAAAGAGGGTTTCCTTCTAGGGAAAAAAACCCTAACATAATCTCTATCGTTAGATCTGCGACCTTATAATGAATGGTCCAGATTTACAATGAAATTACAATATACTTTTACAAGGAAATTTTTTCTTTCGAGTCTTCGCCCCTGAACCCCCATCAGGGTACGCTACCCCTGAACCCCTTCTGGGGGCCCGCTTTCCCCCAGACCCCCCATATGGGGGGATAGCCCCCTCGTACCCCGCAGAGGGGGTACCCCCCCTCTGAACTCCCCCGCGTGGAAGAGTGTACATACTTATAGGGTGTAAATACTTCATGGGGTATAAACACGGCTGAAAGTAAAAGACCTCTAAATTAGGAAGATAATCAGGCTCCACAACCAACACCAATCAAGGCATTACCAGATTGGTCGCATTGAGCCCAAAAAAAACCCATGGGAGACGAAACGAAATATGATGGATTAAGAGATCATATTAAAATGTTGCTTGGAGAATCCCTCACATGACAAAGGAATGAAATGATGGAAAACTTTGTGCAGATCCTTTGACAATTGCCCACGTGAGAAGCATCTTCATCAGGCAGCCATGCAACCCCCTTCAAGATACAGGTAAATTTTTATATTCCATTATTTGAGGGACTGATACATGAAGATGTTGTAGATAAATGGTTGAATCTGCTCGAAGGATATTTTTCAGTCCATAATTTTTCCGATCGAGAAAATATCACTTTTTCACTCCTCAAGACTGCTCCCCATGTTAAAGACTCGTGGGATACTTACTCTGAGAAAAGGGTCGTGGAGGAATCTGCAATTTTTGTGGTGGCCCCTACATGGGATTCCTTCTAGGATGCCACTAAAGAAAAATACTACCATGTTGGAAGCTACAAGGACCAATACACCAGATGGACCACCCTACATCAAGAAAAGGACCAGACAATACCAGACTTCACCAATATTTTCCATACCCTCCACACCAAATTGGGTATCTGGTGCTCAAATACTGTGGTTTTTTGCATAGATACATTCAAACAGAAATGGATTTCCTATACATAACCTCATTGGGCACGACTTATAGATACGTTGTCAAGATCGAGTAGAAATTTAAGCAGAAATGACAAGAGTTTGGATCTGCAAACCCCTCACAGTTGAAGAAGGGAAGAGGAAAACCCAACCCACACAACAGGGGACTAAGTCACAATGGTCACCCTCAGGACAATCCGTCCAAGCCGCAACACAAGAAGGGCAATGAGAAGATGAAGAAGGACATGAGAAAATGGTGTGACTACCATAAAAGTCCTTGGCACAACACCGATGAATTCCAATCCAAGCAGTCCCTCGTGGACAAGTTGAAGGCTTATGAGTCAGAGTTCAATTCCGATTCCAAGTCAAGTCCTGAAGGAGTGAAGTAGATTATCGATGCAAAACCCAGTGCCATGGTCGCTACCACCAAAGTCTAGCCAAGCGAACCAAAAGAACCAGAGGAAGGGGAATGCCTCTTTCACTAGCAGATGTGAGTCAAGGGGGATCTGATTCACTTCATTATCGACAGTTGTAGTTATAAGAACTTGATTTCAGCAGAGGTCGTCAAGCAGTTGAACTTGCTAATGACACCGCACCTGCAACCCTACACCATCGGCTAGCTTTGTCAAGGAAGAGATCTTTGTGTCAGCCAACAGTGTCGTATGCCCTATGACATCAATCCTTTCAAAGATGAGGTACTGTGTGATATTGCTCCCCTTGAAGTTTGTGATGTTCTTTTAGGACAACCATATTTTTGGAAGTGTCGTGTTTTGTATGAGTCTAGACCCCACATTGTTATTATTACTTTGGGTAGACAATTCTACAGGATCCCAGAGGTGGCACTGCCTACTTTTATTTCTTTAATCTATGCTAAGCAATGCAGTAAGGTCATTTCACAGACATGAAATTTCATGTTCTTTGTGATCCATGCTCATAGTAAGAAGAAGGTCTCCACCACATCCATGGCCTCTACACAACCCCTCTCTTTGCAGCAGAAGCAAGTGGATGGGATTGTGGAAGAATACAGAGACATATTTGTCTCACCTATAGGGGTACCAACACACTGCCAAATCAAGCATCCAATTGATCTGACCCCAGACACACCTCTACTTAATGGACCAGTCTATCGACGCTCGCTGATGAAGAATGATGAAATCATGCGTCATATCCAAGATCTTCTTCAAAAGGGGCACATCAGACCATGATCCTCCCCTTGCAAAATCCCGATTGTACTAGTGTAGAAGAAGGACGAGACTTGGTGACTCTGCGCTGATTAGAGAGCCTTAAACAAAATCACAGTCAGGAACCTCTACCCCATTCCCAAGATCGATGACCTTCTTTACCAACTCAAGGGGGGAAAGTTCTTTAGTAAGATTGACCTGAATTTTGGCTACCATCAGGTTCCCACCGAACCAACTAATGCCTGGAAGACCACCTTCAAGTCTAAAGAAGGTCTCTACGAATGGCTAGTCATGCCCTTTGGCTTAACAAATGAACCAGCCACTTTCATGGTGTTAATGGACGATGTATTAGGACCCTTCACCAACTCTTTTGTGTTATTATATTTGGATTACATCCTCATCTTCATCAAAACATGGGAAGAGCACATCCGGCATATTCACCAGATCTTGAGCACTCTGCGGAAGCAAAAGATTTATGCCAACTTGGAAAAATGCTCTTTTGGCATGAACAGGGTCCAATACCTAGGATACATTGTTTATGAGCATGGGGTACATGTTGATCCAACTAAGATCCAATTCATTCGTGACTAGCCAGCCCCGACCACACTGATCGAGCTTCAGAGCTTTTTAGGACTCACCAATTTTTACCTACGGTTCGTGTTAGGATTCTCCCATATTACCTGGGCCCTCAGCCAGGTGACCAAGGGTAGTGGTAGGGCCAATTTCATGTGGGGGAAGGAGAAACAATGAGCATTCGAATATATGAAACATCATTTTTTCTCAGCTCCAATACTCTCCTTTCTCGATCTGTAACAACCATTCAAGATTGATACTGATGCATCTGACTATGTTGTGGGCACAGTTTTCACTCAGCACGGGCATCCAGTGGCATACCACAGTGAGACACTCTCTGATATTGTCCAGAAATACCCCACCTATGACAAGGAAATGTATTCCAATGTACAAACCTATCGCCAATGGAAACATTACATTATGGGGAAAGAGACGATCATACACACTGATCACAAGCCTCTACAATTCATACAGACATAGGGGAAATTGTAGAACGACTGCCATCGAAAGTGGTACACCTACTACAACAGTTCCATATCAACATCAAGTATAAGACATGTATCTCTAATCATGTTGTTGACTACCTCAATCATCCTCATGTGGCTGCACTTACCACTATTCTCCATTCCTGTAGACATGAAACATTGGAGTGGCCCCAACTTTACCAACAAGATCCGAACTTCGCCACCACATATTAGCTCCTTGGTATAGCACCACTATAACTGATATTCACATTCAAGATGAACTCTTATGCCACCTGGGCCATCTCTATGTTCCTACAAGCGAGCGTGCAAAGATGATTTGGGAAGCCCACTATAGTCAGGGTGCAAGACATTTTGGTGTAGAGAAAACTATGGTCGATCTTCATAAACTTTTTTATTGGCCAAAACATCGACAGGACGTCAGAAAACATATCATATATTGCATTTCTTGTGCCATTTCCAAGCCAGCCATCAATAAGCAAGGCTTATACACCCCTCTTCCTATTCCCGAGAAGCTGTGGGAATCCATCTCCATGGATTACATGTTTGTTTTTCCGTCCACCAATCATGGAAATGACTGTGTTTGTGGTTGTTGATCGGTTTTAAAAAATGGCCATCCTCATAGCCAATAAGAATAATGTCACAGCAGCGGATACTGCCAAGATCTTCTTCGAACGATTTTGGTTTCACTTTGGGATACCATAGACCATCATCTCCGACTGAGACAGCAGGTTCCTCAACACCTTTTGGGAAAGTCTCTGGTCTCTGTTGGACACCAAGCCAACAAAATCCACTTCTTTCCACCCCCAAACCGATGGCCAAACCGAGTTTTTCAATTGGATGATTGTGCACATCCTGTGCATGTACAATTTTAAGCATCCCCGCACATTGGACAAGAGTCTCCCATATGTCAAACACAACTACAATAGGGATCGCCATAGTTCCATTAGCCATAGCCCATTTCAGGTGGGTCTGGTATTCCAACCCTTGGGACCCATTGATGTTTCACTTCCTCTTTCCTCCGCACAAATAAACTCTTCCCCTGATCAGTCTATGCTTGACAAAGCCACCAGATTCATTGAGAGGATTCATCACATCTGCCAACAGGTATAGGAGATTTTGCAGAATTCCAATAATAATTACAAGCAGTGCCATGATAAACACAAGGTACCACACTAGTTTCAAGTTGGAAAAAAAGTATGGTTACATTTGCATAAGGTGCATCTCACCGAGCCCCATCGGAAGCTTCAGCCACTTCATTATGGACCTTACACTAGCACCAAGGCTATGGGTATAAATGATTTTGAGCTCAACACTCCACCCTTCCTTGGTCTACATCTAGTATTCAATGTGGACCTCCTTCGACCATATTTTCCACCATTATTGGACACCTCTGAGATCGTCTAACATCTGACACCAACAAATCTCAACCTTGACTGCATGGAACAAGAATCCATTGATCATATTGTGGACACACAGGTCAAGGGAACTCGCCAACAACAGATCCAGATTTATCGAGTTGTCAAGCCAGGGAAACTCCTACACCAAGGAAAGTGGCTCACTCGGGGCCAAATCGAGGAGAATTTTCCTCACCTGATGGGGGGACTCAACACAATGGAGACCATTTCTTCCTAATGGGGGAGGATTGGTCCAAGTGGATATTGGTGGCCACCCACCTATTCCAATTGGCTCCTCGTGTTTGTTTTGGTTCAACACATCTTTATGTATTGCTTTGTAATTGTGAGTTCTATACTTATGGGGTTGTTTGAAGCCTCACACATTCTCCAGGTGTATATGGGTGGCCTCTTGCCTAATCCAACTGGCTTATTTTTTATGTTTTCATGTCAGCACATCTTGTTGTACTTTCAGAGCTGTTTTGGGGACCTAAACTTTGTTTTTTTGTCTTGCGATAGTCAAAAAGTAGACTGAGTTAGATTTTGATGGCCGAATGTGTAGCTCTCTGAAATACCTTTCCAACAGGATATCACACGCCTAAAAAAGAGGTCATATGAAAACGTTATGACCCTAGGAAGTTGAGGTACCAAATTACACCAACTTACCCATAGGGCCCACATGACTTTTGGTGTTTCACCTTCTAGGGTTAGGTTTTTGGATGTCTAGGGTTTTGGAATTCAAGAGTAATATGAAAAGGGCCTATGAAGCCTCATTTTAATCCATTCTACTCAGACGAATGCATGTAGCAGCCACATCTCTTCTCAGAGATAACTACCACCATTCGAGCAAGTTTCAGTTCTGTAGTTTTACAGTTTCATCCTATTTCATTATTTAATAGAAGATATTGTTCATTGAATATTTGTGTTATTCTTCCTATCTCTGTGTTATTATATTCATTCTATTAATCAGTTCATTCCACTCCTAAATCCAAATCATTAAGGGATGGGGAATTAAAAAAATGTATTTTCTCGACTATCTCAGAACCTTTTCCCAATCATGTTATCATCTTCTACTCGTCATGATCTTTCCAACGATTGTAACCATTCTCAGTTCTGAACTCAGGATCAAAATTTATAGCCTCTCAGAATTTTTGGGCCTTCATTGGTCAACGACCATCTCTTTACCACGTAGCATCCATGTGGCCAATTATTACTCATGCCATTCGATGTGGAAGTGACACATTAGATTCACGGGCCCAATCCTTTAGACCACCTTTCGTCATTTTTGGGGCTTCTTATCTCATAGTTCACTCCCACTAGTGAAAATCTGATGACAATACACCAAGGATTACCTCCCCCAAATCCTTAGACTCTTAGCTCTTGATATCTATGGTTCAGAGAATGTCGATGATGTCATTTGGCATATGGGTTAACTCCCAACGCAAAAGGTTTACATGGTGTGAATATGTAAACTACAAGATCCACGGTGGATATTTCACCTCGTCCCTCCACCAATCAATGATTATCATTAGCCCTGAATCCCATCACCATCAACGGTTGCTCCATCATTTTCAACACTTCTTGGTCAAACGTTTCCTTACCAATATCCCCCATTTCCAATGATGAAGCATCTTGATCCAACGATCCATATCTCCTAGTCAAATATCTAACCAGATCAATAGTTACCATTGTGTTTCCTCTCTGAAATCTCGTCAACCAACCAACAACTAACACTTGTCATCCTAGGGATACTCTGGTTTCCTTGCTGGCATGCCATGTCATTCATGATGCCATCATCCTCACTCTTATTTTAAACATGTCTCACAGAAATCAACAATGGATATCCCCTCACCCAACAACAGATCGACATATCTCATTGTGTCACCAATGTCGATGTTGGTTGTCGACTTTTGTACCTTCTCCCAGTTCACCCACCTTCTACCTCCAATGACTATATGTCAGAGATATATAGCCCATATTTGCCGAGGAGGAACCCCAACAAATCCAACGACCATAATTGAAATGAAGATCCAAAGGACCTCTTTGCCCAATGGCACCCACCCTCGTCCCATCGACCAATCTCTAGGTGACACCTGCCACCACCTTGGACATGTAGACTACTAATTTGGTAGGACACGTCATCATGTCATCTCTATATCCTCTCATGGCTTAGGTAGGACCTACAACAGATCGACAACTATCATCACGTCTCACCCACTCACCAATCAACGGTATGGATTATCTATTCGGAGAACTAATCCGATCTCTTTGGAGTTGTACTTTGAACCCTTCAAAGTCAACTCTGAAAAGGTCAACTCCTAAAAGGTTCACCACCTGACACATGGAAAAATCCTTGCTTGACACCTGGCACCATCCACATCACCCTCTTACACCCTTTGGTAAGAGATCAGAAATCTAGATCTCCTTTCAGACTTCTTCCGATCACATCATATTAACAACCCATATCTCCTCTCAGAGTTCCTCCGATCATGATAGATCAATGGCCCAGATCTCCTCTCAGATTTCGTCCAATCACGGTAGATCAATGACCCATATCTCCTCTTGGATTTCCTCTTTCGGAGTTCACCCATCTTAATGACTCCGAAAGGTCTACTTTGAAGGTGTTCCCTTCATTAAATATAATGTTTTAGATCATTTTATATGTACATACAAGGGCTTGGAATAAGACACATGTTCTAGAGTTTAATGCCGACAGGGAATCCCACTCTGTCCTTCCTATGAATTTTAGGCTGACACGTGTCACCCTTTTGGGAGACATTGACTTCCATGCTAGCATGACACGTCGAGCTGATGTCAATTCCCTTTTTTCCTCGCTTTAGTAGGACCCCATTTGATCTACGACTAAGGTTCGACCTCACCCATATTTTGATCAATGATTCTCGTTGACTCTCATAGTCTCTCTGTCAGAGTTCCTTCACCACTGGGACTATCACTCAGTCCAACCAACCCTCTCCAATGAATGATTAAGATCTATCAATCTGCAAAACCAACATTTGATGATTAAGGCGACCTTCCAAAGGTATGAGCCCAACAGGGCCCACATTTTTCCTCTTTTTGAGCCAAGTGTTGATACATGTCATCCTCCAGATACACTAGTTGCCATGTAGGCATGACACGTCACAATGACATCACCTTCTCTCTATTTACCCTTATAGGACAGGGCATGGAACCTGGGGTTGGAACCACTTTCCTCTTACTCAACCTCAATGGTCAAGATTCATCCCTCGGCCCTTAGATAGTTCAACGGTCCTTTTTTATTCATAGTTTGTCTTCTACAGGCAGCATAGCCTACTCTAACGAAGGGCCAAGATATTTTATTACACTATATCGACGGATGATATTTATTCTTGCCACTTACCAATTAATGGTAGATATCTATCCCGATCTTCGGTCCATATCTGATTGTTAATCCAAATTTACGACTGTGATTATTTCAAGTCTAAATAGGGGGGTTCTCTCAAGTGTAACAGACTGAATTTCAACTTAGACATTTTTCGAGGGTTTCTTCAAGGATTTTCTTTAACTAATAGCCCAAATTTGGGTTTTACTACTCAGGGATCCTTCCATGTTCCTTATCAAGGGTTTACTAGAACTTCTTGGTCTCCTCCTTCGTTTTGTTCCACTCAGGTGGCGTCATTTATTTCATATGAATTTGCCTCCCTTTTTCTAGGGAACCCAAAATAACCAGAAATATAGATATGTATAAATGTAACGATGCATACGGTAAGCAAAGTCACAATTTAATTCCTTTAACTCGATCCAATACAGGGGGCTCAATAATTCACATGTATGAAGCATGCCAAGACCCATATAGTTCCTCAATTACTTAATACACAAACATGAAAGAGGACAACTAGTCCAATCATTAAACAAGCATGCACATCCCCGAGACAATTATAGGCATTCAACCATAAATTACAGTTCAATTACACAAGGTATGGAAATACTTATCTATTACAATTGATGGCTAGGCAACAGACTGTGGGTGTTCACCTTTCCACCCAACCATAGACTCTTCTCTCTCAGTCACCTCAGCAGCAGGCCGCCCCCGTTCCAAGCCATGATACCACAAGGGGATTTCCTGCACTCCCTTGTGAGTTCACTTGCAACAACTCTTTTCCTCAAGTCTCTATGTGTTGTCTCTCTCCCACATATCTCTTTCTTGGGTCTTCTTCCCTTCCCTTCCTCATATATCCACTACAAATAATCCCCTTGGGAAGGTTCTCGACATGTCCCTTCTTTTCTTCTATTAGAAGGAACATGTGGGACAATCTAGTTGTAGACTTGGTACTCAGTTGTACCTTTTGGCTTGAAGACTTTGTTGTCCTAGCTAGATTTCTCATACCTGCATTCATTGAGGGTGGTTGTTTTCTCAACTACCAACCCCTTCCCATTAACCATTTGGCTTCAGCTGCAAGTTCAAGGAAACATGATCATTTCCTTCACATTATTTATCAAGGTGGCTTGGGATATTTTACACATGAATCCCCTTTCTTCCCCCCTCACAAATCTCTCTCGTGGTGTCATGACCAGTAATTTCAAGGATTCACCCCAAATTCAATTAATTGATGTTTTAAATCATCAATAATATAATTACAATGTTTATATACCATTAAATGGCAATCATTAATCATAATTAATTCCATATAATCATAAGTTTTGAAAAGGAGGTGTTATAACTAAGAAGTGGTATTACTTGATAATTAAGACTAGATTATGTCTAAATTATATAAGCTTAGATGCATTTCCAAAGAATTTTTTTTTATGAAATAGTATATGATGCTGAAAACCATGATAACAAGAAGAAGAAAACCTTACATACTCAAGTTGATATGGAAATTAGCATAAATGATGAAATTATCCAAATATATATAGTTTAGATGCATTCCTAAGGAATTATTTTTTGATGAAATAGTGTATGATGTTGAAAACCATGATGACAATAAGAACAAAACCTTACATACTCAAGTTGATATGGAGATTAGCATAAACGATGAAATGATCCCCACACACATATATATATTAACTATTGTGTTTCTTTTAGGCCAAAGTGATCATAACAACCACATGATGGTGGTCCCAAGATGAATCACATGTCATTTGGCGTTAGGTGTGCACTATTATCGTGGGGGTGGGGTGGCTTAGATGTCGTTTTGTGCGTATATTAAGTGATGTATATTAGTATGTGATATTTTTGTACGTTTTGGTCCATGAATCACATTGTAATGT
>JZKD02S0925558.1:201639-228737 GCA_000966675.3 Picea glauca
AGCCCTTCCTCATCCTTTGACATCTGTCCACCTTCCTTCTTCTGATCCATATGGTCCCTTCCCCACCTCATCGTCCACTCACCAACCGCCATTTATCTCACTCACTTCCACGTCAGTCCTATCGTGCCCATCACATTCCACCTCCTACCTCCTTCCGCTTATTGCCTTTCACCGCGTGCCTTCCCTTGCCACATCTCCCGCACTTCATCACTTCTTGTCTCACCCTCATAGTCTTGGTGCCACCACTCCCATTATGTGCCCCATCCTTCGCGCTGGCCTCCACACCTATTCGTCAAGCTGTTCAGTTATTCCAGGTGGCAACGCAAGGAGTCTTCCACGTCCCAAAGGTGTTGAGTTGGCTGAGCTATCCTCAATCCCAATAAAGCAGTTATTAAGGTGGTTGGTGGTGGTTAGACATCTTCTCCGCCATAATGGGAAAGTCCGACGATGAATTAAGAGCATGTCGATTCACCTGCAGAACTGTCAGAAGTCCGATTGCATCTGCCATAGGTGCACGATCCCTTAGAGACCGTAGGTGCAGGTTGTCAGAAGCCATGCAGACACAAATCTCTTAATGCAACGTATTGATTTTGTTGATGTGGTTGTTTTGAGTATATGTAGGCATTTTCGCCATTTTTGTATCTATCGATGGTTGAGCAGAGCTCCCTACTGTAATTTTTTAACAACTATCCTAGCTTTCATCTTATGCATCTATATTTGAGATTTCTTGTTTTATGACAGACAGTTCTTCTTACTCCATCTAATTTTCATCCCATGCTAAGAGAGTTCATGATTGACTGAGTCGCGCGAGTTATTGTGGTTATGTTATGATAAAAGATTTGTTGTTGCATTGTTGCATTCTCTGGTTTTGCGTTCGAATGTAAGATGACATCAGATTTGGACATTTTCTTCCTCAGTCTGTTAGAAACCTGTTGTTTATAACAGACCTCCGCTTTTCTCTTGTATAAGTCTTCCGCCTTTTCACCCCTTACTACAACTCACTGTCTGAAGTTTACGCAAGACCTCACTTCTTCATGCATACCTGGCCTAGTTTCAGAGTTGGAACGCTATCGTTTCGAGTTTCCCACCATTCGATCACCCATCTATGAACAACCGTGACATAAAACTGATGGGCGTCGGGCTCTGATCCTGTTAGCAATCCAAGAGTGACTTCTGTCGCCAACATTTTTGGCGCCGTTGCCGAGGATGAAGTTGAAGATTTTCCCCGGGATTGAACGACAACGATTAACTGATTCTGAAGGTGCATCAGATATCAAAATTATCAATATTTCTACTGTGCACCTGGCGACTCCACTGTGACGAATCCGCTGAGGAGAACCTGCTCTATTAATTGTGGCTTTCAGAGGCAGACACACGCGGTCTCATCCACAGCTACCTCTAGCTACATCTGAAGCTGACCCAGAGGTGGTTCTCAGAAGAGGAAAGAGCTCTGTAAAAGAAGTTTCCATCACCGAAACAGGTAATTCACCATCTCCTTCTGTGAGAAATCATTTTTCTCCTCCTCGGTTTCTTAACAGACCTCCTTCAGAGGTTTCCCATTTCCTAAATTTGGGGAGTGTTCCTGCTGAGTTTTCCCCTCCTGGTCTGGGATTGGAGGGAGAAATCCTTGTCACTCCCCTTTCCTCTGAAGTTGTCCCTCGGTGTAGACCAGAGACTATAGAAGATTTCCCCACTCCTACACAAAGAGGAGCGTCTGTTGACTTGAGTTCGTTATCCTTCTCCTTAAACCCTCTCTTGTTTCCCACTCCACTTCAAGACTCATTTCCTATAGCCCCTTCACGAACTCCTTCTCCTCCAAGTTCTCCTCCACCTAATATTCCTATGGCCAGTGCTAATCCCCCTATGACTATAATGGAGGCTATTATAGCTGCTAGGTATGCCCCCCTTGTGTTACCTCAGCCCCTCAATGCCCTCCCGGCAGATGGTTACCTCAAGAAGCTACCCAAGTTCACGGGTGAGGGGGACGTAACTGCAGATGAACACCTAGAAGCCTTTTACAGTTTCACAGATGATAATGTCATCATGCATGCAGACATATGGATGAGGATTTTTGTTCATAGCCTCCAAGGTGAGTCCATAAAATGGTTCAAAGCCCTGCCTCCTGGATATATTGATGGAATCGAAGCATTGGACAATGCCTTTTTGAGGCAATTGTGAGATAAAAAAGATTTCATGTATTATATGACAGAGTTTGGATCTTTAAAGAGAAATGCAGGAGAGCCTATCTCTGATTTCTCCAAGAGATTCAATAAAATGTATAATAAAATTCCCGCTGAGATAAAGCCCTCAGAAGCCTCGACTAAGATCACTTATGCTAGCGCTTTTGATCATGATTTCTGCCTACTGCTGAGAGAGAGAAGAGCCACTACCTTGGCCCACATGCAGGACGTAGCCATGGAAGTAGAATCTAACATATTGGCTATTGACCGACTCAGGAATGCTGCTGATAGAAACATATCCAAGAAAAGGCTTGAAGCCTCCCCATCCAGTTCCTCTACCTTGCCTCATCAGACAGATGAGATAGCCAGAATACTAAAGTCACTTTCTGCCAGGATGGAGAGGTGGGAGTTAGAAGGGAATCCCATGTACAGAAATCCTCAGAATGTTGATAATAAAGGTTTCAGGAGACCTAATAACAATGGACCATAGGCCTTCCCAAGGGAACAAAGGGAAAAAGATAGAGAGGATCAAAGGATTCAAGACCCTCTCCAAAATAACCTGGTTACTCATGAGGAAAGAGAGGAGATAGACGAGTTTGACCCTGAAATTCATTGTGTTGAGGAAGCCCCTCCTTTTCCCCATTTGACTCGGTCTGCATACGAAAAATCCTTGATGAACATTCAAATCCATGAGTTAGGAAAGGGAGAAAGGGTCGGTCACACCTCTAACAGATACAATCTCAGTTCAAGAAGGAAAGAAGGATACTTTGACGTCCAAGATCATCCCCTTATAGCAGATAGGCCTCCTAAAGATGCAGCAACCTCGACTAAAGAAAGGAGAGCTCAGAGTGCTTCACCGGCAGCCAAAGAACCCATCACTGAGGTAAGGGAAGCTCCTAAGCCAATTTCCTCCTTTAATTTTGAGCATGAAATTCATAAGATTAGAATCTTTGTACCCCTATCTGAACTAGTTAAAAACGAAGACTTCAAAAGATCCCTCTCCAAGCTGCTACAATCCGAGTCCCCCCAACCTCTCTCTGACTCAGTAAACCTTCAAGACGAGAATCCAGCTGTCATCCTAGGGCCCATGGTAGAAGACATAGATGACGCATCCCCTCCCTTCTACACATCCCTAAATATACATGATAAAGTGTTGCATAATTGTCTCATGGATTCAGGGGCTTCTCATAACCTTATGCCCAAGATAGTTATGGAAGAATTGGGGCTGGAAGTGACAAAGACTTATCATGATTTTTACTCTTTCGATTCGAGGAGGGTGCAATGTATGGGAGTCATCAAAGACCTGGTGGTTTCTTTGTTTCAGCTGCCCATGAAAAGCGTGGTCATGGATATTGTGGTAGCTGACGTTCCTCCCAAATTTGGCATGCTTTTGTCTAGATCATGGATCTCACGTATGCAACCATTCTAGTTTTCGGAGGGGAGAAAAGGAGGCTATACAAAGAATCTCAGCTGGCTTACATTGTCAGTGATGAAGCAGACCCCACCAATCACCCCATCTTTGCAATTGACACCGATTTGGGGTCTAGCCTATTGCAGCTCACTGATGCTCCTAAAGAGTCTTGCCAGGTCCGAAAGCAACCCAGTTTTGACCATCCAGATTTCCCTCCAACCCCCTCCATGTGGAAGATGTTTTTCGACAGAGCTTCTTCTACCGAAGGCGCTGGCACTGGGGTGGTTTTTATATCACCTTGTCAAGAGACCATATCCCTTTCATACAAGCTGGAATTCGAAACCACCAACAATGTGGCAGAGTATGAAGCTCTTATTATGGGCATGAGGTCTACGAAGGAAATGGGAATCAAGGAGATAGCGATATTTGGAGATGCTGAGTTGATTATTCAACAAATAAGAAAGGCTTATCGCACCAATAATCCCCAACTCAGGAATTACCGAAATTAAGTATGGGACCTGATGAATAATTTCTTCTTGGCTTTTAACATTTCTTTCATTTCGAGGGGGGAAAATACTCTAGCCGACTCTCTAGCTATATCAGCCAGTTCGCTCAAGCATCCTCTGCTACCTGGGATAAAAAGTGATGTTGAGATAAAATACAGGCCCTCTGTACCTGAAAATGTCAAACATTGGAAGGTGTTTGAAGATGATCCAGAAGTTGAAAGGTTTCTACAATCCGTGGATGAATTATCTGCGTTACACATTGACCAGGATCTCGACCTGGAAGATGACTCTCATCCTGGGGTATTTTTAAATAAGATCATGGATCACCAGATCATTCAGCTGCCCAGCAATCACATTTCGAGGGGACTCATCCCTTTAGAAAGATTGTTCGATGGGAATGACGTGCCAGTAAAAAGCAGAGTTTCAAATGAAGATGTCGGTGCAACCGAATGCAACATTGGTTCGCAGGAGGAGCCTAGGTTCGTCAAATTGTCTAGAAGCCTGACCAGAGAACAGCGGGATGAATATATTGAGTTGTTGAGGGAGTTTGCCGATGTGTTTGCATGGACATACGAAGACATGAAAACTTACGACACATCTGTCATTGAACACAAGATCCTGTTGAAAGAAGAGGCTAGTCCATTTAGGCATAAGCTGAGACAGATAAATCCTGCGTTGTTGTCGGTCATGGAGAAAGAAGTAAACAAGTTGTTGGATGCGCAAATCATTGTCCCCTTGAGATATTTCAAGTCGGTGGCCAACTTGGTCCCAGTAAGGAAGAAGAGCGGAGAAATCAGGCTCTGTGTTGATTTCAGGAACCTGAACAGAAGCTCAAGAAAGGAAAATTACCCCCTGCCCAACATGGAACACATATTGCAGAAGGTAACTGGAGCAGCTAATATATCCATGATTGATGGCTTTTCCGGTTACAATCAGATATCAGTCATGGCTGAGGACAGGGAAAAAACGGCCTTCACCACTCCTTGGGGCACATTCATGTATGCCAAAATGCCTTTCGGACTGATGAATGCAGGAGAAACATTTCAGCGGACCATGGACATAGCCTTCATCGGGGAAAAAGATCGGTTTGTGGTGATCTATCTGGATGACATAACAGTCTTCTCCAAGTCTGACAAAGAACATTGTTGCCACCTGAGGAAATTTTTTTCGAAGTGTCGCAGGTTTGGCCTTTCCCTAAATCCCAAGAAATCTCTGTTTACAATGAATGAAGGGAAGCTGTTAGGCCATATAGTATCAGCAGAGGGAGTGAGAATTTATCCTAGTAGGGTAGAAGAAATTCAGACCCTATCCCTTCCCAGATCTAAGAAGGAAGTTCAGGACTTCCTGGGGAAGATAAATTTTCTGAGGAGATTCATCTCAAATTTTGTTGAATTAGTGAAACACATTATAGCCATGCTCAGGAAGGGAAATGAAGTGAAATGGACTGCTGAACCCAGGGAATCCTTTCTCCAAATAAAAAGGGCGTTGAATGAGGCACCTGTGCTAATCAGTCCTGATTATTCTAAAGATTTCCTGATTTTTTCTTTTTCTTCTTGTGATACAGTAGTAGCGGTCTTATTGCGGAGAAATGATCAAGGGTGAGAGCAACCTATTTCCTTCTACAACAAGGCATTAAGAGATGCAGAACTCCGGTATGATATCATGGAAAAGCAGGCTTATGCCTTGGTGAAAGCCCTCAAGGCTTTCAGGGTTTATATCTTGCACTCAAAAATCACTGCATATGTTCCTTCGGCCTCTATGAAGGACATTCTTATACAGCCTGACATAGACAGGAGGAGAGGTAGATGGATCGCCAAGATCCTAGAGTTTGATCTAGTAATCAGGCCCACCAAGTTGATAAAGGGGCAAGGTTTGGCCAAGTTGTTGGTTGAATCCAATTGCAAAGCCTTGGGGATTAACTTCATCAATGAGCAAGTTGAGTCATCCGACAAGAACTCTCAGGGTGCCCTATCACTAACAGCACGCCCCTGGTACAAGGATATCTTGTACTTTCTGCAAGAATTGAGGCCTCCTGATGAAATGGAGAAAAGAAAGGCAAGAGCTCTAAAGCTCAAGGCAGTCAGATATTGCCTCATTAATCAAGCCTTGTACTAGAAAGACCCTCTTAAGGTATTTTTAAGGTGCCTGGACCCACAAGAAGCCCAACAGGTTACATTTGATTTCCACAGTGGCCTTTGTGGGGGTCACCATTTCTGGAATAACACAGCCCATAAGATCCTTTGAGCTGGGTATTACTGGCCCACTTTATTCCCTGATGTCTGTAGAGAAATCAGAGCTTGCATCAAATGCCAGAAGTTCTCAGGAAAGCAGCAGCTCAGATCTCTGCCATTAAAGCCTATAGTGGTTTCAGCACCCTTCCAGCAGTGGGGATTAGACTTCATTGGAGAAATTCATCCTCCCTCAAGTGGCCAGCACAGATGGATCTTGACTACAACAGACTATTTCACCAAGTGGATAGAAGCTGTCCCCACTAGGAGCACTTCTCACAAAGTAATCATCAGCTTCCTGGAGGACATCATAGCCAAATTTGCCTGTCCTAACAAAATTGTCACTAACAACGCCACCCCTTTCCGTTCTGAGCCTCTGGTAAAGTTCTGTGAACAGTTTGAGATTTCACTGATTCACTCTACTCCCTATTATCCTCAGGGAAATGGACTGGTAGAGTCTTCCAATAAAATCCTGATCAAGCTCATTAAGAAATTATTTGAAGACAATAAAAGGGCCTGGGATTCAAAGCTTAAATTTTCTCTATGGGTTGATCGGGTGACAACAAAAAGGTCCCTCGGCATCTCGCCTTTCCAACTTGTTTATGGAATAGAGGTTGTTTTCCCCACTCAACTCGCCTTATCTGTGGCGAAGTTCCTCCAGGACATTGAAGGAGAGCCTGACCATATGGTCAGAAGGATTCATCAGATGGTGGAAATACAGCAGATCAAGGAACAGGTCATGAATAGGACCCATGATCATCAGCAGAAGATCAAACAGACCTTCGATAGGAAGAGAAGAAAGAAATAATTCGAGCAGGGTGACCTGGTGCTCAAATGGGATGCACCCAGGCAAGACAATGGCAAGCACAGTAAGTTTGATGCCCTCTGGTTTGGGCCTTTCAAGATCCTTGAAGTATATTCAAACAACACTTACAGGTTGCAGGATCTGGAAAGCAAAGAAGTTTTTAGTGGCCCAGTAAATGGGCATTTCTTGAAAAAATGTTTTTTGTGAGCCGCGGTCGGCTCTTTTGTTTCTGTAAATATTGTTTTTATTTTCAGCTTAATAAAAGACTCCATAGCCCAATAGCAAGGAACTGAATCTGCAAAAGAGTCCTTAGAGCATCATAGGGACGACTCTATCCCCCATGGAGCCAAATGTTAGCAATGTTTCTGGTAAGGTGGGTTAGAATGCGAAGGAGTGGGTGAAAAACCCATTTACTATAAGCTCGGGACGATAATGCGCTTGTGATTAAGCAGTCAACAACTTTGGATGACGGAGATTTGCGCGCCCGGATCAACGGTGCACATGAGATTCCGGAGCCCCCCTGCCTTTCTACCTTTAAGTGGAGGGGGGGGTTCGAAATCAAGGGCGCACCTCTTCAACGGCTACGATCGAAGTGCTCGGATCAACGGCGCGCAGGGTAATTCCGGACCCCCCCGCCTTTCTAATTTTAAGCCCGGGGGGGTCCGGAATTGAGGACGCATCTCTCTGACGGTCGAGATCAATGCGCCCAAATCAACGGTGCTTGGGCAATCCCATCCTTCTCAATTTCTCTGATTTTAACCTGCATGGGCCCCCTTCCCTGTCATGTCATCTTTGTACCACCCTTCCCCTTGCCATTTGTTCTCCTCCTGGTCGTGCAATGGGGCTCACTCCCTTTAGCCCTTCCTCATCCTCCGACATCTATCCACCTTCCTTCTTCTGATCCATATGGTCCCTTCCCCCACCTCATCATCCACTCACCACCTTCCATTTATCTCGCTCACTTCCATGTCAGTCCTATCGTGCCCATCACATTCCACCTCCTACCTCCTTCCACTTATTGCCTTTCACCGCGTGCCTTCCCTTGCCACATCTCCCGCACTTCATCACTTCTCATCTCACCCTCATAGTCTTGGAGCCACCACTCCCATTAAGCGCCCCATCCTTCGTGCTGGCCTCCACGCCTATTCGTCAAGCTATTCAGTTATTCCAGATGGCAGCGCGAGGAGTCTTCCACGTCCCAAAGGTGTTGAGTTGGCTAATCTATCCTCAATCCCAATAAAGCAGTTATTAAGGTGGTTGGTGGTGGTTAGACATCTTCTCCACCATAATGGGAAAGTCCGGCGACGAATTAAGAGCACGTCGATTCACCTGCAAAACTGTCATAAGTCTGATGGCGTCTGCCATAGGTGCACGATCCCTCAAAGACCGTAGGTGCAGGTTGTCAGAAGCCATGCAGACACAAATCTCTTAATGCAATGTCTTGATTTTGTCGCTGTGGTTGTTTTGAGTATATGTAGGCGTTTTCACCATTTTTGTATCTATCGATGGTTGAGAAGAGCTCCCTACTGTAATGTTTTAACAACTATCCTAGCTTTCAGCTTATGCATCTGTATTTGAGATTTCTTGTTTTATGACAGATAGTTCTTCTTACTCCATCTAATTTTCATCCCATGCTAAGAGAGTTCGTGATTGACTGAGTCGTGCGAGTTATTGCGGTTATGTTATGATAAAAGATTTGTTGTTGCATTGTTTCATTCTCTGGTTTTGCGTTCGAATGTAAGATGACATCGCATTAGGACGTTTTCTTCCTCAGTCTATTAGAAACCTGTTGTTTATAACAGACCTCCGCTTTTCTCTTGTATAAGTCTTTCGCCTGTTCACCCCTTACTACAACTCACTGTCTGAAGTTTACGCAAGGCCTCACTTGTTCATGCATACCTGGCCTAGTTTCAGAGTTGGAACGCTATCGTTTCGAGTTTCCCACCATTCAATCACCCATCTATGAACAACTATGACATTAAACTGATGGGCGTTGAGCTCTGCTCCTGTTGGCAATCCAGGAGTGACTTCCGTCGCCAACAGGATCTACGATGTAGTCAGCCCGACGTTGACCACTTCAGGAGGACAGGGGTGTTGTAACGTCAAAACCCTCGAAGGTCAAAGTCTCAAAGTAACAAGAGACATGGATCTATGGGTCCACGTGGCCAGAAACTGGTCGTTAGATTTAGGTTGTGGTCAGCCCGACACTGACCAACCCCAGGAGCAGAGTGAAGTTTGCATGGAAAAACTCCCAAATGATGCATTTCCAAAGTAATTGGAGTTGTAGATCTATGGATCTATGTGGATGGATCTCGACCGTGAGATCTGAGGAACATTAGAAGTTTATCATCCCGGTGTGATGTGGCATAGTGATTTCATCCAGGGTGATGTGGACCCATGAACGATGCACCACATGTCACCTGGATCCGGGCATTTCACAGACTTTATAGGACCATTAACATGTGACACATGTCACCCACTGAAGGGGCCACATGTCCTCTCTACCTTTCCACGCGTCATCTCTGGAAATTACCTATTTGGTCAATGCAGTAGGAGATATTGTAGTTCGAAGACTCAACACTCCAAAGGAAGTTGGCCGAGATTCATCAAAGTGTGAAGGCCCCCAAAGTCGCAAAAATCATATTCCATCTTTGTTGTCCATCATTAAGGACATCTGTCACTAGATCTGGTAGTCTAGAGACTTAGCACTCTGGGAGGAAACTGGAAACTACACTCCAAAACTCTTGAACATCGAAGTTCTGAAGCGACAGAGGTCGTCAATCCTGAGGTCTATGTGGATGCATCCATACCATGAGATCGTAGAGTTTGGAGGGTTGTCAGTCTGAGGTGACGTGGCTTGATGAAATCATTCAAGGTGACATGGACCCACAGTGAATGTGCCACATTGACCCAGGTGGATATCGGTGGCCACCCACCTTTTCCGACTGGCTCAAAACAGTTTTTTGACAATTTTGGCAATTTACTATTTTTAGCAGGTTTTAACTTTCGGGGCCATTTTGAGGGCCTAAATGAAGTTTTTTCAAGATCGAGGTTATTAATGATATCCAAAGGCATGGTTGAGCCCCCAAAATGAATATCCTCGATGTTACCTTTCCAACGAGCTATCATACGCCTAAAACAAAGATCGTATGCAAAAGTTACGACCCTGGGAAGTTGATGTACTAACTTACCCAAACATGGCCCACATGACTTTTGGTGCTTCATCTCCTAGGGTTAGGTTTTTGGATGTCTAGGGTTTTTGGCATTCCCGTTTATTGTAAAAAGGCCTTCAAAGCCTCATTGTAATCATCTTCTTATGAATGTGAGTAGCTGTCACATCTCTTCTCAGAGATAAGCTGCCACCATTCTATCGAGTCTTTCACTTTGTATTTTACAGTCTCTGTACATTTATTTCATTAATAGAAATCGTGTATTACTGTATATCTATGTTTATGGTTGCTTCTATGATATATTTTTGTTATAATATTGAATATCTGCGATATCTCTATGCATTTATTATATCTCCGATCTCATTTCGTGTCGAAAAGAATCTGGATCACACATGTCACCTGGGTATACCCTATATGCCCATAAACACGTGACACATGTCACCCTCTAAAGGGGTCAAGTGTCATCACTTCCTCTACCGCATTTCATACCTAACACTCACTGCTTGGTCCATCCAGCAGGAGGAGCACGAGGGAACCACCTATATTCGCGCTCGTATCCAGTATGACTCCATGTGCGAAATTGGCCCCTTCAGGAGTCCGGGACTTTGGGACTTCGGAGGTTTAGAGTGTGGGGTCATGGATAAGTTGAAAGGGTCAAAGGCCGGAGCTACATGGCATCATTTTGGAAGTTTGAGAGTTTGAGACTCCGAAGGATTTGCATGCAGAAAGGAGAAAGGGGAGTTCAACGTCGAAGTGCCGAACATTGAACTCCCTTGTAGCTTATGTGTCAAATGAAGATCAAAACCCATTGATTGGATTGGACAGTGGATGAAATACCACCGTGGATGTAGTATATTGAGGAGGGTATGGATGTGAGGGATCCACATGGATGCCACGTAACCCTTAACCAATGAATGCCCAAAGAACTTCAGAAGGGCACAAATTTCAATATAGAGATTGGATTTGAGCATGGTAATGGTGATTGGAAAGCTCTTAATGAATAGAAGGTGTTGGAGGTCTCAGAAAGAGGATCCAAGATGATTAAGGAAGGTGAAAAATTGATGCCCCATCCTTTAGAAATACATTTAAGGGATTGGGTGTGTTACACTTAATTATCATAGGGAGTTCTTCATCCTTGATTCATAATGTTCAAAAAACATTCATGGAACAATTTGATATGATAGATCTTGGTCTTGTGCACTATTTTCTTGGTCTACAATTTATTCAGTCCTCATAATGAATCTTTATTTTTCAGAAAAAGTATGCCCTTGATTTACTTCATTGCTTTGGCATGGTTGATTGTAAATCGACACCTACACCATTCCACGCAAGTGTCACTCTTTCTACCAACTATTGTTCATCCCAAGTCAATATGTCGTTGTATCAACAATTGGTTGGGAGTCTATTGTATTTGACTCATACACATACTAACATCTCCTTCGCAGTTGGTCTTGTATCTCAGTTCTCTCATGATCCTCATGAGAGTCACTGGAATACGACTAAGCGCATTCTCAAGTATATTTGGGGCTCTACCAAGTTTGGAATTCAGTACGCATCGGGTGCTTCTCAACTTGAGAGTTTCATTGATTTTGATTGGGTTGGTTCCGTTGATGATCGAAAATCCACTTATGGCTTTGTTTATCGCCTTGGGTATTCTCCTATTGCTTGGTCTTTTTAAAAACCAATCAGCAATTGCATTATCATTTGCAGATGTTGATTATCGTGTTGTTGTTCTTGCTAGTCAAGAAGTCCTTTGGTTTCGACAAGTATTGACAAAGTTTGGCATTTCATAGTATCATCCTACCACTCTTTGGTGTGATAATCAAAGTGTCATTGACAACTCTCACAACCCATTTGAGCATCAAAAGACAAAGCACATTGAGATTCAATTGCACTTCATTTGGTAGCTCAACCAGGATAATGTTCTTTGCTTAGAGTACTTTCTTACTGAAGAGCAGGTTGTTGACATCTTCACTAAACCTTTGGAATCCCCTCATTTGTTTTAGTTATGGTCGATGCTTTGGGTGAAGGAAGTTTTCCTTGGGAGGTCATCTTGAGTCCTCATACATTCACTTCTTTATGAGTCCTCATACATTCACTTATGTATGATGTATTCTCTCATTTTCTCAATTTATGAGATTTTTTACATGGGTACTTTATCAGGCCTTGTTGTCAGGACCCATCTTTGTTCTTCTTTGTTCCTCCCTAAGTTTCTCTTATGAGGGGATGTTAGAGTGTTTGTTTAAATTGTATCTATTTCTAAAATGCATGACACCTTGTGTGAGTTAAGCTCACGTAGATTCTTTCAACTACCCAACTAATGTTAAGTGTTTGTTGGGCCTCCTCAATCCTATAAATTAAGGACGTTCTCATGTATTTTTTATCATATGGAGATCAATAGATCACCTCTTCTCCTATAGGATGTTTTGGATTTGCAGTCATTGGCATACCTTTTTTCTTTTCTCACACTAACTCAAGTTAGAAAGAAATAACATAGTTTATTAATTTGTTTGTTGTATCTATGAATTGCAATCATCATTCTCTTCATTGTTTATTGAATTTTAAAATGTGGTGTTTTCATTTTACTTTTTTGTAGTTGGTTAGATATGCTTATAACATTTTTACATCCTATGTTCTCCTATATGATAATTTGTTTTATTTATTTATTAAGGTGTTAATTTTTTTTTTATTGTTGATTAATTTGCAAAAACCATAAAGAGTATAAATTATTTTATTTCAAAACTCACTCTCGTCATATAATAAGTCATTTTTTGTTTTCCTAATAAATTCATTTTTTTCATGGGAATACAGTAAGAGAAACCACTGAGGACTTCTCCTCATTTCGTGGATGGTAAATTGGGTAAATCGTTCGGCTTAATTATGGGCCTAACTCGATGGGGACATCAAGTGAGGCCCTAAACAGGATCCTAGCCATGGATTCGACCCTGGAACCTCATTAGAGAAAACAATGGAACTCATCCACATGAGCTAACCCATTGGGCTTCCTAATAAACTCATTTATTATCATAAAGTATTTTTTTTTGTAAGTTAGAATTTTGTATTATCTTCTAAGAACTAGAGAGAGTACAGTCATAGTATCATTGTGCTTGGGCCACCAATAGAGGAAACTATCCCAAGCCCAAGCCCAAGCCCAAGACCAGCCAAAAAAAAGAGTTACCCTCAAGGGGCCAAAAATTGAAAATGTATTACAGTTTTTCCAGACATAATTCAAAACATAAACAACAAAACAAGTGTTGAACTTGCAACTAGGAAAAAAGACTAGCATTTTAGCAGAGGGTGGTCACTTGGTAGAGTGAGAAACCAGATCTTCTGACGGGTTGTCCATTTGACATTGTTGTAGTGGAATTGGCCATTCCATAATGATGACAGTTTGGTTTGTCTCCTCCTAGGCATGTTGGTGTTGTCGAGGGATGGAGCAGATGTCTAACAACAAATTGATCTTTTTGTCGAGCATTTCCATCATGAACTTTTGATCAGCCAACTCACCCTGCATCTCAAAAATTAACTTCAATCGGTCCTCAGTCACTCAGGCATTCCATGTAACTTCATCTAGACTACTTTCCATCTAAGGATGTGAGGAGGGGTCACAAGAACCCGAGACATCACACTAGACACTAAAAGGAGCATCATTCTATGACAGAAGAACTAGAGTCATCTTAAAAACTTCATTTGTTGTCTCATCCCCAATATTGTACCACTTTGTGACCATGCAACCCCAAATTATGGCATCTTCTGGAACCTCTTGTGATTCTTCATCCCCAATATTGTACCACTTTGTGACCATGCAACCCCAAATTATGGCATCTTCTAGAACCTCTTGTGATTCTTGCTTGTTGATGATGGGAACCAAATTGCTTTGTTGCACAACATCATGAGACATCAGAATATTGGGTATAACAAAGTATTTTTTATTTCATAGTAAAATAATATATTAAAATATTTGGAATTTCTAAGTCTTTGAATTTTGAAATATGTATGTTTTCATTTTCTTTTAAATGGCTAATTAGATATAATAACATTTTTTCACTCTATATTTTTTTTATATTAAAATTTATAACAAATTGTTTTATTCATTAGTTAAAAAATAAAAATTATAATACTTAGTAATTTGAAAATAAATTATAAATAAATATATGAGTGGTTAATTAGATAATAACATTTTTTTACTTTATATTTTTTTATATTAAAATTTATAATAAATTATTTTATTTATTAGTTAAAAAAATAAATATTATAATATTAAATAATTTGAAAATTAATTATATATAATTTATTTATTTATTTTTATATATAATTTGATTGGTAAAATCTACAAAGGTATACATACCTTACTCCTTTTTGGATTTGAACTTATGATTTCTTAAGAAAAAACACATGTTTTTAACTATTAGAATTAATCATGTATTTAGAATTTTGATTATTTATATAACATTAATAATAGTTTGATCTCATAAATAAATAAATAATTTATCTTAATTTAAATTATTTATTTATATTTACATGAACAAGTTTATTATAAAAAACTAAGAAAAAAAAATTAAAGAAATATCTTTTAAATGTTTTAAAAAAAATTCCAAAAAATTAAATAAAAAATAATAATTTAAAAACATTTCAAAAAGAATAAATGGAGAAATTAAGATTCAATGATAAATTGTTACCCTTCAATATAAGCATATAATTTTAGATTTATTATTATGCTTAAGAGTTTTCTTTGTGTTTTATTTAGGGATTTGACATTTAGATTGATATTTCCATTATTTTTAAGTATCATGCAACTTGTTATGTTATTTGAGTTAAAGATATATATTTCATATTAATTTATTAAAAAATATTTTGATTAATAAAATACTTTTTTTAATGTTTTATGAATTTAAAAATTTAGTAAGTTTTTATTTTTATTGATATTTAATTATAAAAATATTAGAAAATTGTTTTTTTTCAAAAATTTAAAAATGTTTATATTTTTTTGTTTATTAAAAATGTGCTTGTAATTTGTTGGGAAAGAAATTTTAATCATTGGTTAAGAAACAACAACATAGGGGCATCTAAGCCATCAAAATCATATGAGGATCGCACCTGGTCTAGACCGCACTAACCCTTAACATGGTTGGAGTTTTGGGTGTCTCCTCCCGACTAAAATCACCGTAAGGGTATTGAACTCGGGTCGCCTAGCAAACGAAACCCACACCTTAACCGATTGAGCTAGCGATAATTGACTTCAAAATTGGAGGACATGGGGCTGGGCTTTGATCCACTTATGAGTGCAACGGTCACGATATTATTTAATATAATATATCTGGGTGCAACCACATGTTCGACCACTACCTCAAGGTGCCAACATGGCTCCAGGCTAGGCCCTCACAGGAATTGAACATTTCCCAATGGTGAAAAACTCCTCGCTTTCCACCATTGGATCCAACCCCTTTGGGATAAAAAATTTCATGATTGTCTAAAAGAAAATTGATATTATATATATATATATATATATATAACTAAATGATATGTCAATTCCCGCTAGCACACCTGGTTAAGGTGTGGGTTTCGTTTGCTAGGCAACCCGAGTTCAATACCCTTATTGTGTGTTTAATGGGGAGGAGACACCCAACAATCCAGCTATGTTAAGGGTTGGTGTGGCCCAGGTTGGGTGTGATAACAATCATTCTTCCCAACCACTAGAGATAGAACAATAATAATAATAATAATAATAATCTATTTTTAAAGTCATGGCCAAGCCAGACACCAAATTGGTGTATGAGACCCCTTTGTTTGTAGGACAAGGGACCCTCTTCACCCCATGATTTGACTTCTAAATTCTACAGAGGTATACATACCCTACCCCCCTCTAGATTTGAACCTATGACCTCCAGGGAGGAAACATGTGTTCTTAACCATTAGATATATATAATATTTTTTCATTTATAACATATAATTTTCAAAATTTCACAATGACTGTAATATATAGAATGGGATGGAGTGTTATCCTCCACATCCAAGTTCTATTCCCGTTGATCTAAAAATGAAAAGTTTTTTTTGTATAAATTTGCAAGTGAAATGTTCTATGTGTCTTAGGCAATTGGATCAAGTTGCAAGCACATAAACTTAATGAGTTTGTTTACTTAATATGAACATCATAAACAAACATAAACAACCATAAAAAACAAGCACATGACACAACAAAATGATAAAGGAGTTCACCCCTCTCTTGGCATACATCTCCTGGTCCAGCTTCCCATGGATCATTTTCATTATATTCTTAAAGTGCCAAAATCAATGCTTTACAATGCTCAGAATGAAAAACAGATGGCTCCAATGGCTCAAGAATGTCCAAAAACCCCTAACTAGGCTCTTTCTGCACCTGGTTTGGCCAAAAATTGAGAAAAATACACCTCTTGGAAATTTTTCCCCAATAGCTTGTTGTACCTACTCGCAAAAATGCACCTATGTCCAACTGAACCTAGCTCCATGCGTTTTCCATGCCAAAAACCCAACACATGTGCCATTCTGCAAATTCAGACAAAATGTTGCACTGTTAGCGAGCATAAGCGCCTTTCCCGATGGAGGTTGTGGTCGCATGGCCCCCCATGTGGTCGGGTGCCGACCTATATTACCACACCCACTAATGTGACTATTGGAAACCTCTCTTATTGTTGGTCATATGGAAAAGTGTAGTGACCGCGGGTTGGGGCTAAGCCCCGACCCTTTTCCGCCCGTCTTAAAGTTTAATTCAAATTTAAATAAGAGTTTTGAACTATAATAGTTAATTACCAACGTATCTGAGCTGGTAGCCCGACCTTTTCCAAGTTTTTTTCCCCCCACGAAGTTCCCGAGTTCGACCCCTGCGGACTCCAACAAAATTTTACCAATCAACCAATTACGAGGTGCCACATGGCACCTTTCCTTTCACTCATACACTAACACGTGTCAACCACTGGTTGGTCCACGACAACCACTTGCACAGTCAGCTGCCAAATGAGTTGCCACATCACCTATCTAGTCAACCTGCCACGTCAGTCATACGTTTGTACGGTCAGCTAACACATGGACTGTATAGACTGTATGGACTGCACAATCAACGTTTGTTTTGCTTGTTTGGAAAATTGGATAGAACGTGGTATCTCAGCCGTACGGACTCTGTTTGAGCCTATTCAATTTGTGTTGGGATCGTGAGGCCGATATCTACGCAATGAATTTGTTTTCGAGCAATTTCGAGAACATTGATTTTTGAGCATTTTTTGATCCCCTGGATCACTCCTCCCCATTGGAAAGATTTTGGACCTCCAAAAGACTACTTTCAGTCAATCTAAAGATGAGGGTATTGTTCCCTCACCTTTCCAACCTTAATCCATTTAACTTTTCTTGTATTTGTGCCTTTAAGACCAACATGAAGGTACTCTACATTCCCTCGTTTTGAATTTCTTATCTTTATGTCAAGGATTGTATCCTTGTGCAATTCTGAAAGATATTCTGGTGAGAAATCATATATGGAATGAATCTAAACATACTCTCTTTGATCATGAATCAAAAGAGGCTCATACAATCTCAAATTCTCAACATTAACAACTGCGTACATTTGCATATAAGGAGGCAAATCCAAACGGAATGCATTGTTACCAATCTTTTCAAGAATCTTGAAAGGTCCATATCTAATTGGTTTCAGTTTTTTACCTTCTTTGTTAATCCTCTCTTTGCTAATGTAAAGACAAACTTCATCTCCAACTTGGAAACTGTGATCAACACAATGCTTTTCATGTCTTGTATTGTACTTGGCTTGTCTCTATTCCAACTGTTCTTGTACCATTTGATGCACCAACTGAATTTGTTTAATGAACTTCTTTTCTCTATCAATGTCATAATGACCATCTATAGCAATATCCTTCCCAAAGATAAAATATAAAGGATATTTTGGCAAACAACTAAAACATGCCTCAAATGGAGATGTTTGAGTCGAAGAATTCTTATCTCAGTTATAAGCATGTTGAATGTAGTGTAGGTGCTCATCCCAAAGATTAGGATGTTTGTTGTAATAACCACGAACAAGATGTACTACTATTATATTCACCACTTCTATTTGACCATCAGTTTGTGGATGAAACGTTGTGCTCTTTTTCAACTTGGTGTCCATGAGTTCCCATAAGCTTGACCAAAAGTTCCCAATAAATTGAGAATCTCGATCATAAATAATAGATTCAGGCAACCCAAAATGTACCCATACATGTTGAAAGAACATTTGTGTCATTTGTTCAGCTATAACTTGCTTCTTACAAGGCATCAAAATACACATTTTTCCGAAACGGTCAACCACAACATAAAGATAATCATGATTCTTTTTAGACATAGGTAATCCTCCTACAAAGTCCATGGAAATTATTTCCCAAGGACGAGAAGGAACTGGAATTGGAGTATACAATCCTAACTTTTTGTTGCTAGGATTTCTTGTAGCACATAAATAACATCCTCTTTCATATCTTGAAACACTTTCATTCATTTTAGGCCAATAGCAATACCTTTGCAAATTAGCCATCACCTTGCCTACACCAAAATGGCCAGCAATAAGAGAAGAATATGGTTCCCTTTTGATGTTGACTATTTCACCATGTGGAATACATAACTTTCCAATATGATACAAAAGATTATCATGCACATGGTAATCCAATTCCTCAACTTGGTTAGAATGAGACAAAGTTGCATAAACCTCTTTAAAATCAGCATCTAAAGCATAATGTTCAACATAGCTCCCATGCATGGTAGAATTATGATTAAGAATAACTGAAGCACTAAAAATATCCCTAGAAATAATATCAACAACTTTGTTCTAAATTCCTTTATTATACCTGGTAACCAAGTGGAATCGTTGTAGGAAACCCATCCATCTAAAGTGCCTTTCTTATTGTAGCTTTTTTGTGATTGCAAGTATTGCAATGGTTGATGATCTGTGTGAATAATAGTTTATTTTCCCAACAAATAATGTTTCCATTTTTTCACACTTTGCACCAATGCATACAACGCCTTATGATATGCAGGATAATTAATCACAACACCATTAAAAGTTTCGGAATGAAAACAAATGGGCTTGCCATGTTGCAACAAGATTTCTCCCATGTCATAATTACTTGCACCTGTTTGTATCTCAAATGGCTGTCTCAAATTAGGAAGTGCAAGAACTGGAGATGAACTAATCTTCTCCTTCAATGCATCAAAATATTTTTGTTGCTTTCCTCCCCACTGGAAAACTTGCTTGATGCTTGTCACTGCATGCAATGGAGCTGCAACTGAAGAGAATTTAGGAATAAAATTTCTCCAATATAGGGTTGCTCCCAAAAAGCTTCTTGCCTCAGTTACATTATTGGGCTTGGGCCAATCCAAAATGACTTTGACCTTGGAAGGACCTATTTTCAGTTCTCCTCCTCCAACAATATGTCTCAAGTAAACAAGTGATTTCTTTCCAAATTCACATTTAGACATATTTAAAAACAAGTTTTCTTTCTTCAAGACATCTAAAAATTTATTTACATGAATAACATGCTCTTCACGATATTTGTTAAAAGTCAATATGTCATCCAAGTAGACAATCACACAATCATCAAGAAAAGGCCTTAAAACATCATTCATAACTCTCATGAATGTAGCAGGAGAATTACAAAGCCCAAATGGAATAATCATCCATTCAAACAAAACTTGATTTGTTTTGAAATTTGTCTTCCATGTGTCTCCTTCAGCAATCATAATATGATGATATCTGCTTCTCAAGTCCAACTTAGTAAAATACTTAGAATCTTTCAATTGATCAAGCAAATCATCAATTTTAGGAAGAGGGTAACGATTTTTTACTGTAATCTCATTCAAGGCTATGAAATCCACACACGTGTGCCATGTACCATCTTTCTTTGGTACTAAAAGAATTGGTGACCCACATGGATATGTGCTTGGCATGATAACCCCTTTGTCAAGAAACTCTTGGATTTTTATTTTTATTTCAGCATTCTCCATGACTGACATCCTGTACATACCAATGTTTGGAAGAGGACAATCTTGTTGCAATTGAATCTCATGTTGGATACCTCTTTTAGGAGGCAATCCTTTTGGTTCTTGAAACATCTCATCATATTGTTTAACAACCTCATATAAATCATATTTTAACTTTGCATCCCAACCTTGGAAAGCTTCTTTTTTAACATTGTCTTTGGGTTTTATCATCAAGAGTACAAAGTTCTTACTAGTAATGACTAATCTCTTCATTTTTCCAGCATTTACAAGCGACAAATTCATCTTCTTTGTATGTTCTCTGACAATGTACTCAACTCCATTTTTAAACAAATGATGTTTGTTCTCATGACGATGAAAGATGGCTCTCCTATCATATAAATATGTGCTTCCCAACACAATACCACAAATATACAATGGAATAACATCAAGCTCTTCCTCATCTATAAATTTTGCAGTGATGGAAAATCTAAGTTTACATCATCTTGTCACATGAAATTTGGCATTGTCACATATCCAACCTAGAGGATATGGTTTAAGATGAGAAGTAGTTTCCAAATTCAATTTATTTACTATATATTTAGAAATGAGGTTTGCTTGAGAACCAATATCAAATAGAGTATCTATCTTGGTATGCTTTGAAATAACCCTTATGTGGAAAAGATTCATTCTTTCTTTTTCTTGTTGAGTTTCATTGATGCTACTACTTGAGGAACTAATACTTGCAATAGAGTCCTTACCTTGAAAACCCATGGTTGTGACTTTTGTTTCATCACCAGAATCAGGTATTAAATCATGTTGTGTAGTTGCAACAGTATTTGGTTTCCCTTTGTTGTTGAAATTTTTCAGTCTCATTTCAGGATGAAGTTTCCAACAATGGTCTTCATCATGGTCATATTTTGAATAGTGTTTACATGCAATTTTTTCTCCCTCTTTCTTGACTGAAGCATTATTCTTTCCATTTCCTTTGAATTTCTTCTTTCCCTTTTCTCCATTAACAAATGGATTCTTGCTTCCCTCTTGAGGATTATTTTTCCCTCTTGCTTCCAAATGAGTTGCATGTACACAAACTTCATCTAGATTTGAAGGGTAAAACATGAGAATTGTGTGTCTCAAATAACTATGCAACCCTCCAATGTATTTGAGTAAAGTTTCTTGAGAAGATATATCTATACCCAAAATCAAATATCTTCTTCTAAATTCTTGAGTGTATCTTTGCACACTTTTCCCTTTAGCTTGTCTAAATTTTTGCCAATCCATGATAGCTTTCTGCATGTATGCTAATGGACAAAATTTCCTTTTAATCGAAACAATAAAATCATTCCAAGAGGATAAAACTTTACCATGTTTCTTCATGTCCTCTTGAGTTTTGGCTTCCCACCAAATGAGTGTTTCACTTTCCAATCTAAGAGAAGCAAGTTGAATCTTAGTTTCATCATCTTGGATTCTTTGTATCCTACAACACACTTCAATTTGGCAAAACAAATTATCCAACTTTTCAGAATTTACCTCTCCATTGTACATAGGAAATTCAAACTTAATATCAAGATTAAGAAAAGGAGTTTGTGGAGGAATTTTACCATGTTCTTTTGGAGAATTTGGAGGTGGTTGTGAAAATGAAAAGGTTTGTGTGTATAAATTTGCAAGTGAAATTTATTATGTGTCTTAGGAAATTGGATCAAGTTGCAAACACATAAACTTAATGAGTTTTTTTACTTAATATGAACAACATAAATATACATAAACATCCATAAAAAACAAGCACATAACAAAACAAAATGATAAAGGAGTTCACCCCTCTCTTGGGCTACATCTCCTGGTCCATCTTCCCATGGATCATTTTCATTATATGCTCAAAGTGTCAAAATCAATCCTTTACAATGCTCATAATGCAAAATAGATGGCTCCAATGGCTCCAGAATGTCCAAATACCCTAGTTGGGCTCTTTCTGCACCAGGTTGGCCAAAAATTGAGAAAAACACACCTCTTGGAAGTTTTTCCCCAATAGCTTGTTGTACATGCTCGCCAAAATGCACCTTTGTCCAACTGAACCTAGCTCTGTGCATTTTTCATGCCAAAAACCCAATGTGCACGCCATTCCGTAAATTTGGGAAAAATATCACACTTTTAGCAAGCATAAGTGCCTTTCCAAACATAGGTTGTGGTCGCGTGGCCCCCCATGTGGTCAGGCGTCGACCTAGATTACCGCAGCCATCGACGTTACTGTTGGAAACCCCTCTTGTTGCTGGACATATGGAAAATTTTAGTGACCGCAGGCTGGGGCTAAGCCACGACCCTTTTCTGCCCATATTAAAGTTTGATTCAAATTTAAATAAGAGTTTTTAACTATAGTAGTTAAGTACCAATGTAAGTCCTGGGTTCGACCCCCGCGGACTCCAACAAAATTTTACCAGTCAACCAATTACGGGGTGCCACATGGTGACCCCTAGCTCGGCCACGTGGCACCTTTCCATTTGCACATACACTAACATGCGTCGACCACTAGTTGGTCCACATCACCCACTTGCACAGTCAGTTGCCAAGTCACCTGCCACTTCACCTGTATAGTCATCCTGCCATGTCAATCATATGATCATACGGTCAGCTGACACGTGCACTATACAGACTGCACAATCAACATTGTTTTTGTCTGTTTAGAAAATTGGGAAGAACATGATATCTTAGCCATACGGACTTTGTTTGAGACCATTCAAGTTGTGTTGGGATCGTGAGGACGAGATCTACGAAATGAAACCATTTTTTTAGAAATTTTGAGCACGTTGATTTTTTAGCACATTTTGATCCCCTAGATCACCCAAAAAGTGATATGTTGAACTTATAATGAGTATATTTGATGGGGATTTTCCTTGGGTATTGTTACCTGGAAACACACACACACACACACACACACACACACACATATATATATATATGTCATGTAAGAATTTATAAAATTTTATTAGTCCCTATCGAAGGATTGGGACTATAGAAATCGATTTTGCGTTGACCAAAAATATATCGCTTTTTTGTATAATTGAACTTTTTTGCAAGCGATTCAATTTTTTTTGTTGGGTTCTGATTGGTCGTTCTAAACAACATCTTATTGTGAGGTCGGCGGCGACAATTTAATAAGTGATTTAATTGTGAGCTATAATGCATGGTTGGGAGGGGTGTAGGTACTAATGTCAAAGTTATAAGAGGATATAAATTTATGAAGCTTGTCGTTATGTCAGTTGTTGAATGGAGAATATGCAAATGTATTTACTATCATACAATGTATAGATAGATTTTAATAAATATAAATAGATTTCAAAGTATTGTATGGGATGATTTTGTGCAGGGGATTTTATGGATTGCAACGAGTTTTAATTAAGTTTTTTTTTAAATTAATTGTTGTTGAGTTGTTTGTGTGCCAACATGATATAGTGTGCTACCGATTTTGCGTTGACCGCTAATTAGTTTTTGCATTGACCAAAAATCTATCTCTTTTTTTCAGAGATAAAATTTGTTGCAAGCAATTTAATTTTTTTGCTAGCTTCCAATTGGTCATTCAAAACAACATCTTATTGTTGGGTCAATGGCAACAATTTAATAAGAAATTTAATTGTGGAGTTGTAACACATGGTTGGGAGGGGTTCAATTACTAGTGTCAAATTTCTAAGAGGATATTGGTTTCAATAGTTTGCAACTTTTTCAGTGGTTGAATGGAGAATATGCAAATGTATTTACTATCATACATGTATAGATAGGTTTTAATAAATATAAATAGATTTATGTGTATTATATGGGATGATTATGTGTGGGGGATTTTATGGATTGCAATGAGTTTTAAATAAGTTTTTTGTTCAAAGTAATTGTTGTTGAATTGTTTGCGTGCTAACGTGATATAGGTTGCTACGAGTGAGAAAGATGAGGTTATTTAGAAGTGGGGTAAGAACTATTGTGCATCTACTATCTTCCTTTGAGCCAACTTGATTGGATACATATAGAAGTTGGTTTTGTTCATGTGTAGTGTAGTTGGTTTTGATGCGTTGCTCATTGAAATGGTTAGTTGTTTTTTTGTTTTCTTTGCAAGGGGGATTTAAGTGGGCCAAGGTTTGTTGCAAAGAGTGTGCAGGCCGAAGACAATTAAAGGTTGAAAGGAAAAAGCTATGTTGTGTGTTGCGAGTTGCAAGAGTTTGCATGTTGGAATTTTGCAAATCTATGTCAGAGAGTAAGAAATCTTGTGCATTGTGTGCTATGTTGCTAGGAAGATTAGAAACTTATTGTTATTTTGCATGGTGCAGTTAGTTTTGTTCTATTGTTGGTTGAAATGGTTGATTGTTGTTTTTTTATTTGCACAAACGATTTAAGAGGGTCAGGGTTTCTTACAGAAAGTGTGGGCATGGGAGACAATTAAAGATTGACAGAAAAGAAAGGAGTTCAGAGAGACGAAGGTCTTGACAATGTTCAAGTGTTGTGTGTTGGGAGTTACATGAGTTCTGGTGTTGGGATTCTGCAAATCTAAGTCAAAGGGTAAGAAATCATGTGTATTGGGTGTTATATGGAAAGGAAGATTAGAAATTGGTTCTTATTTTGTGTTTGCATATATGAATATCCAGTTATGCTTGTTATGCAAATGCAATTAGGTTGTGTGATTGTTGTCTAATAGTATATGCTTGATGCGAAGTGCAAGTGTTGTGTTTTGTTGGAGTTTGTTCTGTTGTTTTATTGGATCTTGTTCATGTGCCTACAATAACTGTATCAGCGGAAAAAAGTGAAAGGTGTACATGGACAGACCTTTGGGTGTAGTGAAATTAGCTCCGTTGTGTTGTTGGTCAAAGTGGTTGTCTATTTTTATTTATATTTTTTTGTTCAGATGCATTTTAAGTGGGTTAGGGTTTGATTTGACAATCTTCTGGAATCCAACATGGTTATCTTTTCTATTTTTTGTACAGGGTTTTTGCGTGGGATAGTGAACATTGGATCTGTTTTCGATTCCTATGAGAATAATTTGAAGAAATTCTTGTTTTGTTTTTTGAAGCGATCGCACATACTATTTTAAATACTTACGCAAGCAATCCATTATTTCAATGATTGTACAAATGTTTCATATTGCATGTGCTTTGGCATTGTTGTGTATCTATTCTTAGTCTACATGAGACTGTCTATATCTATGCCTTATGCGGAGAATTGGCACACATTGTCCTCGCACATTGTTGTAATTTCACACTTATGCATTTCAAATGGTTCCACATCAGTGACTGTGATGAGCAAATTAATTTTCAAGATAGATCATTTATTTATAGTAAATTCATTTTTTATGATTTAGAAGGAAAGAGTAGGCATTATGTTAGTCTATTTCGAAGATACACAAGGCTTAGAGGTACATGGTGTTAAGTGGACCAAGTATAGTTATCTCGACTGCATTGTTGCGGAGGACCAACACAGTGACTGATAATAGAGAAATCATTTAGTCAGAGTATTTTGAATCCTTGTGCAACCTGCGCACTTATACTCGATGTAGTTAAGCTGTTGTGTTTTTTTTTTTTTTTTTTTGCGAGGAACCGGTACAGGTCAGCGTCCCACATGGTGACACTTTTGTAGGTGCAATTTCAAATAGTTATGCATTTGTAATTGTGTGCATCGCATAGATATGTCTTTGGTGCTTTGTGCAGTTTGTTTTTGCATTGCACAGTGGACATTTGGTCTGTTGGCAATTCTCTAGTGTTCTTAAATTAATTAGTTTTTCGTTAATATTAAGTTAAATTTGTTAAAACTAAATATAAATAGGAAAATACATTCCTGCAACTCCACAATTCAAATAGTTATCAATGTCATAAATAATAGAATATTGTCTTGCATTGATGGCATTGATAACTATTAGACTAAGTGTTTTTATGCGGGGGATATGCATGTGTGAAGGTGCAGAAGCTATGAACATTGTCTTAAGATTTTATTACTCCTTCGATAGGCCTATACATGTGTAGAGTTGTGAAGTGCAAACTATATGTTCTTAAATTTCGTAACCTAAAATCTAAAAAAAGAAAATAAAGTTATATATCAAATTATGAAGCGAGCATCGTTAGCTTAGTTGCTAAGTTTTTAGATTTGTACAGTAGTGTAAGAAGATAAAAATAATTATTATTCTGATGTATTGGTTATCATTTTGGTTGTCATAAGTGTTTTACTATCTTTCTCTAGTATCTTCAAAGAGATATTATCCTAGACTATTTTTTCCTCAATTTGATTAGTTTGTTTTTGCGTTGTGATGCAAGAGAATATCGGTCATCCTGGGGATGACACAACAAAGATAGTTATGGGGACGTGACAGAGCTATTATAATAGTGATTGGTTTTTGCAGGTTGTGAATGGTTGCACTGTAGGGACTGACAACATTACTATAGATCGGAATAATGTTATAGAGTTGCAACAATGGGGCAGTTGGGAGTGTTGTTATATAATGGAATAGTGCATGGATGGTTATGATGTAGAGGGAAAGATACTACAGAAGCAGTGGTTGACATGTTGAAAGGGGCATGTTTCTAGGATGAAGCTGCAAGGATGTGCAACAAGAGAAGAGTCATTGAGGAAAGGAAAAAATATAATTTGGAAGATGAAAGGGCATGAGAATCCTTGGGAAACTAAAGTGAATAGTTTATGGATGAATAAAACACAACATCGAGATATTGCAAAGGGGATGTGTTATCACTCCAAGAAACTCCTTAGGGTTGTAGGCTAAGGATGCTTGGTAACTTAAGAAATCAATAATCAATGTGTGTGGATCAATGGGATAACTGAGGATGGCTAATGAGAA